>CM060846.1:361270511-361690511 GCA_030762175.1 Metallyticus violacea | reverse complement strand
CAGCGTCCCATTCAATTCAGGGCCTGAAACAGCCGACAAATTGTGCTCAGAGGCCTCTCTTTCAGGCTTGAGGTTCTTTTTCGTGCCGTAAATGTACGACACGGGACCCACGGCTTTACTTCCCTTCCGAAGGAAGCCATACTTAGGATTTTTACGCCCGAAAAAATCCATCGGTCCTGGCCGGGTTCGAACTCGCGATCTTGGGTATAGGAGGCAAGTATAGTAACCACTACACCACCAGGATCGACATCATATTTCGTGAAAATGATAAAATACTGCAAATAAAATCATATATTAACTATGGGGAATCTGCCAACAATCTGCCTTTTAATTGCTAGTTGCACAAGGTTAAAACTAGCTGTCTATTTCACAAAATATTATTATAAACATGGATATTCACTTTTCGTTGCATTTGCTGTCGATTTGGGGGAATTTTCCTTTGAAAGACATCGCTAGGAAAACCAAATATCTCTCTGTTCGAACAAAAGAGAAATGCTATTTCCCTACAATAATGCAACATCGCATAAAGTAATAAAGAAAACAAACAATTCGGTGCAATACTGAAATACCTTGCGTCATAGCAATATTGTAAAGTATTCACCAAATCTCGGTATATTGTGTACTTTAAGTCGCCATTGTTGTCTTAGAGCTGGCAGCAGTACAGAAATAAAAGTAAGAAAGAATAAGAATTTTCAGGATAAACACAATTTTGGAGTTTTAATTACTATTGAACTGAGCTTTCCATGTATAAAATATACGATTAGCATATTTATTTGTTTAACCAAACCTAAAAGAGCTATGTATCCCAAAATTTTGGTAAATATTTGTGAAACTGAGAAACGTCTATCTCTGTTTCGTGCCCAAGTTACCCGTTATCTGGTCACATTTAGGCGTTAAGGCCTTTGCTTACTTAGAGAATTTAGTTAACCTATGTCGACATTTTGCTTATAATTCCCAAAATGATGCACATGGAAAAACAAAGAGATAAAGAACTGATTCCTATAGTGTGTTACTTCCTCAGATTTTCAATTGTGTCCTATAGCTTCAAACTTCAGCTCAAACAGAAATATTCCACATGCGATACAGAAGATCTCACTGGTGGAACAGAATGAATTTCATGATCGTTTATGTAAAGTCATTTATAGTGACCAAGGTTTAAGCTTACCCAAGAGGTCATATTCCTTTTCATATGAAAACAATGTTTGTTGCCAATTGCCGCTCTCCTTGGTCTTGAAGATCCTGCTGGCCTTTGCCACCAATCGAGGACAACTTAAAGTTTATTCGTTATGGAGTCCACTACCTTAGTTTATTTATTTATATTTTCCTTATTTACGGACTCTCTTTAGGATCTCAGGTCATAAGCGTCGCATTCAATTGAGGGCGTGAAACGGCCGATAAATTTTGCTCAGAGGTTTCTTCTTTCAGGCTTGCCGTAAATCTACGACGCGGGACCCACGGTTTCATTTCCCTTGGAAGGAAGTCATACTTAGGATTTTTACGCCCGAAAAATCCCTGGCCGGAATTTAACCCGCCATCTTGCGTCTACGAGGCAAGTACGGTTACCACTATTCTAGTGAAGAGATGCTATGGAGAGAATGTGTTTAATATATATCCAGGATTATACATCTCGTTGTCGGCTTCCTAAGACATCAATCTTGAGTATCTTCGATTCTCACTCTCCTCTTTTTTATGGTTCTACCTAGTATTACTTCAGTCCACATTCTTTTTGATCTTTCACTTCTTGTTTTTGAATTGTTCCAATTTAATTTTTGTTTTGCTAATCTTCCTATTTACATACCCATCAGATGTCAAACAATTTGAGTTTTCTTTGATTTAATTGAGCGAGCAAATTACTTATGCATTTCTTCTTCTTCTTCTTCTTCTTCTTCTTCATTTCTTACACGATCAAATCAAGAAATTCCTCCACTTCATCTCTAATTCCAAAAATTCTAATGTAAATTTTTTTTTCAAAATATACAAAATAATATATTACAGAGACATTTTACAGTCTGAAATGCACTACAAAGTAAGCGTTTCTGTAGAAATCACATTTTTCACTTGAACTTTATGAGGATTTAAAACAACTACAGAAATTAATGGATGGCATTTTTTAATTTATCTATTTTAAAATTGAACAAAAGTCTACAACTACTATTTTTTGCAGTGAAACTACTCAAAGAGGTCACCGCCACGGGTGGCCGAGGTCGTTAAGGCGCGGACTCGGGAGCGGGAGGTATGGTATTCGAATCCCGCCAAGACCGTCCTCCCTAACTGAGGTTTTTTCCAGGTTTTCCTCAGTCCTCATAAATGGCAAATACCGGGGAGGTACCCAAAACTTAGGCCTGGAACTTTTCCTTCCTTAAAAATAAAACCTATCCCAATTTATCATTTCCTGTCATGTATCACCAGTGTTCACCGTCTGTGGTACCTCTGTAGTAAAAACGGACGTTAAACAACATTCATTCAAAGAGGTCTTCATTAGTTGTTTATATAAATAAAATATCTGAACCTTCACCCCAAAATTCCTTAAATACATTTCCATTTTGTTGTTTTCCTCCATTCCATCAACTCCTTTGTTCAGTTATTTTCCCTCTATTACTTTTGGTGATTTCCCAGAATGCGTTAAAAATGGTTTTGTTTGTAATATGATAATGTGTAATTATACAGTGTTTTGTATCATGTTCTTAAGGCATCGACTCTGATTCCAATGAGCCGAGTTCTTCTGTAGTAGGCTCCGGGTTTTAGCTCTCTGCTAGCTGCTTAGAGAAACCATGTCGACTTCCATTTCTAACAAATTTACGAATGTTCGCGTTTTGGCAAAATTTTGAATTTCCAGGTCTGTGGCAAGCCTGCACCGCAAATTATTTGAATAGAGCAAGGCGCGAAGAGGCCCAAGATTTGCTCGTGCATTTCACAGGGGAGATAATTCATGTTGCTACTTTAAGGTTGCTAAACAAAAGAGTGTAAAGTTTTCAGTATCATCTCGTTCTGGATAAGCAAATACACCCAAGTGCCATTCGTCAATTTCGCCGAGTAGGATTGGCAAGTAAGATTCGTACTTATATATGCATTAACGATCATCAAATTTATCAAACGCTCTCTAAATTGCTGCTAAAGCTACTACAGCCCCAAATATTTGAACAATTGTTAAGTCTAAACATCATAATTGATAACCATGAAAACTACAAACTTAATTTAAAATACCCCTATCTCCAATTCAAAATTTTAGGACATAATATGTTTTTAATAAGAAGCACTTGAACCAAATACTGAAACGAGTTTAAAATTCCTTTTGTGGAAGACTTTCATTCAATACATCTATTCATTTACTGGAAGACACTGGTAACTAGCAGTCCAGCTATTCTATTATATTTTTAACCTTAATAAATTGTTGGTTTTAGTATCCTGTCTACAAATCCGAAACCTTTCATAATTTCCGTTTGCAACCTTCCCGGAAGAATGGCAGAAGATCGCAAGAGATTTCGAATTGTGGCGATTACTTGCAAGGGAAACATGTGGCTGCAGTTCAACCTGCAGTACAATGGTTACTACACCTTTATTTTTGCTTTTGGCTCAAATGGATGCAAATCTCAAGTTTATTGTAGCCGACGTAAAATGCAAATGACAGTTTCAGAGTGCTGAAGTTGCTTTTCGAAAAGAAAAATATAAAGACTACACTGCGGAGAACATTAACTTTGTTTTCGTTGCAGATGAGGCTCTTGCATTGAGAGAAAACATTCTGAAAGCTTATATATGTGATATATATATATATATATATATATATATATATATATATATATAGCTATTAGAGTATTCCATGCACGGCGATTAATCTGCAACCGTAGCCTTATAGTTGCCATAGAACGTGGTATACACCTAGGACAGTGATGAACAGGGAATGAGCGCTTTGATATACTTCACAACGTACACAGGAGAGGCTTACACAGCGAAGCCTCGATTATTACGTTAAATGCTACCAGGGCTAAGAAAATTGTCAATTACGAATAAAATGGAGATCAACAAAGTGTCTGCTGGTTTGAAAACAAAATAGGTGAGTAAAAAGCCATTAATTCCTCCAGTTTGTTTCATACAGTCCAATCTATTTCAATAACTGTGCAAAGCTCAATGGTGTTCTATATACAAAGCATGATTTAACAAGTTTTCTTTGCTAGCATTTGAAAACAGTACTTCTGTTGCGATCAAAGCTATTGTTTTTTGGTACATCACCATTTCATGTTCCAAATTACTTTTGCTCTTCCGAGAATTTTCTTTGTCTACCATGAATCAAAGCAGATCGCAATGCCGCCCGTATACATCATTATCGAACACAGCATATCTCTTATTATCCTGAACTCGGCGCAGCTTTTTCTAAAACGATTCTTCAATACTATCCATTTTTTTATTTCTTAAAACAGCACCTGGGGTTTTCTCCAGCTTGCATTTCTAGAATTATCTGCGCCGGAAACCTTACACAGAACCGCAAAATTATGGCACTGGTTTTAAAAACCTGCCAATAAGGCAAGGCTAATATACGTTTTCTTAGACATGGAACTTTTAAAGTGGCAAAATGACGCTGTCTATGCATGGAGGTATAACGATTAATTCAGAATCACCTATTCAAGAAAGACGCCAGCGATACCCTGATGATGACAGGCGTTCTCGGCCATCTACAGAAGAGGTTGAAACAGGGAGCAGTACCGGACTCGCGAGCCAGACTCATACGAGGGTAGGTCCATAAGTTTCCGGCCTACCCATTTTCTAGGCATTATAAAGACAAAAACTGTATTTCACTTTTCAATATAGTTACCCTTTATTGCAATACACTTCTCACATTTTGAATTAACATTTTAATCCCTCCCCCAAAAATAGTCAAAGTCTTGTCTGCAAAATGGGCATAAACAGCATTTATCACTTCTTCGTCACACTTAAATTTCCTTCCTCGGAAGTCCTTCTTGAGTATTGAGAAGAGGAAATAGTCACTGGGAGCTAGATCTGGGCTGTAGGGTCGATGGCCGATCTCCTTGAAGCCACATTTCTTCACAGCTTTCTTTGCAACAAGAGCTGTGTGCACAGGCGCGTTGTCATGAAGCCGGCGCACACCACCACTCAGTTTTCCTCGCTTTTTCTCTTTGATGGATTCACGTAGTCTGTGCAGCAGGCCAGCACAGTAATCCCCATTTACTGTAGTGTTCCTCTCCTTGAAGTCAATGAAAGTATTCCTTCACAGTCCCAAAAGATTGTGGCCATGATCTTCTTGGTTAACTGAGTGTCCTTTGCCTTTAGAGGAGGTGCTTCGCCAGGTTTACATCACTCCATTGATTCTCTTTTGGACAAGGGATCATAGTAGAGGACTATAGTTTCATCTGCTGCAACAATAGTTAGCAGAACTTCTCTCTCGTTGCCACAGCAGAGCTCCAAAATGCCTGACAACAGATGACTGGTTGCTGCTTTTGCACTGGGGAAAAAAGTTTAGGCACCCATCTTGCAGTAACCTTATTCATGTTTAAATGTTCATGAATAATGTTGTTTTAGAAAGGTCCAACCTTGCTGCTATTTCTGTAATTTTGAGACGCCGGTCTTCCATAATTTCTCCTTCCAGAAGAGCGATTCAGGAGTGAGCATCTCCATGGGCCGACCTGCACGTTCTTCGTCTTCAATGCTTTCTCAACCCATTCGAAAAAGTTTGGCTCCTTCTTTTACGGTAAAATATGAGGGGGATGCTTCCCCATATACACCGTCCAATTACTGTTTAATTTCATTTGGAAAAAAAATCTTTTGTGAAGAACTTAATAGCAGCTGGATACTCAATTTTGAACATGTCACAATCTTCTACACATAGCTCTCTTTATGCAACTATATCTGAACAACTGAACACAGCGGAGCGGAAGTTACAGTTGCAATTATTTACGTAACAGATAAGATATGACACCAGATAAGTGTTTTGTATATGTCATAATCCTTTTTCGCGAGGCTGGAAACTTATGGACCTAACCTCGTATGTGTGAGGGCAACTTAAGATATAAGCCATCAATATTTTTGATGAAAAAATGGTGTTTTGTTGTACACCAGTGCTCAGTGTAAAACACAGGGAATAAAACTAAAATGACAATTTTTTAATTTCACAGTGACTTAAAACTCTATTTTATAGCATTTTACTTGTTAAATAAAATTATTTTAGGCATATAGAGAGAGCTATGATTTATGTGACGTGAAATCCAAGGCATACTGTTTGGATACTGAACCTTCAATTCTCAACAATTTAGTCGCTTAAATCATAAAATTATGCGCATCCGATTTTCTTAATATTCAGCAGTTCAGCCTCGATTCTTGCTATTTTTCAGTTACTTGAGAGATATCTGTAGCTTTCTCCAGGCTGGAAATGTTGACTTCATTTGAGCAGCGCTGGGCAATAGTTTAACATATTGATGCACCTATTTCACTGGCTGTGAAGTATCTTTACAGTATTGGTGGTGTACGGTGTAAAAGGATGATAAACAGGGAGTACTCGAATTGTCCGGGGTTCGTACATATTCTAGACTACAATTTCAAATTTTGTTGAAAAATTGTCTCTTCTCGCTTGGATATATACAAGACAAATGTAGTATACAAGAAAGTTAAAAGAATTAATTGTTTGCAGAAACTATAATGACATTTCATTTTCTTGGATTTATTTTCACTTACATTTCAAGTAAATTACAGTGATGATGCTCGGGTAATAGTTTTAACAATAATTTTGATAATTTTGTGAAAATAGTTAATTATATGCTTATTACAACGTATAAGTAGTTCAAAATTATTACAGCTAGGTAAAACAAGCATCATGAAGCTCATAACATATAATTCACTTGATTTACAATACATATAACTTGATACTAATAGCTTCGAACTGTGATACCAAATTTCTAGGTGTTCAGGTTGACGTACACTTAAATTTCAAAGCAAATATACAGTATATTACACCAAAACTAAAATCAGCACCCTACGTGCTGATATATATATTTTTGAGACCACCCTCAAACAGTTTATTACGCACATTGATTATGAAGCAATGTTTGACATTCTGGAGAAATTAAAAGCAAACGTGTTTTTATATTACAAATGAAAGCAATACAAATAATAGAAAATCATGTACAAATCTATTTCGAAAACTAAAAAATTTTAACGCTTCCTTGCTATCTTCTCTTATGAATTTTTACATTAAAATAAAAGAAATCCATTTAAATATGCAAATACTGACGCAGCATTTATGAGCTGTCACCCCCACATTCAATTAGATTGATTGTAACAAACAATTTTATGTAATTTCGTTATAGCCATGTGTAATTTTTTCCTGTACAATTGTTGAATATTGTGTCTAAAATGTTAGTTTCTTGCCAAGGCGCAGAAAGCTACCCTAGTCATAAAACCGGACCTGGAAATTCCCTAGCCCTTTGTAGCAAGGTACCATAAAACATTTGGCGACTATAGAAATGAAAAGAAAGGGAAGAAGTCATCCGCTACACGGAGAAGGCAAACATACCATCTTGACTAGTTTTGCAATTTTGAGGCCAGCAGTGTGGCAAGAGTATTCAGAGGGGCAAGGTCAGTGGAGAGGCTTCCTTAGTTTTAAATAAATTAGTGGAAAGCGATAGTTAGTTTTGCAAGGACGACCTTTATTAGTTAGTGCCCTGGTGAAATAGTTAATGTACAATAGTGTAAGATCAATAAATTGTGTTCCATCTTACATAACAAGATATTATTAATCTACAAGGCTCCTTCCCCTATGGTCACAGGACCGTAAAAACATCCAGCAGCAGAGTCTCAACAGCCGTGGCAAAATATAAGACAGCGGTAACCATCGCCGGAGAGGAAGGAATTGTTTATCCCTGAGATAACATCCAAAACTTAACAATTCAGATTTCCTTTTTCCAAAATCTTTCCTTCCCTCCATCTATTACACATTTAAATTAACCTTCTTTATTAATTAACCTTTCTCTTGTTAAATACCGCTGCAATACAAACATAAACATCTGCATAGGCCTAATGAGAATGTATCTTGCTATCAAAAAGGAGTATATTAGTAAAGCATGAGACTATATAACTAATTATTATTCGACAATAGGGAAAGTTTCAAATCTTTTACAGAATATCTATACCCCAAATCGACGAATTCAGAAATAAATAACGTATAATGTTCAAACAGTGTTCAACTATAACACAACATATCTAATATGGCAAAATATCACTGTAAATCACAAGACAACATATGAAATGCACTGGTCTTTAATTATCTGTATTACATTATTCAACATGTTTATTTATATACTTTAAAACATTTTAAATGAACACATAGATATAATTATTGTTAATCACCACTGTACTTGCTTCATGTTTTGAAGTACATCGGAATGTGGATAAATGTTACTTTTAATATTTTAATACTTATAGCATACAATTCTTGCTCTGTTAAAATTATCTTTATTAAATTACAAATAAACTAATACCAAGTTCTACATAATGTTACGGCGTTCAGTTAGATATTTTAAAATATTTTCGTAATGCTGCCCTCAGTCATTATATTGCGGTCTAAACGAACTTGGAAGTGGCTGGTTTGAAGTAAATTACGATTTTGCCAATTAATGGAGGGAGATTTACTGATCAACCGTAAACCTGTATTATTATCTGCAACAACTCCGCAATGACAACTGTTTGATTATTTTAACATATCTTGTATTTCTTTTATAGCTATTTTAAACTTAAAAATTGCTTACGCTTTTTAATTCCTTTGTTGACTGCTGCACAGTTTTCCGCCAGCAACAAAGTAGTTAAAGTTTTCCCAGGGAGTATTTAGGCTATATTTTTTTTTTTTTTTTTTACTGAGGCACCACATGCAGTGGACACTGATGATACATGAGATGAAATGATATATTGGGAAAGGATATTTTTTTTAAGGAAGGAAGCGTTACAGGCCTAAGTTTAGGTACCTCCCCGGCATTTGCCAGTTATGAAGACTAAGGAAAACCTGAAAAAAAACCCAGTCAGGGAGGACGGTTCTGGCGGGATTCGAACCGCAGACCTCCGCTCACGAGTCCGTGCCTTAACGACCTCGGCCACCCGTGGCGGTATTTAGGCTATGACGATATGCTTAGTATAATAATTATATTGTGGGGAATTGACTGTCACAAGTACTAGTAAACGAATTATTACGTGAGGAATATAAGAATAAAGAGTTTAGAGTAGGAACATGCACTATGGATAACCGGCAGTTGCAGTTTATAATCAGGAAGCACATATATTGTTTATTTACAAAAAGGTTATGATAACAGTTCCACTTAATGAACTTGCGCAACATTTAAAATATTTAATCAAAGTAATACAAAATTTATGTGAAAATTCTATGATAACAATTAAAAAAACAAAATAGATAGTCACCAGAATTCCATGTTACGAAATGCTTGCGTCACGGATGTTGTCTATATACAACATTGTTCAAAACGAGACTCTAAATGTCTGGAAGAAGAAATGTATAGAAATCAAGGTGGGTGATAGGAGTATTCACACTTTGCAATTTTCAGATGATCAAATAATAAAGGCTGAAAAATATAATCTAGAATACAAGAATAGAAAGCTCTTTGAAGTGTATGAAAAGGCGTGCCTAAAGTTTAATTTTGATAATTGGAATTATATAGTAATAGGAATAGAAAAACGAAATATACTTATTTACAAAATCTACTCTACTTACTTATGATCAAGAAATTGGAGAACACATAAAAAGGGGACAATTTGCAATATCGACTTTTGATCCTAACAAATTAATAAAAAAATAAAACATAAAATGTTTAAATTGATGTTAGAAGCACAGCTTTATATGGTGCAGAAACATGGTAAATAAAAATAGATTTTGGCAATGGAAATGACTTACTGGAGACGGTTAGCAAGAGTGTCCCGAAAAGATAGAATCAGAAATGATACAATAAAACAAAAAATGGGAATTAAAAATCATAATTATGTTACGGTCATTTAATGAGAATGGATGAACAAAAGTTTGGTAATCTTTTGGGTGATACATAAATAGGTTCCATTAAGAAGACAGAAACGAGGAAAAGCATCCAAGAAGAAATGAAGAACAATGTCTGGAACGAGAGGAATGGTTTTCAGCAGTTTATGCCATTATATAAGTATAAATATGAAAAAAATTGTAGTTTATAATTGGTTGTAAGAAGATGTTATTGTATTGCAAAACTGACTAAATATATATATGGCTAGTAGGGTAGCGAGTATCAAACCTGCTCGAAGTGAAAAAGGATTTCTGAAAAATATATTCGGAAGTGAATTATATTGCAAAGAAGGTCACTTAAGAATTACATCTCAGAACTTTGTACTCCGGTGTTTCCAATGGTCGATCTCAAGAGGAATAATAGTCATACTATAACTCCATTGTATACAGACACTCTTTTTATAAAAATTGACAATGCTCACTAAAAAGGAAGAGAAAATGTAATATTTTGTAGAACGTAGGTCTTTAAGGCCGCTGTCAACAATGAAAGAAGTGGACGAAACGTCTGGGAAGATGAAGGAGAAGAATCCCATTGAACCACGGCCTTTACAACCTGGAAGATTCAGTATGCATAATATTTTGTTTATTAATTTGACTATTTCTGTTTCTTCTGCTTTTTGTTTGTATTCCATCCTTGGGACATATCATGCCACATTCGAACAATAGTTGCAAACATGAGATGTGTGCCGCCTGTGGTGCCTCAGTAGTAAAAACGGGCGTTAAACACCATTCAATAACAATAATGAGATGTGTTTCAAATAATGTCACTAATTTTTGGGGAAGAAGCCAAGGAAACTGAAACTAAGAAACTTGTAACACTCTGTATATTGCTATGTTGTTTCAAGTTCATTAACAAACACATGGTTCTCAGCTCTTCGACATCACAGGAAGTTGTGACAACGGACATGAAGGCTTTCTCGTTCCTTTCAAGAACCACATGCAAGGTTCTGGTTCATAAGCAATATGGTTCATCCAAACTGCACTAAATTTCCCTGAGAACTAATCTTTCTTAAACACTAGAACTGACAAGAATTTGAAATGTTGATACTTATATTTCTTACACCAGAGACCTGTGTGTACTAGTGAAACAGCCTTCGCGCCGCGATTTGGCGAGGTGTACTTATGTGACATGTACACCAAGGCTGGTTAAGATTCATTTATAGTTACAGTGTTACTCAGGGACAGGCGCACACATTAACGTCGACCTCGAGAGCATAGCGGTATTCCAACCGTCTGCGCTCTAGGGGTCACGTCGTTCATAGCAGGGGTTTACAAACTGTACGAGTGTTCTCGCTCCTTCATTACAGCTAGGTACTAAATGCAAAATTGTATTTAATTAAATTTAATTTATTTACGAAAGTCAAACATTATTTGAACTGTCAACCATCTATATTACACACTTATGGCTTTTCAAAGCAGGCGTTAAGCAAATATTGGCAAATATCTAGTATGCATTTTATATTTTTGTCCATATGCTCTTCATGATTTTTCATGATAAATTAATTTATTAGTGAACATCTTTAAAGGAGCATGTTTCTTTTAGAAATTATGTTACTTGAAACAAACTTTCAGCTTCATATCGAAGAAAGAGTACGTTCAATATCTACAAAAATTTGGACCTTTAAACGAACCCTCATCCATACCCCTTTCTTTAGTAGGAGTTTTAAATTGTTTACTATTTATTTTCAACTGTCGCTGAAAATGTTTCATTCTAGTAATGCGGGGAAGATGTTAGCTGTATGGTAGGCCTGTCACAAACAGGAAGTAGTTGTTCAATTGTTTATTGTTATCTGTTTTAACAGTGAAAGCACATTAGTGGAGATTTTTGTGGGGGAGGGGAAGATTTTACGGTAGTACCACGAAACTAGGTAAAAGAAAAGTGCTATGTTGCAGAAAGAAAAAAAAAAAAATAGAATTCAAAGATAATGCATACAACAAAGTACTGCTGAAATAGAGACTGCGATTGTTATTACACCAGTCTACAAGTTTGATGCTCGACATTAAAAAAATAATAATAAATAAAAAAATTAATATATTTTACAAATTTTAAAATAATTGCTTGAAACTATTAATAGGTTTCGGGTTCGGTTTTACGTCTAGAAATTACCTTTGTTGTGAAGAATATTGTTCAGAAAGGTTCAAACTCTCGGGAATAATTTTGCAAATATCGTTTTGATGCAAATTCAAATATAGGAATATTAAGCAATAATTTCAAAAATGCATAACGTATGCGAATACTTCCTTCTTCTTTGATGACACCAAATGTTCTATGACGTGCCTGATTCTGTACTCCAATATTCGTTCACGCAGCTTGTCCAGGTTTTCAAAGGTACAGCAAACATTTGACTATCGAAATGAAAGCAAATCCTGAGATATATCTGACACTGCAGCGGACTTGTTAAATAAAAATACGTTCCATAGGCAGTAATAAGACGCGATTGTGCTACATAACAAGGTATCTTTTCAATGTCAAGTTGTTTAAGGGACAGAATACATGTAGTTGGGCTTGAAGAAACGATAAAATGAATTAATTAACATAACATTTTGAAACAATTAAAAGTTACCTTATATTCAATTAGCAACAAATTCTCTTTTCAAAATTAAAAATTTCATACGAAATCAATGTAAAAATAATAATAAATAAATAAATTTTGGTACAGAAAAATATGCACGGAAAATTGTTTTTAAAATGTGTGGCATTTTTCATCATTATTTGCTTTTAATTTTAAACCGAAGTTAAAATAAGCTTTTAATTTATGATCTCAACAAAATAGGTATATTGAAAAAAGCACAGAAATAGTAAAATGCATTATACATTACATAATAAAGTAGGCATAACAGTGAGCGTTGACTTTACCTAAGAACCTACAAAATAATAGGCTCAATTAAACAATTATAAATATATAATGTGATTCTAACAAACAGCGACAAATACCTATAAAATAGAGAAAATTATACGTCAGCAAAATAAAATTAGCTTATTCATAGTAGAAGACATTATAAACAGAAACGCCTTATTAAATTAATAACATGTGAAATGGGAAAAAATACTAAAATAGCAGGTAAATAAGCAGTTGTTGACATAACCTTGAAATCAATCCCTTTTCGTAATTTAATTCAAAAAGTGCAACGTTGTTGTTCTTTGGTTATGAAAACAACAGATTGCATTTAGCTGTGAAGGTCATGAAATACTCAGCTTCTATCAGTCACTAAAAGGTAACTTGACACCGGAAAGAAAATTACTGTACACGAGTAGCATAGCAAGTTTTAACTGAACCATAACAGGGTTGCGTATATTTATCTCCTAAATACCATGTAGTGCCTATTAATTATATTTTGGTTTTTAGTATTTTCTGACCATGCAATTATGGGAAACAACACGATTTTTCGTGATATATCGAAGAAAAAACTAAACACAACAATTTTTATTCATTTTACTTCTTTGAAACTGTTTTAGAGAACATAATCGTCGTTTGATATTGCTTGTAATGGTTGTTTTAATTGCACAACCAAAATACTGTAGTTCTCAGAATTTTAAAGTAAACAAGTTTTTCGCGGCTCTGATTATGAGTTCAAAGTTTCAGTTACACAACTTGACAAAGCTGCAAGTATGTAAAATAACAGCAAATTCCAACGGTTTATTTATATTTGAAAGAAAGGAACGTCAGTTTGTAGTTTGGAGGAAGTAGTATGGGAATAACTCACCTTTTTAGAACATTTAAGAGAGCAGAAATTTATTTAATATTGTCATTATGTTCACTGTAATATTTTAATATGTTTCCAGAATTTACAGCAGTTTATTTTCTAACGTAAACACAATCGCAAAATCTTGCACTTTCTAGGCATTTGTTAGCGTTTTATATTTGTGTTTACGCTCTGTTTAAATAATGCGATTTGTTACATCATGTCTAATTTTCATTAGGCCTGGCGTTTCATTCATTGCTAGATAGCAAATGTTAAGGAAATAACAGCATAAGTGCTGAAAGACTTGCAAAATAAAACGCTAATTATCTTCGAAACTAAATTTATTTCATAAACATGTGAAAATTATATGATTTTATACAATTTAAAGGGTAAAAAAAAAAAAAAAAAAAGATCTTCATTCAGCCTTTATAAATGCAAATCGTATACGTGACATATGGCTGCCTCTAAAAGATTTATAAGAGATCTTGTTGTTCAGGGATTCTGTAGTAGCGATAGAATCCGATAGCTGTATTTGTGTAAGGTTACTATAAATGACATTCGTTCACCCAGAACGGCAAGGTCTATCATTTGCTGTTGTTTTTAATATTCTCTTGCAGCAACTTGCAGAACGACCCTCACTACAGCTCTAGTTTTCTTCGCTCTCTCTGAATGAGGTTGATTTTATACAGCTGCGACATAACAACACATTTTGCCTAAAGGAACAGCTTACAAATAAGATCGTTCTTCTGTGTAACAATTTTCATTTTAGGAGCCAATTGGCTGAAGTTAATGAAAGAGAAAACTGAATGCTACCCAAAAATTGCTGGGGACAAGGTTGCGGTGAAAGGACAAATTAGCTGACTGGACGGTTTTGTTTGGATTTAACGTGTCCCTTCAATGTTGAATGCGCTAGTTTCAAGGGCTTTATTTGAGGAACTAAAAAGGTATATAAAGTTGAAAGTTTTTAAAAATTTTTGTTGCAAATTTAAATTTTTCTATACTACTATGAATAAAAATGATAAATACTAAACACTTTAAAAATGCATTTTAGTTATGTGCTTACTGTGATTCTAAAATATACTCGTTTTAACTCTTATACTTTGAAAAACAGTGGAATTTTTTCGATATATGTATTATTTTCTAAAAAAATATTTTTAGAATAAAAAAAAAGCACTTTTTGCTACAGCAAGCACTTAAAATTATCCTGTAACGCAATGGTAATCATCTTTTACATATATTTCAATTGTGTATATATATCCATTGTATGCTGACTTTTCATTTGAGTTTTGTACTATATATTCGAAAGCTAAATGAATATTTTTTGTCGTCCTGTTATTTGCAAATTGCAGTACATTACCTGCAAACATATTTATATTACTGAAAGTTATTAACATAAGCACCGCCAATCTTTTAAAATTCGATTAATTTAGATTATTAAAAGACCAAAATTTGTATTATTATTCCTGAAATGCAATAACTATTTACAAAACTCACTCATTTCAAACAGTTTGAGAGCAAAACTTTGAAGGATTGGCGGAGAAAAGCAGTGCGATAAAAACTGAATTTTGTAGAGAATTATATCTGGATAAACGTAAAAGAAACGAGAAGGAAGGTTTAGCACACTTTTTCTTGCCCTAAATGTAGAGGTGACCAGGATAATACAATATCAAGATATAATAAAATGGAGGCATGCAATGATTGCAAAGAAATAGCTAAGATCAGAAAGACAGTACTTGCAGCATGGGGGAGCTTCTATTCAGAGTTAAAAACAAATATATATATATATATATATATATATATATATATATTAAAGAAAGATTGGTTGATTCGAGAAGGAAGTTTAGGAAATAGCTCTCGTCAGCCCTATAAGGGATGGTGTTTGTGCCTTATACCTGAAAGATACTAATACAATCAATATTAAATTAATAATTTAAGTTATCATTTTAAGTGCTGTGATTTATGTATGAATTGTGCAAAAGTTCTATAAATAGTTATAACTAAGTGTTGGTTTAGAACCTGGATTAAAACCACTCTATCGATTATATTTCTATTAATTATTACCATATAAATTAAATTTCACACCCATAGAAATTAAAAATGTGCATATCTGTAATTATATATTTTATATTGTTCATATACTTAACATCAATAACACCTGTGATTTTACTTGTAAATTTGTTGTACAATATCTGTCACTTTTAGTTTTATGCTGTTAAATTTTATTACGTAAAAATACAAAATAATCCCACAACAAATATTTCAGCAAAAGAAAACGGAATTTCACACTGAGCTCACATTACTTGTACACACACGGAACGTAAATTTTTATAAAATGCTAAAATAGAACTTTCTCCAGCAAAGGCTTCCCGACAAATGTATTTGCCTACTAAACAGTTGATAAAAAACGAATCTGCCCAAACCTATAACGTTTAAACTAAAATGAGCAGAAAATTATAAAATAAAAAATAAATAATTAAAGTTACTGTCACAAGAAAAGCAGCTCAAAAGAAGACAGGAGAAAACTACAACCGACCTTCAGCTAGCATCGCCATGAGTCATTCCACAGGAGTATCAAAATGTGAAAGCAAGGCAGGTACCCGCATTGAAAAAAGCAAACTGAACAACTTATTGCAACTTAAGTTTCAAGAGAATCAGAGGAAAACACGCTGTTTTCTTTCCGGTGTTTACGTCATTCCTGGACCTTATTCCACTTGCAATGACCGCATCCTGTCAGTAAACATTTCCAGCGGCACTGAAACCCCACATCCGCTCCAACTTTCGTTTGCTGAAGGCTGCTGCTTCGACTGAAACTTTGCCCTTGCCAGTGACCTTACTCCAAAAATGAGCACATTTATTTCATTAATAAACTACAGCGCTTGCTGAAACAGGAAATGCCATGCAAACAAGAATTAAGACAGAGTTTCAGTTTGTCGCTGATGTTTTTTCCAGTAGCCGATATGCACATTCTGATCGCAATATCCTAAGCGGCAAATATATCAGTCTTTAAAGCTCTAGGGGTCCTTTAAAGTTTAAATTTTCATCAACTGATTGCCTTGTGAATCCCCGGGATATAAGGAATGCATATTTAGGGCAATGAATCGTCTCGGCGATGCAATGCAATAGCGGCTTTGACACACTTCACGAATCTCTTGTGTTATTTAGTATCAGTTTTCATTTAATATTACAAATGACGCAACTGAAAATGCTTTGAGTTTATTGCCAAGTAAATGTGCCCTAATGCTACATGTTTGTTATAAAATTATTTCGTTTAAAGCTGTTAGTATTAATGTCCCAAATAAATATTTTAATTGCTATATTAATGATATAATTATAATACATAACTAAATCATTACTATATAAATATATGTACAAAATGGTTATTGCTGCATAACTAATATTTTATGTATAAGTCTGCTTTTGAATCAGCTCAAACTATCAATTGTCAACCACAAAACAGAAAAATACTGTAGAATAACGTTGTTGCACAAATTACAACTTACTGGAATATATTATGACAGGAAATTAGTCAAAATGTTAACAAGTTTTAATACTTAAGAAAATGTGTATAGCTGTAAGCCGTGTTTACAATGCATTATTTCTTTATAGGCATTACTAAATTACTGGTCGTTTGTAACAACAGAGGTAATCTATCAAATAACTCCACAAAAATTAAGTATTGTCTTCATAAAAGAAGAACAGTTACTTTTATAACAGAAAACAGTAAATTTTTAAGGAAACTAATCACCGTTCCAGTAAAATAGGAAAAATATGACTAAAAACTGGCCAGTTGCCAGGGTCTCCGAAGCTAATACAACGTACACACGCATATTACTTCCCAAGCATGCAAATTGTCTCGCACTAACAGCATCTTCATCAACCATTGTTACTTGCCTTCTAAACCCAAGATCGCGGGTTCGATCCCGGCCAGGACCGATGGATTTTTCGGGAGTAAAAATCCTAAGTATGGCTTCCTTCGGAAGGGAAGTAAAGCCGTGGGTCCCGTGTCGTACATTTACGGCACGAAACAGAACCTCAAGCCTGAACGAAGAGGCATCTGAGCAAAATTTGTCTGCCGTTTCACGCCCTGAATAGAATGGGGTACTGATGACCTGAAATGTTAAAGAGCGTCCGTAAATAAACCTAATCAATAAATCAATCATTTTTATCACATCACTACAGTGTCGGAGGTCATTAAGGAACTCATGAGTGGGAGGTCTGGGTTTGGATTCTCATCAGGATGATCCTCCCTAATTGAGTTTTTTTTTCCTACCAGATTTCCTCTGTTCTCGTAAACAGCAAATGTTGGAGAAGTATCCCAAACTTAGGCATGGAACTCTTCCTTTTTAAAAACAATATCTGCTCCCAAGTTATCATTTAATTTCATATATCACCAGTGATCACCACTGTGATGCCTAAGTAGTAAAAATAGGTGTAAACACTATTCAAAAAAAGTGGTAATCACACTGCAGTAGAAAGTACGTGAACATATAACGGCGTTGGTGCGTGTACTCGGCCCCTCTGCCTGGGTAGCGAGTATGCTATGCTTGTTACTACCTCTGACACAGTTGCGTTGCAAGCACTGCCCGGCAAGTCAAAACAAGGACATATATCATCAACAATGCGGCAGTTAACGGGCACTAGAACTGTTTCATTTCTCATGAAGGATTAAAGAAATTTAAACTATTCTAAGTCTTGTGTCCCATTGGCGTGTTTAAAATTCATCTATCCTACTACAGTCTTAAGCATTTTCATTTCAATAGCTTGAAAGATCGGTTCCTATTATGTGTCAATTCAGAGATGTACAGAAATAATATCATTTTATCTTTGCAGAAACTCAGCCGGTTTCTTTCTTAATTTAATTAGATTTATTTTTATAGTGAGTGGCCGAACCTATTTTCATTGATATCTTTGTCGTCATCAAATCAAGAAATATACAAAGGAAGTCAATAAAAGGCTTTGTTCTTTTGTTTCGGAGTAAACAAAAGAACGAAGCTTGCTGCAACTTATGTAACAACTAGGTAGTAGTTACAACGATAGATCGTAGAAGTCGATGAAACAGAACACATTACTGAACGAGCAGTCAGGGAAGAGGTGCGCATGGGCGGAAATGGTGCCAGAATTTATAAAGGGTCTAACTGGGTAAAAGAGGAACAGCGTGGAAGCTGTCAATCAAATATGGCGCTTTTGTTAAAATGAAGAGACATCTAAGGGGCAGACGATATTTCATTGGCGTCGAAGTGACCTAATGGCTTAAGAAGGAGAACGCCATCTCTATGATAAGGGAATGGGTTTTTTCCTACGCTGTGACAAATGCTTGACTAATCTTGGTCATCATGTTGAAATTAAGTAGTGTTCTTTATGCTAACATATTCCTTACCTGTTCACCTATAACAAAATGATGGAATTTGTTTTTTGATTCATTTTCATAGTAGTTTAGATAATAAAAAGGATTTAGTAGATTTGATATTTTACCACCAATTACAAATTTGATTTTAATGAGGCTCGTACCCATTAAAAGCCAAAACGCTTGTACTAGTAAGAGAAAAATCCTTTCCTTTTGCCTTATTTATCCATTTTTAAAAGAGCTGTTTGTAATTAATTTTATGTTCTTGCTAATTAACGTCTCCTCATTCGCAAACAACATACATTAATAAGGTGCACATTTTGCTCAACATAAAATAAATATCCAATTCACTCTTTAAATTTTCTCTGCGATCATCGAAGTTACAAATGGTCTCCTTATTTAATGCCACGATTATTATTAGCTGTCTTCATTATTTTGTGTTTTATTCCCATTGTTATTTTATTGTATACGTATACACTATACACTGCTTTAGCAGATGTACAAGAATGCCCTTTTATCACTGTATACCAAAATATTTCTTCTCTGTTTATTGAAATACTAAAGAATATAAATATGCAATATTAGCTGCCTTACTCTACGAGCTTAGCATGTCTCAAAATAAATAATTTGTTAAAAGAAACAAAATAATTACGTAAGTAGGTATGCCCTGTAATATACCGAAGGTGTCAATATATATACACACTTTCACAGTAGATATCTGTTTAATATATTTCACACTTGGGCCGAAAAACAACAGTAATGTGTAGTATGATGTTCTGTAAACAGATGTGACTCACATATATTATGATAGCGTTGCTACGTGACAGGTAAATCAACAATGACCAAATGAAGCCAAGATCATCGTATGATGTTCTGTAAACAGCTGTAACTCATATTAAGTTATGCAGAGTTGCTACAACAAAATGGAGCCAAGATTATCGTTTGAACAGCGGAAAGCAATTTTGAAGTGGTATTGGAAAACCGAGAATGTTGTTGAAGTTCAAAGGCAATGGAGACGTGTGTACAGAACAGAACCGCCAACGCGAGTAACAAATGCACGCATTCGAGACAAATTTGATACTCACAGTAGAAAACCAGCTACGCTGGCAGCACTTCGGGAAGAAGTTGAAACGGCATGTACTGCAATCGCTGAGGACACTTTCGCAAACGTTGCTCAATCAGTAGTTCAACGTACTCAGAAGTGTATCGACGCCGATGGTGGGCATTTTGAGCAACCGTTGTAACTGTAAAAGTCTAAGATGATTAGTGCTCATCATTTTCTATTTGTGTGAATTCAATTTTGTTATTAACACAGTTTTTTCTTTGCTTGAAGTGTGTATACATTTTTGGCAGCCTCGTATATACCGGGTGTTAATGTATATACCATAAATTTCAGAGATTGTAAAGGGATCTTAGGTCAGCAATTTGAAATAGGGAATCAATGGTCTCCTGGTCAAATCCTCAAAGTTTGTAAAGAATCATTAGTTGCTGACTAATGAGGCGTACTACACAATAACTGACGGGTAGGATGACATTGGCGTCAAGTAAAACCGAGTCACTATTATCGAATTAGAGTCTTGTTGATTACATTTTATTACTTTTACGTCATATGAGCAAGGAAATCACAGTCTGTGACTTTATCCATTAGGCTACAAGGTCAACTGGACAACTATCTCTATGTTCAGTGCCGCACTGTTCCAACATTTTTAGAGATGTTTATAGCACTAAATCTTGAAAACGCTGATGATGAACTACTGAAAATAGGAATTTCTTCGCACGCAAAGAAGGTTTGAAGGCATTCTAATGCAAATCTACTCCATTTCGCTGCAACATTGACTTACCAGTATCTAATTTAAAATGTTATCACCGTGTTACTCGTAATTTTTCTTCATAAACTATAAATACCCAATCTGAAATTGCTTATTGATGTAGTTCATTAACATGTGGTATAATTTATTTGAGATAGGGGTTTCAGTTTCTCATATATTTCGTTAAATCTTCATTCTCTTAAAATGTGCTGCAATTTAAAACATCCACATGGTGAAAGCCTTCCTGATCTTGTGGACAATATATTAATTAGTCTGAAAATCTGGACGTTACCGGTTCGAATCCCGTTAAGTGTATGAGGATTTTTTCGGAGCTTTGGCTTATCCTGAAAATATATGTCAGGTAACTTTAAGCGTCGTGGACTCTGAGCTTATTTTCGCACTCAGCATTGCTTCATTTTCTATTTAGAACCTCGAACGTTAAACTGTTGGAGGAGGGTTCTAAAGAGCAATTGTATAAATTAGTTAAGAGCTATCAAACATTTAAAGCAAAATTGTAATTTTTTTTTTACTAAAAGAGTAACCATTAATATGATTAAATTATTCTAGTCTACCACCATTAGAGATTAATTAGGTGCATTTAATCAATTTAAAATTTAGGAAAACTGCCCATTAAGTTGTAAATGACACAGTACTTCCTCTATATTCAAGCTATTCATAAAAACATTTTAAAAGCAGATATCACGACAAAAGTCATGTTTGTTGATGAAAACTAACACATTTGGACGATGCTGAATGTGATCTTTGAGATGCCACGTGTCTGATTTACTAAAAGGAGCTGAGCTGAGAACAATAGAGGTCTGTAACAGCATGTCAGGGGGTCAAGAGATCATTGTGTGAAACGCTTTTAAGACGAGTCAAATTTCTTTCAAAATTTTCCATAGCGGCCTATGCTAGATGGAAATAACAGATATATCACGAGTTGCTGTCGACATTACTTTAAATTATTTGCGTTGTATGATTTCGGTAGCATGACAGAAATAAGTACACACGTGGTGCGTTCTGGCTAGTTGAACGATCGAAGCGGCATCTGAATATTTAATGTGGCGGTTGTTGTCGATACCTCCAGAAAACTTTGCAGCCTTTGCAGAACACTTAATGTCATGCCAGGCGCATTTCTGTTAAACCTGCTAACTTCAGCATTGCGAACATAATTTCCAACAGAGCCTCAAAAGATATTGCATTATGTTGCAAAATCTATAAACGGAATTTGAAACTTCTGAAAGAGCTTATTTGTTGCTTTGATCCAACTTAATGCTGAACTGCGAAACGTGAATTCTTATTTATAGATAGCAACGACAGAAATGTGTACTGGAACATTTGTCATACAAAGATATCAGGGTTTATGTCCGTAAAATTATTTTCAAAATGTTAGACATGTTTTATAAAACTGTGAAAGTCACGGTAATATCAGCGATCGGAAACAATGAATAGACACACACACGTCACATAAAATGCATGAGATAATTGCTCTCACTAAAACGTCAAGAGTCTCCTTTGATAATGTAGGCTTTTATTAGCTACATGTAATCTATATGGCACAAAGTTGGACAAAAAAAATTCAGTAGTTCACAAAAATTATTTGTAAACAAGAAAAAGTCAATTTAGTAAAATAATAATTTAACATATCCCACTCTATAAACGACTCTGAACTTCTTTTTGACAACTTAAATAAACATATTTATTTTAAAGAGCTGCTGCGACTGTTTATATGAACTATGTGCACTAGCGTAGCAAGAATTGCTTCGTAAAAATCCTAAGTATGGCTTCCTTCGGAAGGGAAGTAAAGCCGTGGGTCCCGTATCGTACATTTACGGCACGAAAAAGAACCTCAAGCCTGAAAAAAGAGGCCTCTGAGCAAAATTTGTCGGTCGTTTCACGCCCTGATTTGAATGGGACGCTGATGACCTGAGATGTTAAAGAGCGTCCATAAATAAACAAGAAGAAGAAATAAATAGAAAAATATTGCCTCAAAATACCGATATTTTATAAAATTTCAGTGCAAAATATTTTTAAAGGAATTAAATACTATTTTTATAAAATGCTACAAAATAAGTTATTGATCAAACCAGTCTTTAGACGCGATTTTCATTTACACCGGGATGATATAACTTTACTATGTTCACAGGGAATGTAACTGTTTTCTTATAATGGATATACCAGCACACAGGAAAATTTTATTTGTCAGCAGGAACTATCGTCCGACACGCAAGCAGTGGAATGGACAAATTTTGCACAGCCTTTCAGCTCTCCAGACCTGTTTCCGCTCTGAAGGGAGTTAACACTCTCACACTACACCACATACTAAGATGTCCATTTCTCTGATCCTCTGTTGTTTACACTGTTTAAAAACTTAAAAAAAAAAGTTTAAATACAGTTGCTACATACTAAGTTGAAGATGTGAGCGAGGAACTGAAAATGTGCACACAGGCCAAATTCTTCCCTTCGTACCTTTTGGCGGCGCTTTTTTTCCGATCCTAGGACATCTGCGGAGATTTTCATTCTATGAAGAACACAGTGAGCCGAAGGCAAACGTCCGCAGAAAGGAGAAAGCTTTGATAATTCTTAGGAATTTCAATTATTCCCAATTTCTTTTCTTGTGTCTTCGGTTCTTTATCATGTGTCAGTGGCGAGTTAGCAGACGTGTGTGGACAGTAGCTTGTAACTTAGTGAAGGTGTTCTGAAGATTGTAGTAATAGTTTCCAAAGCTTCATATCAGAGGTGTACTAGGGACTACAGTAACAGCTCTTGCCAAAAATACTTTCTGATTTCATGACCAACTGATCGTGCAGATGTTAGTCAAGCCTGTACTACAGTGTGATACATGTTACATATGTTCTGCCATTCCCCCTGTTTCGTTCCATCAACACTTCGTACTTTCTACTTCCTTCACTCTTATCATTTCATTAAAAACGTCTGGTTTGAGGCCAAAGGTGTATTCTGGTGGACCGGCAGATCTGCATGCAATTCTCTCTCGGTATTCAGGTATCAGTTAACACTTGAACGCGTCTCGGAGGGTTTTTGACGATGCCGCTTGGATATTAGGCATTTTGTACCAGGGCGGATGGCCTTGTACGAATATCATGGTACTAGAGGCCTCTTTTATCTCTTCTTAATCGTCAACGAGGTCATCTGTGATGCTTAGTAGAGAAATTGGGTGTTAAACACTACTAAAAATATGTATTGATACAATAGATCCTAGCGGGACAGAACAGGACCGAACCCATTCTTATGTGATCTTACGTCATTGATGAGGCACTCATCTATTCTGCTTTACCTGCTTTTACAATGTCTGTAATCTATAACGTGTGTCATTTGAGGAGATGTTGAAACTGCTTTCTTTAATTATTCGAACATTTCTGGCATTGACTAATTAAATTGCCCCTCACTCTTCTTAATTCCCTTCGCATGATTACAGGTGTTGGTTCATCTTCAGTTCCTCTAAGATGTCTGGATTTGTGCTATAAACTTTTATATCATCTTCGCGTCTTATTTCCAACACCCCTCGTTTCCAGAAATTTGTTAACTAATTTATAAGTCGCAGCACAACTTGAAACTCGATCATCAGGAACATTTTTCTACGAGTAATCCCTTGATAGCAGAAGCCGGTTCTGTGCACACATATAAACGTTCGTTGTGGAATGAAATACTTACACTTATTATTTTAGCACATTACTGTACACATGCGGTTTCAACAACTGACCATTCCCACGGAGTTCGCGATTCCCTGCCATAACCTTGGCCAGCATCGTAGCTGGACTGACCGACCCGCGCGATCCCGGGAAACTCATAATCTGTTCACCCAGTATGTACACGTACATAATGTAAAAACGTTTATGCATGTATACCTATTGTAACATTCCATTATGACACAAATGAGTCCTTTGTGTTTTTTGTTTTGTTTTTGTACATATTCCAGAGAAAAAACGTTTTTTATTACCATGACACAACATGTCTAGATACTTTCTTGTTACAACGCATTCAGGAGCGGCCCGTCAATAACGTCCAGATGCCCCCCCCCCCCTGAGAAAATGCCATATTTATTCACCATTTTCTATTCTCCTGGTCTACCTTTAAAACAAACAGAAATGCATGAAAACAGCGATGTATAACCAATTATTCCTAATTGTATTTTGCGCTAATCAGCATTTCCTCTCTACTGTTGTAGCTGTAGCATGCGGGTCCTCCGTTAGCGAGGGAAGCTCACGGGCCACCCAGGAAAATGTTACGCTTTAAACTTATACCTTCATGGACCAGCAGAGATATACAAGAACTGAGATTTGTCTTCCTCCAAGATGGGCTAGTCTTTCTCGTGCTTATTTCTGGGTTTTCAGGGCCAGAACTCAGCATTCTCTCTTTTCTTAGGAACCAGATATTGAAGGGCTACTGACACAACGCATAACTGACTGGGGTTGTTTGAAATTGGGTGCCTTTCCTACTGGTTGTCAGTGGAAAGTTGACTTTCACAGTGTTAACTGTCAAGTTACAAAAAAGGGGGGGGATGTTTTATGGCAATGAATAAAGTGACTTTTTATTCAAGACTCCACTTTCGCGTCTAAGTTTATTGGAAGTGAAACGATATGTATCTCATCAACTGAAAGTTATAGAAGCTTTATCTTGTCTATAGGAATGAGATAGAAAATAAATAGAAAGGGCAACTTTCCTTTCTGTACAGGCCAACGAAACGACAGGTATTACAAGTATGTCACGATCTGTTGTGATGTTACGATACAGCAATGTGGGTAAATCTGTTGAAAGCTTCTCGTAAAATTCATTGCTGTTTTTGAATTGACTTCAGAAGGCTTAAGGCGTACTTTAACAGATGAATTAGAATAGTTCATATAAACCACAAGTGTACATACGATGACGCTGCAGTTATGAGAAAATATCGGGGAGGAATACGTCTTGATAAAAGGGACATTCCTACACCCTTGGATGTCATATAGTTATGCTCCTGGCCCACTTTTCTACAGGGGCCACGAGCCGCCACTGAATACATCATTGTGTACTAAGGAGAAACATCTAAGGATCATCTATTAAACTTTAGTAAAACCCTTGACAAAGAGAAGCTAGGTTTGCAAATGTTCTCATCT
Source organism: Metallyticus violacea (assembly GCA_030762175.1). Lineage (NCBI taxonomy): Eukaryota > Metazoa > Arthropoda > Insecta > Mantodea > Metallyticidae > Metallyticus > Metallyticus violacea. The sequence continues at coordinate 361,664,528 of CM060846.1, read as the reverse complement.
TTACAACTTGTGGATTTAATAAAATGGGACCGAAACCATCAGGAGCATTTAATCGAGAAGCTTCGATATGCTGGTACTGCAGAACAAAATGGCATCTGTGTGCACAATCCTAAAATGAGTTTAATCATCCGTATATTTACAGTGGATAACGCCAGTTCTGAAGCTCTTTATTGCAGTCAAGCAGGACGAAGGATAATGCTAGGAGGCAGTAGATGCTACTCTGTTTAAATACATATATCCTGTAGTCTTTATATTTGTAATAATTTTATCGCACCATGTCGAACATCTGTCGCGTGCAAGCACTCAGCAAATTGTTACAGCATTCTTCTCTTGTTTCTTAATTTGTATAAATTAATTTTCATTTGAAATGCGCTTATTTAAAATACTTTTAAAGCACCTGGAACGAGTATTTAGTAGTCCGAGAAAACAAGTGCATGAAAAGTTCCTGGTTGTATCTTCTCCTCGACATTGGTCTATGTTTCTGGTTCAGAAAATGTGTTTTTAGCCCGAAGGACTTTGTTAACCACACAAATGCTTATACAAATCTTTGTGTTCGTAAAAATACTGCAATAATTTATAATTTTTATGACAAATCTCATACTCACAGAGCAGACAAGTCCATTGAAGAAGTGCCAAAGGTTCCAAAATCCCAGAATAAGCCACGGTGCTAAGAATCTCATGAATTTCTAAATGAAACTGAAGACTAAAGGATCGAGAAAGAGAGGGGGAAATATTCTGTGGAATATGTACATGTAATATCTTTGTCGAGATATGAATGCAGTTGGATTCAGCAGTTACACCTAACTCGATAATAATCTTATGAAACCAATATAATGTATTTACTGGAAACTTTTGCGACAAGTTTAGGAAAGTTTAGCAATTGTTGATAAAAATAAAGAAACAATTGTGTACAACACACTTTATTTTATCAACTGCTGCATGTTCTTTAAAATCCTTGCATCTTTCAACATTGCAGTTCGCACTTACTCGGGTATAGGGAGTTGAAAACCTTTAGACTTTAGTGCGGCTATTTTCAGCGGTGTTATGTGAAAGCTTAAACTTCGAAGCATGGTTGCTATTGATTTGCTTATATTTAAAATATTTTTTAAATGTGACAGTTATCGCCCCGAAGTAAGTATCAACTTGATTCCAAACGAGTTTTAAGCAAGCTGTACATAAAAAATTAAGAATCTCAGAAATGGTTCCTCACTCAGGTCTGTAGAGATCAACAAAAGCTAACCCACCTATTATGGGTGTTGAGATTCAAGTACCTGCTTCTTTCTTGAAAGTCTGTTACGGTCTGATGAAAGCTTTTAATGTTTTAATACGACTAACAGCTCATTAGGACCATGTTCAAAGTAACAAATAACTTTGTAAACGCTACCGCGATAAAGTGGTGAATTAGTATGAAAATAATCGAAGCAAACAGTGTAGAAAGGGTACATATTCAGAATTTTCCAAAAATGAATTAATGTCATGGATGTGTTATATGGTTTTTACTGCACGCAATTTGAACATGCAGTATTTTAGCTCAGTATATATTAAATTAATGTTAAATATCCCTTTTTATGCACACATTGTTGAGTGTTAGTCATTCCTTTTAAGGTATTTAATGTTTATTACTGATCCTCGAAGAATAGTATATAGTATTGTATGACTTGGTTTATCACACTAAAAGCTTAAAGTGTTATCGGACAAATAACATGTATGGAAAATTTGATCCAAAAAACTCTTTAAGAAAACCAGAGTTAAAGATGAAAGTTTTGTTAAAATGAAAGGACAAATACCCGGAAAGGAAAAATGGTGAGTAGCGCTGCTTTGACTTAATAATATTTGCATTATTCCAAGCATTTTTTTTTTTTTTTTTTTACTAAAATGAAGGAGAAAGATGTGGTTTCAGAGTTAATTGATACACTTAATGAGCGTACTTTCACCTGGTGACAAGCTAGAAGTGTACCTAACAGTCAAAGGTTACGTGCTAAGATAACCAGTACAGAGCATAAAGATTCTGCTTAGATATTTACTCTCAGTGGATGACTTCTGGAAAGAAATTTGCCGAGAAACTCAAGATGGGTTTGGGGACTGAAAATGAACCACATTTTGTGTTAAGTCTTCGGTTTACACATTAGAAGAATTGATATGTTTGTTTATTTGTTATATATTTCTTGCATACTGTACACAATGTCCCATCTACTCTTAAGATTGCAACTTAATTTGCTTTCTTAAATAAAAGCTCTTAACTATAATATTGTATATTTATTAAACTATTTTTGAACTGTGCAAAAAGTACATAATTTAAATTTATTATCTATTTTATAACTAATGAATATATTTTTGTAATTTTTGTCCATAAGAAGATGAAACATTTTACTAGTTTATGATGCATATGCTGTTAAATATAATATAGAAACAAGAAAACAATTATTTTGTTTCTACTATAAAGTTTGAAAGCAGTAGCATGTACTCTTTCTGAATATGATGCTTCAATTACATTCTGAGATTTCCTTCGTCGCAATATTAATAAAATCGGGAGCTACGCACCGTTCCAGAAGTGAATTTATTCCTTTCGTGGGTGCTAGGGAATCTACGCGGACACAATGACGGATGTCAGGCGAGGAATGACGTCATCTAAGTGTAAACACACGCACTCAAGTCCCACGCTCCTTTCACCGCACGCTTGACTCCTGACAGACTGCTCACAAACCTGCACCGATCCTTGGCTTTGTGAAGCAGAAGGTAAAGAATGTGACATGAACCTGTATGCCTTCGCAAATCACGGACATTTATCAACCTGTTTTTTCTTTCTTCCGTATCGTCACATCTACTACCTTTCTAGAAATATCCGCACACCTCTCGTTGATCTCTTGGGGCAAATCAGCTTCCAGCTGGCTGTTAATACTTCCTCTTAGGGCTTTACTGAACAGGATAGTGCCGTAACTTTTGAAGCTGGCAATTTAGCTTAATGATGTTCTATTGTGACCAGGTCGTCGAGCAAGTCATTTCAGTAGGTAAATGCATTTAGCTTTCATTCTTTGCGCTAGATAAAACTGGAAAGACTTTCAACACGTTTCAAAAATTGTTTTTCCAAACTGAGCCAATAGACTTTAAGTGTATTATTTAAAAGTATCCGGCGTGTTGCGCCTTCTCCACAAAATTACATTTATAGGCACGGGCATTCAGCAGTTCAGTTCTGCTGTCAGGCGTGGATACAGAGGAGGGGCTAAGGAGCTTAAAAGCTCCCCCTTGTTATTTTTTAATTTCATTATTATTTTTATATATGGAAATGTTTTTTGAGTCTCAATAATGGTTATGTTATTTAGCCAACATTTGCAGTTGTATACTTCTTTTACTCCGGAAGGGCCAGAAGTCTAGTTCTGCAGTAATGCAGTGGTGTTGCGTAGAAGTCAATAACACAAGGCAGGGGGCTCAAGAATGGCCTAAGGAGACATAATGATATAACTATCCTTTATATTTGTGCAAAGTGCATTGAGCTGCAAATTTTTCTCTGTTGCCAGTACGTCAAGATTTTTTAACTGAGACGTGGTTATTCATTTTTTCTTAAGAAGCTAAAATGTCGAAACGTAATCACAAACACATCTTACAATTTGTGAAAAAATTGCGTGGCAAAGTGAAAGAAAACTGCAGTAATGATTTGCCTGATAAAGATAAGTGTATTAACAAGAAAGTGAGAGTGAGTCCGAATTATTGTGATAATGTGATAAAAGTGATGGCACTAGTTATAGTTTACTAGATATGGAGTGCTTTGTAGAACAGGAAATAGGCTTGTGTAGTGACGAGATTAAATATTAAGGTAATAAATCCGTGGATTCCAGAAAACGATTTCACATTTCCAAATATTCAAGAATGGACGCAGTCTAGACCATTTCAATGTGTGTGTGTGTGTGGTTGCATACTGTAGCGTGTGTGTTTTATTCGGACCTAAAGAGGGAGGGCATAGCAAATTACGAAACCTACAAAAATGTAAATAAACACTTGAAATATTCAGCGCGCATTCTGGTAACAATTATCACAGAACAGCTCTTCTGAAATGTGATAACTTTAAAAGAATATATAAAGTCAAGGTGGAAAATGTTCAGGTTCAACTGAATAACGAGGTGTTACAAAGAGTAAGGGAGATCTCTCTGATAAAACAAGCATTTTGTGTAGGCAACAAAATCAAAATATACCATTAAGAGGACACAGGGATGATGGCGCGATTGATACAGAAGGTGAAATGAATAGCAACAGATACGAAAGAAATTACAGGGAACTACTTAAATTTCGTGTTGATGCAGGTGATCAGACCTTAAAAATACTCCCAGGAATTCTTCAATTGCAAACAAAAGGACACAAAATAATCTGATAAATTGTTGTAACACCATTATTGAAAATATAATTGTTGAAGCTGTGAAAGTAAATATTTTTTTAGCAGATGAAACAATTGACGTCAGTTCCAAAGAACAATTATCATTGTGTGCGCGATTTATGGACAAGGAAAAGTACTGTTTACGTGAATAATGTTTTAGATTTATTGTTGTGCATGATTTAAGTGCAGAAGGATTGTCAAGCGTCATTTTAAGTGAACTACTAGACATTTCACTTCTACGTGGACAGGGTTATGACGGAGGTGCTAATAAGTGTGGAAAAGTTCGCGGTGTTCTAACTGGAGTTTTGGAAGAACAGCAACTCGCATTGTACGTGCACCGTGCATCTCATTGCTTAAACCTGTGCTCTATTCCGTGTGCTACACAAACTGTAAACACAATAGCTGAAAAGCTAATTATGTCAGGGAGTATAGCAAGCGGTCAAACCTGATGAAAGGAATCTTGTAACAAATCTTCATACCTTGTGTGAAACAAGATGGATTGATCGACATGAAGCAGTGCTGCAGCTCTTAGATACTTTTCTGCAGGAAGCTGGATCTTGTGGTACAAAACAATATTTAATGCTCGTTTTAAAATTGGAATTTATAATATCCTTGATAATTTTAGCAGAAATGTTTGGAATGACAGTATATCTATCTCGAAAAATTCAGAGCCCAAATCTAGACCTCAATCAATGCTACAAGATGGTTGAATGATCTAAAGCTGTAAAGTCCTGTCGTAATAATAATAATTATAAATCCCTATTTGAGAAAGCAGTTACATTAGCTCATTTTGCTGACGTAGAAGTGAAGTTACCTCGACATGCATGCAGATAAACAGTTATTTATTTATTTATTCTGGAAGAGCTAGGCCATTAGACCTTCTCTTCCGCTCTATTAATCCAATAATAATTACATGAAGTTATAGCGACAATATTACAATCACAACATTGACAGTAATGTTGACAATGCTCGTATACATGTAAACCTATGTAAAACATGGTGCATATAAATAAATGTATGTTAATACATAAATATGGACAGTGAAAAACTTTACCTTAAGAAGAAGAAAAAATAGGATAGTAAAAGAACAATAATATACAACAAGCACCAGCAGTGACAATTTATACATATATCAACCTACGTAAATCCTGAAAGTGGAAATAAAGATACAAGCAAAACATAAAATTAAAAACACTAACAATATTAAGAAAGAGATAGGAACATTTATGATAGTAATAAAAATAACAGAGTGAATAATTCTACACCAGGGTAAAACAAATAAACACAGGCTTTGCAACAAAAGTAATCTGAATTACTAATCGATTAGTATCGATTATTTCTAATAATGTTAAACCTAAAGTTCGGCAGTCTCTGACATCCGTGGCAATGCATTCCAGAGACGGGCATGAATGATGATGAGTAAAGTGATGTAAAGTGCAATTTAATAATAGTATGTGCTGGGATTCAGAACGTGTGTTAAGATTATGAGAGGAAGACAGATTTTAAAAACGAGAAGATAAATAAGATGAAGAAGATGTATGGATAGGGGTTGAACCCTCAGTACGACATATTTAACACCTTCAGTTTAGTAATAAGTAAGTCTGTGTCTATGGAATCAAAGGCTTTAGTCATGTTAAGCAATACCAGTAGTGTCAGTTTTCGTTCATCACAGACACCACGTTTATCTTCACTGTGCTAAGTAGTGCTGTGCTTGTGCTGTGACCTGGTCTGAAACCAGACTGGTAAGGGTCAAGAAGGTCATACTCATTAAGGTAATATGTCAGCTGTTTATGTATGATACGTTCAAGTGCTTTGGATAGCGTTGGCAGTAGTCGTTACGAAAGTGGGGAGTTTTGAACTTAGGAAGGGGTTTTATGAATGCCTGTTTCCATTGCTTGGGATAGGATGATGTCATGAGCGAGGCGCTGAAGATGTAACAGTTGGGAGTATGACTTGAATTGTTTTGTAACATCCCTTCAAATTCTGCCGTAGATTATTACCGCATAACTGTCTTTCTTCCTTTCCTTGATCACCTCCTCAGCGACCTGTCAGTAAGATTCTAACCTGATAAACACAGACATTTAATAAAACTGCATTTCTTGATACCCAACTTTTCACAAGATCCACATAGCAGTATCCATGGTATCATACCAGCAACCATTCCAGCTCTTAGAGGACAGCTACATTTGTGGTTTGAATTTTGGAAAGCCCAAGAGAAAAGACCGGACACGGCTATAGAAGCTTTAGTGCACACCAGGAATACTTTCTATTCCTATATTAAAGGTCGTTTTTAACTCTGAGACGCCTACCTCAGATCAACAATCAACGATAACATTTTGAACGGTTTGGTAATGCTGAACATTCATCGCAACATAGAAGTGGATGCAGAAGAAATCGTTGAACTTTTCGCAAGAAAATATCCCAACTTCACTGAACTCTGGTAAGCGTGAATAAATTTGTTTCATATCCCATTTCCATAAGAATCATGATTAATTAAAAACATGCCGAGGTTCTTGTAGTTGATTATAGATTTCATTATTTTTCATTGTCATTACAAGATTGAAAGATAATTATTATTATTGTTCTCAGTAATAATAGTAATAAAGTCATCATAACAATAACGCAAAAATAATACCGATAATAATAGCAATATTATTATTACTATAACATATTACAAGTTTAAATTTTTCAACTTACCTCAATTAGCCCCCGTCATAAATTTCTAGATTCGCTCTTGTCTGCTGTGACGCAATTTTGTATATACAACACACTTCAATGTTCTTCTTTGCTGTTTCTGGGGCGTAGTACAACCATGTTATTTGGTGTTGGTTTAGGAACCTACAGGTGTTCCGAGTTTTCTTAGCCAAAGGTCTATTCAGTTCAAGGTCTTAGAAGGGAATTCACTAATCTGACGTCAATGTGTTGTAATCATTCCGAATTGCTCTTCTAATTTTACGACAATAAAGACATTCCTGAGTTTTTGAACTGTTCTAATCTCCGACGCAAACTGTGTCAAGAAAACGGCTTACCACAGATTTCTGCCCTGGAATAAAACAGCAGTAGTGTACTTAATTTTCTTAATGGCTACGGCAGGATTTATCCTTTCATTTATTGAAAGCAACGAATTCAAACATACGGATATCGTTACAACAACTCTTTATATTATTTTCAAGAGTTCTGCATCCAATCCCTTAAAACTTCCACTAAAAATGCGGTTCCTAGTCATTTCCATATGTAGAGGGCGAAGGCTCAGATTTATCTTGGGTAAAATAATATGAAGGTGGCTTCGGCATGGATGGAGCTGGAAGAACACTGCGTTGTCTTATAGCAGGGAAATTTAATGTATAATTCATAGGCACTAGTGTGCTAATGACATTAGGCTACCGATTACTACAGCTCTGAGCGACTCTCTAGATAGTTGATGAACAAGACACTAAAAGCTAAACTTCCTAAGAAATCTTTCCTTCAGTTTTGACCATGCTAGAGGGAAATTAAGATAAAATGAAGCAAGTGACTATCTTTTGAAATGAAGATATGAACATATAGGTGCTGGTCGATTCCGTTTACCTTGGTTGAAGAGAGTGATGGAAAAGCTTGGAAATAAAATCTAAGATGTGCGCAGCGTTCTCTCTGACACCTTGAGAGATAACAAACCAAGGAATCTTATCAAAACAACGTATCCCATCTCAGATGCAGGAGCTTTTTTTTTTTTTTTTCAATGATTTATTTATGGACGCTCTTTAACAGCTCAGGTCATCAGCGTCCCATTCAACTCAGGGCGTGAAACGGCCGACAAATTTTGCTCAGAAGCCTCTCTTTCAGGCTTTAGGTTCTTTATCGTGCCGCAAATGTACAACACGGGACCCACGGCTTTACTTCCCTTCCGAAGGAAGCCATACTTAGGATTTTTACGCCCCGAAAAAATCCATCGGTCCTGGCCGGGTTCGAACCCGCGATCTTGGGTTTAGGAGTGATGCAGGAGCTGTGACATAAAAACTTCCGCATACATTTGATAGTTTTGCTGGTACATTTTCTCATCCTAAATAATTTCCGTGTAATTACTTGCATTTCCCCACCAATTGTTTTCGTTGCAACAAACAAAACACGAGCAATGTCTTGATCTAGAGAGCCAGACTCCTTTAGTATCGGCTTGGCTTTATATGAATGCTAACCTTCAGCCATTCAGAAAAACGGCAGCTCTTTTGTTGCCAACGTTTTAAGTAGCTTGCTTTGGAGATTGAAACTTTCGTCAAAGGTAGAGAAGCCAGGTCACAGACTAAACAAGTAAGGAAGGAACTTACCAAAAAAAAAAAAAAAAGGGGGGGGGGCAGTAACTAAAACTTATGATGTTTTAATATTAGACATGATTGTAACAGTTTTTTCCCCCAAGTCTTAGCTGAAATATCTTCGTATTAAGGTTGTGAGACTGATAGATATTTCCTATTCTCATAGCATTTACACCTCTGCTAGTGAAAGCAAATGCTGCGATGCTTTATATATGCGCCTGTCACAGTTCTAAGCGCTCTTAAAACAAGCAGTAATGTCAGATTAATGGAATGACAATTTAATTTCATTCTAGCCATAGGTAAACTGCCGGCAGTGACGTAAGTGATAAAGAGGAGGGGGTGGTTAGAAAGTACAAGCAATTCGGAACTGGCAAAGATCGCCACCCGCAACGTTAAGCTTTTTTCGCTTCATGACGCACGTTCAACGGTCAACTGTTTTAGTCATTACTACGCACCTGAAATGAAGGAGTCCTGTGATAGTCTCTAGAAACGGTGAATGCATTTTTTGTTCCATTACGTATGAAGTAAAATCAGCTTCCATGATAATTATAAGGAAATTTGGTTTATTTGCACACATTTGTTGTGAGCGATGCCCTTTCTCTCTGTATCTAAGTTTTTGTTATTAAGGAATACTGAGGTGGGGTTTTGGGCAAAATCGGTCAAAATATCGAACTTCTTTTTTTAATGCAAATGATTCCGTGAACTTTTGGCGTCCACAGAGAGTCAACATTTGCATGCTCCCCTCCCTTTGGGCTGTACAACCATTTAAAAAGCTCTGAGTATCCTTTTAAATGACACCGTTTTCCAACATTGTTTTTTTTTTTTTTTTCAAAACTTCATTTTTACCATTCAAAATGTCCCACGCTTAAGTTTCTGTTTAAATTCAATTAAACTTTCCCAGAATGTGCGGATATATAAAAAGTATATTTTATGGGACAAAATACATGCTAACAACAATAATAGTTAAAAATATATTTTCAATGATAAAAATGATTAATATTAAATTTATGGTTTCTTATAGACTAAAATTATCACAGTTCACTTATTAAATTTATTTAAAATATTTTCTATACAATTATTGTATGTGCTTTAGAGCTCTAATTGTAAAAATGCTAACCAATTTTCTTAACTCATGAGCCGCGTGTTACATTTTTATTAAATTAGGTAATAAAATTTATGAAACAATTTATAGGTCACAGAGTATATATCCAATTTGAATGAAATTTGGTGCACATATTGGCTTAACAGCAATGAAATCACAGTAAACATTTCAGACAAATTCATACAAAGCTGCGTAACTTTGGAAAACTCGCTCCCAGAGTCCCTTAAACATGTGTCAACTACCTTGTTTGAGCAATGAAGTTTTCATATTTAGCAACAGATCAGATCACACTTTTCCTAAATTGCCTGGATTCAAAACAAGTCGGGTTATTACAAGGATACATGTAAAAGTATTTCTGTTACCTTTGAAAATGCTATAGTTACGGAGTAAGTTCCAAAACTTTCAGCCTGATTGACATTTTGAGAAGATAAATAAATTAACTACGTCCTTAATGGAATTCCACATGCAAGATGCTCCATTACGACACTCTGATCGTTAAATTTATTTCCCCGAATATCTTAATTCAGTTAGAGGAGAGATAATAGTCACAGGGTGGTAAATCTTCTGGAAGCCACCCTGCACAGTAAAAGTACTGGATTGTCACGAAACAGGCGAACAAAATGACCAGTCTCTTTATGACATCGCGCAGTTAGTGCAGCAGTGAAACATGTTCACCAACCCCAAGTTATTGTTGCCATAATCTTCTTGGCGAACTTTGAATTTCCTTTGTCTGGTTTCATCCCTAGGGTAATGAATTGCAGTACTTCTTTCTGAATACCTGGGCAAAGCTCTAAAAGTAAGCGGAAACACGTTACACGATGCTGCGAAGGCAATTGCTGTGAACTTTATGGTGACGTGTTTGGAAGATGGTTGTAACAAAAAGCAACAATTCTCTTGAGATTTCTTCAGTCATAGGATGATGCTGTCAGTTGTTTGCTTTACTGCAGCTTCGTATTGACAACGAAAGACATTTCGCAAAGGGAGGCTCTGACATGATGTGTATTCCAACTATCTGCGGTGCTTTCTTCGCCTTGACGAAATTGTTCACTGTTCTCCTTCACGAGGGAACATGAAACTTTCCCATGAACTATTACGTCCCGAATTCTACGATCAAAACAACCCTGGGCCCTTATTCATTCCAACTTTTTTTTTTTTATCTTAAAAGAGCAATATTTACCTTAGAGGGAAATATCACTAATGTTTAATACGCTAGCAACAGTGCCGGTATATTAATACTTAAGGTTTATAGCAGTCACATTAGTGCTGTCACTACTTTTCTAATGTGACAAGAGTTGGCAGCACTACATTTTATTGAACATTGAGCTAATATTGATAAGTGATACGGTATTCAAGCGGTAACGCTTGAAGCTTGCATTTGGGAAACCCCGTTGGGTTGGCCATCGTGACCTTGGATGTTTTCATGGTTACCCAGGACACGTTGGTGAATGCTGGAGTGGATATTTAAATTCCACAAATTTTTTGCTCTCCCATTTCATATTTAATTTTGTTGGCTCTATTACAAGCTCAAAAGTGCCAGGAAGTGAGCTGGCGCGGCGTGGTGCTCGCTTGCGCTTTGAAAATGTTTCTGCCCCGGCTATGGAATAGAACCGAGGGACTAGCACATTTCGGGAGGCTCCGTTGGCTTCGCATCTGTGTCCACGCGCTCATCGCTCGGTGTCTGCCTTATCTAATCCCTTGCTGGAGATACCTCCATTGGAGTCGTAGACACAAAGAACCAGCCGCGTGCAAGGCTCAAGTAAAGAAAGTATCTTCCTCGGCCCCAGACCATCCATCCAGCAACCTAGATACCTATTTGTGATACCATTATTTTCACTGTTTAGTATGATGGCAACACTGATATTTAAAATAAACCGTTAATACTTAAAATATGTTTTTCTCAATAATCGAGGTGTGTATAAGCAATAGGAACAGAGCTTTACAACTAAGTGATGTGTTAAAGTTCCGATTTCACTACACTTTAGCTAGAAACAAACCATGTTGCAGCAGCTTAAAAAAGTTTTACATAAATTATGAAAACTTATTTGTAGAAAGCTAGACCGTAACCATAGTAAAGACACCAATATAAGTATGGAATAGGTTTCAAATTATAATTTCTCTAAAGCTGATGGTATATGACAATCCTAGTAAGTTAATTCCCAAGGAACATTTTTAGGTGATATTCCTACTGTTAATTCCAAAATTGTTATCCTATAAGAAAAATGTTCCTTGAATTCAAAAAGAAAGTACTCCTAAATTCCCAACAAATTGAACTGCAATGACTGTTGATGTCATTGGCATAAAGAAAAATCATTATGGACTCGTTCTATTGATAAAAGGCTCAGATGAACAAAGTCTTGCATTTTTAATTGCTACAAATTTGAACCAGTTGTGCTAGGAAAGTGTAATTCCTACAGAATGCACTTTCTAGAGCGCATCACATCAATTTATTAAATATTCATTTTCACGTTGAGAAAAAAGGCAGCTTTTTGCTGTTGGTGTTCTTTCTTCTACCTAACAAACTCGAAGAATGCTTTTATCAGCTTGTTTCAAAATGCACTAATGAATCAAATAAAACCATTTTCCCCAAAACATTAATAGTAGGCTTTGAGAAAGCCATTCATTCAGCTATCTTATCAGTTTGGCCAAATGTTCAAACAAGAGCTGCACATTTCATCAATGTCTGTCGTGATGAAAGAAAATACAAACACTTGGGTTGGTTTCCAAATTCAACGACAATCATTCAGAAATAGATAATACTTAGAGCTTTTCTTTGTAATGTTGTTTCTCAAACACGTAGAAGTTGAAGAGGATTTAATGACTCTTCAACTTAAAGGTAAACATTTAGAAAACTTCAGGTATGTGCTGGAAACCTACATTTTACCTGAATTAACGTATCTTCATACTTCTCTGCTTCTTCCATAATAACAAATAACAGCTGCGAATAATTTTATTCAAAACTGAATAATGTTCTATTACGCACACTCTCACACAATCAAGGCACTAAAGAGTATTCAAGCAGAAATATAAACGCATCATCAGCACCAAGACAAATGAGAAAAGGTATTCTTGACATATATATATATATATATATATATATATATATTACTATAAAAAATAAAAATAAAGTAACACTATTAACAATGTACAGTAATAATAAAAGTAGAAAAGAATAAAACACTTTAGATAAAGCCACACTTGAAATTGCAATATTTCGAACTCGTTAAGTTCTTCAATGGCAGGAAGCAAGACCAAGTATATTAGAAAACACAGAGAAAGTAAGAAATAAAATTAAAAGAATAATAGACAAATAGTAAAGAAGTAAAAAGCAAAAGCAAATTAAACTTAATAAGCCAAGTTAAAAGCAACACCAGAGGTGCAAACAATATAAAGGAAAAAGAAAAATAAAGTAACACTATTAACAATGTATAGTAATAATAAAAGTAGAAAAGGATAAAGCACTAAGATAAAGTCACACTTGAAATGTAGCAATTTCAAGTGTGACTTTATCTAAGTGTTTGACCTTTCCTCTGTGCGTGCGTGCGTGCGTGCGTGTGTGTGTGTGTACACGAGCATACGACCCAGCAGGCTGGAATATTGCTCAAGTTCCTGCCAGCAATGAGAGACTAAACAAAGAGCACTTTACTTTCCGCGCACAAACCTTTTATTTTATTAAGCAGACAGGAAAAGTGTTTTACTTTCAAATAAAGAGCATCCTATTTGTGATATTTGTATTTCACGAGATATATTTTGGTAGTTGTTCAGCAGGCTGTGTAATATGAAAGCTTCTGCTTTTCCTTCTTCTAGACCGAAGAACGCCACTTCTCCATGAGGTAGCTTCCCAGTTGTCCTCATGAGGCTAGGAGAACCTCGTTTCGGACCTCCCCAATTTAGAAACATTCGTAAGCATCGAACACGGGCCTCTCTGCCAGCAGTCAGTAACGCTGACCACTAGACCAAGGAAGCAGCTTACGGACACAAAAGTGCAGATTTTAACGTTTTGGAATTCTAAAGTCCTATTTCGCTATTTGACAGAACTTGAAGAAAGCTCTTCTTTGGTGAGGAACTTTATTTATCTCAATTTTTAACATTATGCCATTATATGTTAGTCTGATGAGCCCATAGATGATGGTTATCTATCAGCTACAAGATAAAAATTGCCGTGAATTTTGTATGTCAACCCGAAGACCTATCTATATGATAAAACATTACATCTAAGAAAATAATATTTCAGCTCCACATAGCTGAAATAATAGCGTTACAATCTGTAGGCCAGAAGGGAGAGCGTGTTTAGCTTTCAGCTTCTGGGTCCCGCATTAGAAAACTTCAGTAATAACCAAATTTTGAAGTACAGCTAACAGACGACAAAGAACGGCATGTATGTGTTTCAAGACAATGAGCGCTTTTCAGGGAGCTGTAGCAGGTATCTGATGAACTTGGTGCACGGTTTCACTCTCATAATAGAAAAGCAGTATGGACCGCTTATTCTTTATTCATTATTTAAGTTATTCATTAACTGTAAATAATAAGGGAAGTTATACATTTCGTCATATTAGATAATTTGTATTAACCTTCATATAGTATAAATACTATACCAGAAACGTTTCAGAATATTACGTCAAATATGCTAAATTTTTTACATAAGAGACTAAAGCTAAAATAAGAAACGTGATGCTTTTCCTCACTAAAATGTTATAAAATAATTACAAAATCTTAAAATCCATATTGCACATAAACTATCGTTACACAAAATATAACTACCGATGCAAATTTAGTCAAAATTTTTTGTAAAATTTGTACATTGATTGGCTGTTTTATTTACAGCGTAATGTACACACTTAGACCAGAAATGGGCAAAAGACAAAACTAATGTCCTAATAAGAAAAACAACGGGAGCATTCGCTGCCGCTGGCTTCACAATGTTCATGCTCAAGTTTTGCAATAAACAGGAAATGCGTTTGCTCGGACCGTGTGCTCTGATGACTGAAAGGGGCAAAAGCACGTGTCTAGTAAAATAATCCTCGTTATACTGGAGCTGTTTGTTACATTTTGCAAGTAAAATAAAGTTTAATATACGGCAATAATATTTTTTAATGGACAACATATAGTTGAATTTTAAAACATGTATGCTAAAACACAACAACGGAAATTGATCATCTCCATTTTCAAAATAGTGTCTACATCAATGTTCTAAAGTGAAAACTAAAAAGTAAATAAAATTACGTTTATTTCATTAAAAGAAGTATTAATTTTTAGCTATTTTGCTTCACGTTCATTTTATCTGCGTGAGCATAAATATCTTAAAATTCAAATAAAATATGTGCAATTTGAAGTTATATCATTATGTGTGTACTAAACATAATTTTTACTTGCAAAAAATAACAAATGAAATAATTCACGCATGCGTACGATTCGAACTTTGGTAGTTCCCATTACTAGACGCTCTCGTTGTTTTTAACCGCTCGATTATCCCAGGACAGACAAATTAACGCTTCGAGAGTCTAGTAATGTGTATATATATATATATATATATATATATATATATATATATATATATACATTTTATTTATTTTTTGACTTAAGGTGAACAATCGCTTCTTGCATTCACTGCAACACAACATGGTAAAAGTATATTTATATTACACAATATATTTACACATGTACTTTATAAATATTGACTTTGTTAAGCCAACTTAAATATAAAACGAACATCAACATAAATTATTAGATATGTAACAATAAGGTATATTATATATAACTTCAAAGCACAGAAAAAAAACCAAATAAATTAGATATATGACGCAAAAAATAATAATAACCACTTAATTCTTATAATGTTCTTTAACATTACAAAGTACAAGTAAAAGATAGAAGTTCATTTTTATATGGTCAAAGTCTAAATTTTAAAAGTTTCATGTCGCTAAGTGCTCCATAATTGGGCTTGTACTTTTTATTCATTTGAATGACCTCCCGGCTTGCACTCCTGTTGAATACTTAGAGACTTTGCAGATGATTTAGCATTTGGTCTATCGCATAAAACTGGAATTATTATGAACATCAAATTTAATGCTTTCTCATCCAGTACACATTCTTTGCGTGATACCAATAAAACAGTTGATATTACATTTTCTTACAATAGATCTACTGATCTATGTTCTGTAATTAGGTTTCTCTGTATCCATTTCAAGATAGGACTTTGCTGGAGTATATTACTTAACCATGTAAATAATCAGTGGAATATTCATGCTGATAATACTAAAACATTATCAAGAGAATCTCTAATTATCATTTACTATGAACAAATTTCCAGTTATCTGAGCTTTCCTGTGGGGCAACCACGCTCCATTTACCAATTTGCATATACTTTAAAAAGAGATCTGTAAGAATTATTATGTGCAATATCCATGCTAGGACTCGTTATAAACCACTTTTCGCTCAATTGGGACTCATAGGTCCGTCTCTTGCATGTGAAATCAAATTTTGACAGATTGACTGTTTATTCTATTATGTATGAATACTTTAAACATATATATTAACAAGTATATACATTAATACAATTAAGAGCTTTGTTTGTATTTAATATAATTTTATAACAGCTTGTCATTGCATATAAGATATTTGTCTTGGCCGCATTCACGAGGTAGTGCGTTCAAAACTGTTGGCTAATCCACTATATAATATTAATAAATTTAACCAAATAGCATTTATATGTATTTTTGTTTGTATTTTAATTTTATACATTCTTAATTTAACATGACAAACCGGCAAATACAATATCCATCCTTCTATATGCACTTAACTTGAAGGTATAAACAAATATACAAACATCATTAACGATTAGAATAATCACATCCAATTTCTGTAAATTACATAATAATGCATTCGACACTTGTACCATATACCTTTAAATGTTTAAAATTAAGTTACATAATTTCAAGAGACAGTTTAATGAAAATATTTATTCCCATTGCTTTAAAATGAGGTTTAGGTTTCCTGAAGTTTGTATACAAGGCATATAAGGTATCATAGATATATAAACTAAGAGTTGTAACAATACCGAGTGAAATAAATAAAAAAAAATTCCCTTAGATAATTATTATTTTTTCGCGTTATTAGTACCTCCGATTATATGGAGTTACTGTCTCGTTATATTGTGTAATTTTGTTAATTTTACGAGTAGAAATAGCTTACTCTCATTGGTTTACATTTTCTTACAGTAAGACAACGCATTTTTATTAATAGAAAATTTGCAGTTAAACCATAACATTACTTGTTGCATAGTTTTGTTTACTGGCTGCAACTGATTCTGGTATTTCCATATAATCTGTGATAATAATATTTGTTTCTGGTTTTACACATTTTCCACATGTCAACTCAATGAGAATGCACCTTTCGTTCGCACTGCATATCCTCGCCTCACGTCTCTAATACACTGCAGCAGCAATTCACCCAAACAATTCACCAACCGTTTCCTGCTTTAATAGTTTCCAAATAGAATATGTATTTCAGAGTCAAATTTAGAGAGTGCATTATGTCTCTGAATTGTTGCTGCGGTGGACACGGACAATCGTTAAGTTCTGTGCGTGTCTACACAGGGGACAAACCATGATGACATTTAGTAGAGAAAGGGAAACAGATGAAGCCTCTGTCCATATATGGCGATGCAACACATGCAATTGTAAGGGAAGAGGAAACGGCAATGGTGCAGTTATTCTTCAGATGCTTACGTAACCGCCAAGCAAACTACCAAAGGAGTTACTATTTCCAACGTGTAATTTTCTACGTAAGCAAAATAAACTAAGTACTGGCAGTTTCTTATGAAGTTACAGAAAAGTAAAACGAAAAACAAATATACACAGCTAAACGAAGTATGAACGAATAACGTTAAAGAAAGACAACAAATAAAAGGAGGAAATAAAAATTAAATATGCAGGAAAACTATACCAATACACAAAACATACCATACCTATAGGTATATTTTATCGAAACACTAGAAAACAGCATATTTAGAGTGTTTGCTATAGCTATTATGTCACATTAGGGGGAAAAAAAACTTATTTAAACCAAATAATGGCCCAGAATAGCATGACGGTAAGTCTAGAAAACTTCAGAGATGTGAAGATTTAAATAAATCTAATAATTTATAAATTCTTTTCGTAAGGCTATAGGATACACAAGAAAGTTTAAAAAATAAAAATTGCTTGAAAATGTTCAGTCCCAATTTTCAATTTAAATATCTGGAGTGCCTAGAATCTTTTAATCTTCGAACTTTTGTTATGTCACCTCTATAAGTTTCCATTTTAGTATTCGTTTCGGCAGAGCTCACTACATTCTTTCTTACGTGCATTATTATTCTGTTTGCCAAGATAATGGCCTTTCTTCGAATCCCTCGAAAATAAACCGTGTATTACGTCACGGGAAACATACGTCCGTTTCTTTACACAATATGTTACAGCGGCCAGGCCATTCACACCCTGCGAACAGACACGTCGCTTCAAGGTCATGTCAATGTGATGCTCGCTCTACCAGCTGTTTGACCTTCACAAGGGTAGACCGAAATTTTCAAACAGCTACCAAGCCCCACCATTCCTAAGACGGCTTGTAAACAACTTGCAGCTCTCACGAAGGTCACAATATTTTAAAAACTGTAAATAATTCATTTGTAGTTAATTGCTAGCAAGAAAAATTAGTACTTTTAGTTAACAAAAGAAAGGTATGTTTTCACTTTTGGTTAGTATTTTTACGATATTTATTTACCTCGTTTATTGAAGTTTCTATGTCTCGTTAAGTTCACTGTAACACGTGCTGGTTGCTATAGAAACAAAAGCATATCAGCGCTATTATAACATACCGGGCTGAAAATTACAACCAATTACAATAGATTGAAACTTTATTTAGAAAAATCAAATGTGATTGTGCCATTATGATATTATTAAATGTTACAGAAGCAATATTTTCCATTTTTTTTTATTTACCTTCTCAGAAGTGGATGGTGAGATATTTAATTCATTGTTTATTCGGATAGTTTAATTTGTATAATGCAGAATTATATACACGTTCGATTAAACAGGTTTGTAATAGTAGCTGATGGTAGAAGCATTTGTTTACGCAAATTTACTGAAGTGCAAATAGAACCGCTAACTGTCTACAGCGAAACAAGTACACGCGTAGTGCCTTAACAACGATTTGCAACCGTTTCTTATAGAAACAATTTTTACTTGCGGAACAAACTTATTTCCGGTCAAACAGTTAGCACAATATTCAAAATGAAAACGAGTTTAAACAACAATCGTCCTGCATTACAATCTCTTCTCGTTTTTGTAACGTTTTCTCTATTATGTTACACTGCACTTACCTAATTTGTATCACAATATATGATTTATGTTTATATATTAAGAGGAAACAAGCAACGCAGGAGATTTTGAAACATATTATTAACTTCTATACTGCGCTAGAGGCATAGATGTGTTTTGTGAAAAGTAATCTGTTTGCCAAAATTTGTGGATTAAAATATCAAAATCAAATTTCTCTTTGATTCATAAAACATTGCAATAAGAAAAGTAAACCTGTTAGAAGAATGAAATAAAATAATGAACGAGAGAAAAAATTACTTGGTAATTCACAAAAGTTCATAGCTATATAGTTGTCCTTCTGGCATCCAAAGATTACCTTGCATGTAAAAACTACAGCATGCTCATAAATGTGCGTACATTGCATGTATGACTTCGACCATATCAACACCCTCCCTAGATATGCTGCCTTCATTCTTATTGAAAGACTGAAGAAATATCCACTACTTAATAAATTATTTGTGCATATTCTCCATATTTATTTTTTTGTTTCCGAACTATATCATCCTCTCATAATCTCATAACGATGTAATGAAGGCATTGCAAAGCTGGTTAAAGCTACAACTAAAAGCTTTTTTTCTTGAGAGCTTCATCAAACTTGTAGACAGGTGAATGAAGTGTGTTGCGAAATAGGGTGAATGTAGAAAAAGAAAGAGGCAAGTTTGTCTTAAAAATTCGTCAACAGCGATCTCGATTTCTTGCCAATCTTCGACTGCTCTGTTGACACTTTGGGCACAAGGCCCAATAGCAACTATCTTGGCCACTGCATTTAATTGTAAAGAGTAAGAAAAGATGAACCTTGTGCCTTTTAAAAAATCGTGCAGCTAGTGCCAGGAGTCAAAAATTCTTCTCAAGACGTCTGTCTGTATTCTTGTAGGTCATGCTAGAAATTTTCTTTGAGTATCCAAATGGTTCGTTACTCCTAAAATAAGCGCCGTGGCGAAGGTATTTATCAGAGGTTTGACTCCGTTTTTAGAATATGCACCGATGATCTCATGTTGGCCGCATTACAATGTAATAATGTATTAGTATAATAAAGAAAAAATAAAGGGCAAAAATTAATAATGGAAGCAGTCTTAATGAAACAGCTAGGAGAATTTAAGCCGAAACAGATTGAAGTTAAAGATTTATTTATGGCCTGTCCATCAAACGTAATTCACAGATGAACAGATGATGGGGACAATATTTAAGTAACTATACGTGGATGATTGTTGCGCACGAAATATGTTACATTTAAAATGCAGAGGTAAGCAAACTGCTAGTTTTTAAAGAAATGAGCTGCAATCCGGTTCAAATACAAAACACACTCAGTCGTTGACTGTGTTAGATCCAATAAATTGCACATCATTAACCACGAGCGGCCGAGGTCGTCAAGGCGCGGACTCGTGAGCGGGAGGTCTGCGGTTAGGTTCCCGCCAGGACGGTCCTAATGACTGAAGTTTTTCCCAGGCTTTCCTCAGTCCTCATAAATGGCAAATACGGGAGAGCTACCCTAAACTTAGGACTGGAACGTTTCCATCTTTATATTAAAAAAAAATTCTTTCCGAAATTATCATTAACCGCATGTATCATCTGTGTCCACTGCCTGCGATGCCTCAGCAGTGAAAACGGGCGTTAAAGTATTAAATAAAAATAAATAAAATCACAACGGAAGCCATAAATGAGAAGAAACATGCAGGCACAGATGACTTTCTGAAATATTTTGAAACTGTTTAAAATATTCTTGCATATGTATGTGTCCTTCTCTCATAAATCATAAAGGCCAATATCTGAAACTTTGTAAACTTGTGCTAATTGCCGATCAGTTTTCTGTCGCATTCACATATGTGTACAGTGAAGTTATTTGAGTTACAGGTCGGCAAAACAGGTAGTAGTTTATAGTTAGTTTGAGGGAGACTTTGTCATCGAGTTATGCGTTTGTATGATGCTTTTTGCTTTCATTTTGTGTGCTAACTGTTCTTCGTCAGTTATGCCCCTACATAAATATAGTCTTAAAGAACGGGTTTTATGTGCGATATGTTTGTGAAGTAGTAAAGTCATTCGCAATGAATGTCTTGTTAATCGTGTTCCAGGTAGAGAAATTGCTAGAGACATGATTTCTCAATGACAAGTGTTCCGTACCGCCGTGTTATTACGCAAAGAAATTTAGATGAAACACAGCAATTTCCTACGCAGAAGCCGGCAATGTATTACCACCGAGGGGCATCGTTTCCAATACCTGTCGGTGCTTATTATCAGTTTTAAATAAAGTATAATTTTATGTTTTCTGTTAAAATATAAATAATGAAATGAACCTATCAACTTTACGCGCGGCCATTATTTCAATTTTTCCAGTTGCTGTGGTTGTACTTTCCCATAAAGCAGCCACGCTCAGTCCGCCTGTAATTCAAATAACTTTTTCTATATGTTTATTATAAATATTGCACTTTGAAAAATTATAACATTCAAATGTTTATTAACTTTCAAAAGTTAAAAATATATCCAATAAAGTAATAACGCAACCATATGATTATGGAACATGACATAATATATTAAAACTAAGAATAAATAGCAGACCCCGGAATTCTGCTGAATTCCGAGAAGAAGGTACATAAAATTGTAGTATGTTTTGAAAAAAAAAAATAACATTACATTTAAAAAGTAAACTATGTTAAAAATAATGATCAGAACAATTCCAAGAATTTTGAGCACAAGTCACGAACAGGTCGGGAAAATGTGTTTTAATTCATTATTACCTTCAGAGAATCCGGAAAGGGTAACTACTATGACCTTTTGTTTTCGATATTTTTGGTATTCAAAGCCCTAACTGATAAAAATTTATATATATATATATAATACGGTTTCCCATAACTGCCAATTGCCTGCCATCTAATTTTCTGGAGCAGGCAAGCTATATTCCAGCACGTCCTACTTCTATTGAATATTACGACGTATTAACAAGGACGTTTCACAGTATTTCGTGTAAAGGAAACATAATGTAAATGCAAATGTACACATGCGGTCGCGGTAGGCAGCAATGTGCGGTGTATTTCCAGTTTAATACCTAAGAAGCTCAATAGGGCAGACAACTGTATAAAAGTATCAGTTGACTCGGACCCATTCAACATAATAAATGTATTGAAAGTAAGCATTTTTCCGAGATATATTTCAGGTATTTCATAATTGTATTTGCTGGGCGTTAAGGTTGTGTAGATGGTTGCGAAAATTGTTTAAAAACCATTCTCAATTAAATATTTTCTTCCAGTCACGCCTTTCTATTTTATGTAAGCTATTGCAATAGGAGGTATGTGCGTATACGTAAAATCTGTAGCCCAGCTGAGCATGTTGTTCTCGTGCTCTGATCTTATACAGTTAATCAAATGTTTTGGAGAAGTGCTGCTTAAGTTTTCCTTTTAAAACTTATAATACTACAAATTCAATTTTTGAGATACTTGTTGTTCTATTAAAATCGTGTATGTTGAATATCTTAATTCATTCACCTTTACTACTTGTTTATCGCGTGAAATTTTCACAGTTTTTTAATTATAATAAATATCAGTGCAACATATTATAAAATGTTGTTATGCAAGTCTTTTATTTTTCATCCACGTTTCTTTGAGGACTGCATATTTTCATTTTGCTGTATACTTGCAGCATTGCTTATGTGGAAGCATACAGCAACTTTTACCCTTAACGACGTATTGAATGTAAAACAATTAAAAGGCTTCGGTCTATATGAAACCAAAACTCTTTTTTACACCTTGTAGATTCTGCTTTCCTGTTTATAATTTCTGTTAATTTCCTGGGTACTAATATCATTAAATAATGTTTATTTCACTTAGAAAGGAGTGCTCTTTTTAGTTTTGGGGGTATCTAATATACTTTTACGTTTTCTTCTAGCTGCTGCCAAAAACGTTGGATATATTTATATCTGGAGATTGTGGCGGCGTATGCTTCCAACATGAGGCAGCAGTCTGGTGCTTCGAGCAATTTTTTGTATAATTTTGGGAAGATGAAAGTTTAGAATTTTAATATACATGTATGATTTATTGTGCTACAAAAAAAAAACACATCGCTCTCTTTTTGATTAATACAACTGCAGATCTACAGAAAACCAGCTCCTCTTTTGCAGCAACTATAACGGTCTTCCCATTGAGTTTAGAATTCTTCTTTTACGTCAATTCAACTTTAGAAATGATACTGACTGCTGTCAGTGAAATTACTTTTTACTCCACCATTTGTATGTCATTGAAAAGCATCCCTCTTCTTTTTTTTGCTTTTGCTGATGTATGGTACCCCACTAAAGGTTCTCTTTCTATAAGCACTTTCATGATGCACTTTTCTTATGGTTTATGATAATCGTTTTTTCTTTCCAAATTTTGGTGCTATTTTCAAACAGTAGCTTTGGGGTTTATGGCTAATTTTCAACATTTTGTATTTATTTCTGAGAAATCTTCACATGTGATCCTTGTCACTAATCAGTAAGAAAACAGTATATCTAATGTTCCGCACTTACTGAACTACTAGCTAAACTTTTGGTCAGCTTTTAGAATGCTAGGTGTGCGCCGTTACATAGTCTTTATTTCGTCTGTTTCATTTATTTTTTTTTTATTTTTTTTACAAGGTTTAAACTCATTTATTTTGAAACTGATAAATTTACCCAAAACTTTAATTTGCAATGGTTTCAATACCCTAAAAAGAAAACATTTGTGAAAATGGAATATCACTTTAAATGTTTACCCTTCAAATTTAACATTTTACTCAAGATTAATGTTATTTTAATATATATTAGGAGTTATAACATTTCTATTCGTTCAATGAACCCCTTGCAGTCGTTCCGGCTGTGGATACAAAGCAAAAGCACCGCGAGACAAAGCACAGCTTACTAGGACCTATCCAGCGGTAGAGCCGTGCAGACAACGGAAACAAGGGCAGTGGGTTACACAAAAAACTTCCTTCGGCCGACAAGTCATCTCCCCTTGGGCAAGTGGACGCCGAAATCATGGTTCAGCTCTCCCGGAAGAAGTGCTGTTACAGATATCATCGCGATATTGGGGAACTTAGCGACTAGCTTTCCAAAGGTGAGTGTGGAACAGTGCCAATCTTTGCCTATGCACATTAGTGTGCTTTGCCAATGCTCTGTGGGTCAAAGAGTTCCTACTGTCTTTCCATAATCGCCCTCTAGTTAAAGAAAACGTTTCGGAAGGATATTTGCTGATCAGTGAGCTGGGTTAACAACATTCTCAAATATATGACACGTGAACGAAAACAAATGCTTTCATTATCATTACTCCTCATAAAATAAAAATATTTTAATAAATAGCATATACCTAATAATGATCCTTAGAATGTACACTCTTGGATAAAAATAATTGTCATTCTTGAACGCATAATTCCTCTAATGTCCTACTTGTTACAGCGCGCGGTTCACAAGGTAACCAGCAAGGCTGTGTAGTTACTGCAGCAGTTGTGTTATATGACATGCACTAAAGACGCTGTCTGTTAGCTCTGTGGCAGAGTGTGCAGTGATGCCGTGGTTAACAGCGCTGGTTCGCCTTCCGGTATAAAGCAGTTTTTTTTAAATAAAACTTCGTAACGCATTATGACAAATTAGTTCTGTATTATTGTTTCCCATACACAGCAAGCGTTAATGTTAACTTATTATATCATATATTATAATATTTCCTTCAGTATTTGTTCTATCTAAATGCAACATTTTGCACACGCATTCCCTGCACATGCACGAAGAACAAGAGATAGCTTATGGACACAAAAGCCTGGGATGTTGTAGCCTCTCGTCCACACTACTGTAGAAATCTGACATCAGCTATGTCCCGAAGATTGAGGGCAGTTATACATGCTGAGGTTTCATACGCGATATCAACAAGTGTTTTCACTTTAGATGATGATTTTTTCTAGAATACGTTAGTTTGTGATTACGTTATTCTGTGTGCACAAGTTATATCATAAAACTAAAATGATACGTTAAAATATATGAGATTAAGGCAACATATTACTCTACTTATACACTTATATAACCAATAAAAAATGTGTGGGATTTGAACCCACGAGCTTACGCAGAAGAACAATGCAACGCTCATGATTTTGACATTACGTTCATAGTGCAGTGGCCAGTGCAGTGTGCACTCGTTGCATGCGCTTATGAATACAGAATTTACGAGCTTCCCCGAAGTTATCCGATTGGCACGTCGAATGTGGCGTTGATTTTTTTTATTTGTTTAATTTAATAATTATTTGTGTGTGTGTGTGAGTGTGTGTGTGTGAGTGTGTGTGTGTGTGTGTGTGTCTCAGATGGTGTACCTGTATTCATTTCTCAACATAGTTACAAGGGGACGAAATTCAATGCCTGGAATATCCAATCAAACATTTGCTCCAGAAAGAAACTCAAATCACAGCCTTCAGATACAAAACTTACAACAATAAATTATTGGGATGCATTTGGTGTCATTACGTTAGTTCCTTACATGAAAACCGCTATGAATTTTAAATCAAGGCATCTATTTTTATACATTGCGATTCACAGTTTCTCTTGAAGATCACGATTGATAACTTTGATATAGTCGACAAATAAAATATATGTAGATATATATGTAGATAAATTAAATTCTCTCCAGATTTAAATACCTAAATTCCTAACTCCTAACGAAAATTCAATAAGATTAAGATCATCATTTAAACGCGTTATTATTCGTAGTCAACAAACATATTTTTCTATAACTTTTGCACTTCAATCTATTCCCCTTTTAAAACTTCGTATATGCTTTTGAACCTATCGATATTAGCGGACCAGCAAAGACAGAGGAAAACGTTGGGGACCGGAAAAATAAAATGCACCACACTCCTTGTATATGTTTGTTTTTAGCGTTTATTATTAAAATTATTCATAGTTACATTATTACATTAATAATTATTATAATTACTGTAAATGAAGCAATATAACAAGGAGCATTTTAACTGGAAAAATTATAAAACTATATAATTTAATGATAATGGATAAAATAGATAAATGTATGGTCTTTTGGGGTCCTTATATTAAAATAAGTAGGAATGTTATTGAAAATAAACCAATTGAACAAGTTATATGCTTTAACCTTCTTAACTCTGAAGTATCCCATAATTCTGATAATGATATTTATAAAATTAATGATACTGTCAATTTAAACAAAAAACTACATCATTAGGAATTGTTGGAGACATAAACCGGCCTACATGGCCCAATACAAGAAGTAGATTTTAATTATTTATTATTAGAACTATGACTTCATAGATTTTAGTCGCACCTATCGAGTAACCGTCTGAGACTTGACGCAGAAGATGACTTGATACCTGTTGAACTGACCATATTACATCAGGTTTTTTGCGTGGTGCGGAGTGGCGGTGGCTTGCGCTCATAAGAAGTTTCCCGTACCAGCGTCTGTTGGCTCCTATCTGGGATCTCCTGAAGATAACTTGAGTGATGCATTTGCGCTACCGGTGTCTGGAACCATCGCCCACTCGGGTTCCTGCCGCTCCGTGTATTTATCTCATCCCTTCCTCCGACAGTTGCCTAGAGGGAGAGGTACAACAGACGCCGCTAGAGTGGCGCAGGTGCCGAAGATTCCTCCTGCGTCCCAATTTTTCCTACTCAATCCCTACAGCACCATCTGCATTTTATGATTTTACTTTTCAGATTGAAATTTTAGTCACGAATTCATTTAATCCAATTTCTCTCTTAAAAAAAAAAAAATCTGTTTAAATAATAAATATTCACTCAATATTATTAAGTTTCTCTTGGTCTGGAAATGAAACATCAGATAAAATAGGCACATGTGTTTTGAATTTCGTATTAAAAGAAGAAGAAAAAAGGAGATGCCTCATTTCAGCATTTTCTGCATATAAAAGGAGTGATACTAAGCAAATACGCACTATAGCATATAAATGTAACTGTGGGCATTTAGTGCGACCATATACACAGCAGGCTTAACATTATTCACCAGTTTCTTTCTCCATGGCTTGAGGAAGAGATAAAGTGCTGACCCAGAGATTGCCGCTCGTGACTGTATGTCATATATTTTCGGCCTAAGCTTGAATAAAAATTGTCTGCGTTATTAGGATAACGTTAAAAAAAACTTCCACGTATGCCATGCATCATACATTTACGGTTTTTAAGCATGTAAGCGACAACACCCAACATTGTTTTAATGCCTTTATATAAATGAATAAGAAATATATAGGCCTGGGGAGAGGAGTCAAGAGGGCCACAGCCACGTTTATTTCAATTCTGTTTTTGTTGATTTAGTTAATTTACGGAACATATCAGGTCATCAGCGTCCCATTCAATTCAGGGTGTGGAACGGTCGACAAATTTTGCTCAGAGACCTCTTCTTTCAGGCTTGAGGTTTTTTATCGTGCCGTAAATGTACGACACGGGACCCACAGCTTTACTTCCCTTCCGAAGGATTTATTTAGGATTTTTACACCCGAAAATATCCATCGGTCCTGGCCGAGATGAACCCGCGATCTTGGGTTTAGGAGGCAAGTATGGTTACTACTACACCACTAGGACCGACCCGCAGCCACGCACCGGATTATGGTAACATAAACTAAAAGAAACTAGTAAACACTAGGCCATAGAATAATCTATTTATTGTGTGAGAAATTCATATAGTGAACTATACGTAATGTATACTAGCACAACTGAAAACCTAGATATAATTATAATACGGACAGTAATTTAACATTCATGGTCCCTTCAATGAGATCCGTAATGGCATAGTGTTACATAAGTTCAGTAGAAAAATTTCTCAAGCGCTAAAAGAGTTATTTATAATAGTTATTTTATTGAAATATTGACTAAACAAAAATGGCATAACAATGGTCAACAAAAAGACATTAACCTTGCTCTCCTTTAATGAAACATCTGTAGACGCCCATGGAAAAGTAATATAAACTGAGGGGGTTAAAATGCCAACTTTTATCAACTGTAGTACTTTAAAAGTATAAGCTCCATATTCATAAACTTTGAAGATTTTTCGAGTTGACTTCATTGTTGTTGCAAAATATTTCGGAAAGTGAGGAAATACATGAATTACTACTCCTGGTTTCAATGTTCAAAACACTCTGGGTATTTACAAAGGTTTGCCTTTCACATCGAAAGCAGCTCATTTTATGATTAACTCTTAGCTGAAGTGTAAATCACAAACTCTACATTTATTCGACGTTTCCATGGAATCATATTAACCCTCTATAAACGTTCAAATTTACACTTAGATGTCCTAAAACGCATATTATTGACGTTCTCAACATAGATCTGTTGCTTTTATACCATTACGCATTTGAATGTACAAATTTATTATGTTCTTAAAAAGTTCAGTTTTCACAGTACACACTAATAAACATTAATTTAATGCAGGTCCCGATATTAATCACAAAATTGTTTCCGTTACGAACAACACTAGTTGCCAGTCTTGTTTCGTTGCGCCGCAGTATTGACAGTCCACCATCGGCAATAGGAACCTACTAAAGTTCGCATACTTTCGCTTCCATACGCTCTGTTCTCTCTGCAAAGGGAACTTCAAGAATGAGTTATATATTGTTGTTTTTAGGTGAGTCACAAAATAAAATACTTTCACTCACCTCACCATAGTAAAGCCCTTTGGTAGCTGCACACAGTAGAAAATGCCCAAAATTACTTCAATACTAAATGATGCCGGATTTCCATCACCCCATTGATTACTAGACGGATGTGAATAGAGACTCCTGTTGTGCAATACCACAATCTGGCATCATTTTAAAGAATTAGTTTATTGGCGTCAAATATATACTTGGAGTTATATGACTTAGGAAAAGCATAAAGTATGTGCTATGCTTAATATAGCTTGAACCCGTACATATAAACAGTATAGGAAAACAAGCATCAAACTTGACTTTGTAATTTTAAAGGCATGTTATTTATGTTTAAAAATGAGACAAATATAACAGATAACACAAGCATACATTTCATTTGCTGTAAAACACGGTCTATTTATAACACAGAATTTAGTTCAAGCAGTAATTAATTATCCTTGTTAACAAAGACCCTATTCAGACAAGACGTTCTAAAAATTGAAAGCTCTGCGTTCGATATGGGCTTATACATTTCTAAACCTGAACTTCTTTTGTTAACTTGTAATACATGTAGCAATTAGCATAAACGTATGAACAGATGTTGATAAAACCTTTGGAAACATTACATTTGTGATGTTTTTGTTAAGTTTACAAGTATTTGAATAGCATCACAGTAACTGTCAGATATTTTTAAAGAAACAAATTCTTTTAAATGTGGATCTGACAGCTTGGCAGCATGCACTTTCTCCAGCCCTTATAGCCCAGGGGCTGGTTTAGATTATAATAAGCACGTATCGATATGGAGGTCATTAAGCTACTCTATGCCGCAAGGAAAATGTCTATACTTTCTAAATATCCAGACACTAACACGAAATCCAGTCATTTTTTGAAAGATTGGAATAACACAAATGTCGAAAATTTAATGAAGTACAAGTGGAAATTGTTTGACATTAATCTATGGAAAATAAACTAGAAGGGAAATATCTTTTTACAAAATTGCACTATATACGTAAATAGTGAAACAATTGAAGTACAATTAAATGTAACAGCTATAAACAATGAAATTAATACACACAAAAATAATTTGCTAGATCACACTAACAGAATTGATAGTTTACACATTCTACCAGTCATTAAAGGAACTACAATCTACATATATTTTGATAGGAAAAGTAAAGAACAAACGCGAAAAAGATGAACATATTTGACATGAGGCTGAAATAGGTTTTCACATGAATGTCCTAGTATCCTGAAAAAAACCTTTGAAACATGCAAATATTCCAGTTTTCATCAGTTTTACCATTTTCTCAGCAGTTCTTACCATTGGCAGCAGTACACAACCAATAAAGTAACGAAAACCTACTCAACCCAATTTTAATATAATTAATGTAAAAACTTATTTAATTCTATCCAGTAAGTTTTTTTTTGTACGAAATATTTTAAACAAAGAATTGATGCAATGAAATCATTTAGTGACAAACGTTAATGTCTCGATATGTAAATACTCGAAGTGTTTTTGTAGACAATAGACTGCGTCTGTGTTGCATTGTGAGAGTAATTTGCAACAATATATACAAAAATATGTTTATTAAAAGTACAACAATTATAATTTATTGAATTGTTGAATTTGTTTCGTTTAAGTAAAATTTCCTTTCTAATATTAAACACGCATGTGCACTTGGTATGGATTTCCAGTTGCATCATCATCATTATTATTATAATTCATCATAATATCTGTTTAAGTAAATAATGGCAAGTATTGAAGCAGAGATTACCGGATTTTAATACGGAAAATATGGTCAGCACATCAAAGTGCAATTAGAGCGGCTGAGTCAATAGAAGTGGTCT
Source organism: Metallyticus violacea (assembly GCA_030762175.1). Taxonomy (NCBI): domain Eukaryota; kingdom Metazoa; phylum Arthropoda; class Insecta; order Mantodea; family Metallyticidae; genus Metallyticus; species Metallyticus violacea. Next base: position 361,633,994 of record CM060846.1, on the reverse strand, counting down.
TGGTTCTCTTTACCCGCCCATTCTTATTTGTGTCAGGATTCTGTACTTGGGGCCGACGTTGCAGCTCTTTTAGACTTCTCTACATTGCTGAGCCATCACGTGTGCACTGACAGCTCGCCACATAATACACGCAAAATCCGGGCTTCTTTCCAACGCAAGTAAAAAACATTAGCTATATGTTATACACATTTTGACACTAAGGCACAATGCATGAAAACAACTGCTGGAATATAGTGAACATATCATCGCAATAGTTTATATTCAGATATTAATGGGCACAAATTGCCCGATTGGGGTTTTATTCCGGGGTTGTTCCTCAGCGAAAAATTGCCGAATGCTGTGAAACCCTAGGTGTCCACTATTTTTCTGTTCATTTCCGTCATAAATATTCATTATCTCCATGGCACTAACTTGTATTTAAAATTTAACTGAAACGATTTGTTGCTAATCCTAATTGAAAAGTAAACACTCTTCGTCCCCTCTTAATTTTCTTAACGTCAAAATTGTTTTACTTTATATTATTCATATCCAACAGGAAGAGTAAATGTGTTTGACATTTTTAATATGGATAAACACCATTACAGTTTATTATTGTGTTTATCTGTTTTGAAATGTTGAAAATAAACTAGTTTAGTATCATTATTACTGCCTAAAATTTTTAGTACATCACTCTTTATATAAATAAAATTTTATACATTTTATTCAAATTTATACTAATAACAATAATAATGAATTAATTATCATAGAAGATAAACGACAAGCATATAAGATGGTTAAATAAAAGCACAAAAGAGGTCAGAAAAATGTATATAGATCGAAAGAACTATTAAAAGAGTTAGCTGGGCAAAAAAGGAGAAAAAAGTATGTATCGTTATAAATTATCAGGTAGGTTTTGAACAATCAGCTGTAGCATAGGAAATTCTCAAGGGAATGAAAAATATAGAGAAGAAAACGAATATTCAGTTGATAACCCTCAATCAGTGGCTAGAACATTACGAGAATTTATTGCATGAAGAAAGAACTGAATTTAAAGATGATATGGTTTCATACATAAGAGACAAGGGCTGGAAATTGCCAGAAGAACATGCAAGATACTTTATCAATAGAGAAGAATGGTACGATTAATGACTTATGAGGCGTTCATTTGGAAATACTACAGACAAACAATAACTGATATGAAACTGGGATACATCAGTTCAATACACAAAAATAGAGAAATAAAATGTTAGAAATGTCGCAGAATTTGTGTATAATAAACCCCACAATGAAAACATTTGCCAGAATAATAAACCATCGTTTAGAAGAACAATATCATAATTCAGATTTTTTTTTTTTATTGATTTACTTATGGACGCTCTTTATCATCTCAGGTCATCAGCGTCCCATTCAACTCAGGGCGTGAAACGGCTGACAAATTTTGCTCAGAGGCCTCTCTTTCAGACTTGAGGTTCTTTATCGTGCCGTAAATGTACGACACGGAAGTCACAGCTTTACTTCCCTTCCGAAGGAAGCCATACTTAGGATTTTTACGCCCCGGTCCTGGCCGGGTTCGAACCCGCGATCTTGGGTTTAGGAGGTAAGTATGGTAACCACTACACCACCAGGACCGACATCATAATTCAGAGGAACAAGGACGCCTAACAACCGGAAAATTTGGTTTAGATCCCATCTCTACACTATGAGTACTTTTGAAAAGGAAAATGAAAAAGAAAAAGAAAAAAAAAAGGAGTAATCAAAATTCTAATTGACCTAAAAAAAAAAAAAAAGCGTATATGTCCAGAAAACTATGGAAAATTTTAAGAAAAGCGTCAATTAGCGAAGACACAATTACAACTTAAGATCAGTATATTAAAGCAGCAGCAGCAAGAAAGAATTAGAAAACTTATGAAAGCTGAAAATACTATTATCGAAGTAATTGAAGAGAACATTTTGTAATGGTTTGGACACACGGAAAGAGAGACTTCTAAAGATGATGTTGGAGTAGAATGCTGAAGACAGGAGAAGAGGACAAAAGATGGACTGTGTCAGGAAGACACTTACATAAGCAGACGCTGAAAACAGAATTTTGGGGAGGAGTAACATTACTGTGGGTTGAAGGAAACCTATTGTTTAAAAGATGTGGATAAACAGAGGTAGTTTCATATAGCAGGGTTGTTCTCCTAAAAGGTAATTCTCTTCTAATCAACTTGATACTAATTTAAGGTGTAAATATAACAGCATGAACGACTACATTTTAAACATATTTTAAGTAATTAAATCAACAATTTACTGTTCTTGACACACTGCACAATGATGAATACAAAAATTATTAATGATGTAAAGGAAGTATTTGGTTGCATATATCTAGAAAACAAATGAGAAAATATAATTTTATATAACATTTTAATTATTTACCAGTATTATACACTTTCATGTATTGTGTATTTGCTTTGTTGAGGCAAAACCTTATTTTCATTCTGTGCTGATTAAGCATGGCATTGAAGCAGAAGACATAATCTATGGCATCCGCCCTTTCTTAATGTATCCTACATGTGTAGGCGGGGATTTAGATAAGCTACAAGTATATAAGGATTGAACTTGCTAAAACTTGTATCATTATTATGCCGTACACCACTGAGGGCTTATTCCGAGTATGTGTGAATGTGACATAGCTGATGCAGCAGGCAAATCGGAAGAAACCATGAGACAATGTATATCTCCGATACCAAACAGAGCAAGAAGACCGCCAAGGGTGGCCGAGATCGTTAAGGCGCGGGCTCGTGAGCAGGAAGTTTGAGGTTATTATCCCCAGTCCTCATTAATGGCAAATGCCAGGGAGGTACCCTAAACTGGAACGCTTCCATCCTTAAAAACAATCCTTTCCCAATATATAATTTCATCTCATGTATCACCAGCGTCCATCGCCTGTAGTGTCTCAGTAGTAAAAACGGGCGTTGAACACCATTACAAAAAATTAATAAATAAAATAAAATAAAAATAAAAAAAACAAAAGGAGAAAGACCAAGTTGAAGACCAGTGCTCCCAAGAAAATAAGCAGAGCAATGCGTTTTTGCAGTCAAATAAAGACAAAAGCGCAGACTAAATCTTCCAGTAAGCGATCGCACGGCCCAAAAGTACCTTTAGGCTGCTGGTGTTGAAGACAGTCCAAATATTCTCTATGGGGATCTCTACAAAACTCTCTAGCCCGTGAGGGCATTGCACCTATGACTTCTGGGGTTGAATGGGCATATCGTGAGTGGGAGAGTTGGTGTAAGTTGCCTGTAGGATGAATTCCGAGGAATACATCTGAAATCTAGAGAACATGTACATGCTCCCAAGCTTGCGTCAATTTATCGTGCTCAAGAAATGCCTATCATTTACTTCGTTCAGGATAACAGTGTCCACACTTGCAGAACAATATAATATAAGAGCACCGAAATATCAACCCTGGAGTGACCCACAAGATCCCCATAGAGAATATTTGGACTGTCATAGTGCGAGACTAGGGCGAGGGACAGCAGTGGAAAACCGCAGCTCTGAGAAATACTTTTCACAATTAAAAAAGAACCCCAAATATGCAGCTTCTCCGTTTTAACTTTGACCAGAAGACTAAACGATGTCGTTGATATCAGCGGCTGGTGACCCTCATATTAAATCTCTGATTTTTCGGAGAAGTTTTTAAGTCAAATTATAGAGTTCCTTTTCTTTTGCTGCCACTCTATCCTCCTCAACTCTCCTACACCAACTCATAGGTCATTTAGTTTCCGTTACCTTTTATTTAATTTATTAAACCGAGTTCTTTTATCACATTAGCTAAAGTAGTGGTATTGAGCTAGATTTTTTTTTAATAATGTTTAACGCCCGTTTTTACTACCGAGGCACCACGGGCGGTGGACACTGATGATACATGAAACGAAATGATAAGTTGGGAAAGGATTTTTAAAGAAAGGAAACGTTCCTTACTGAGAACTGAGGAAAACCTGGAAAAAACCTGCCAGGGAGGACGGTCCTGGTCGGATTCGAACCCCAGACCTCCCGCTCATGAGTCCGCGCTTTATCGACCTCGGCCACCCGTGGCGGTTTTGAGCTAGATGGCAGTCATATAAAATACTTTGTCATGTACATCATAGCCACATTACCGCCCGTGGTGCTTCAATAGTAAAAACGGGCGTTAAAAATAATATAAAAAACACGCATTTTGACATAAGTTAACAAGATCTAGTTTCAAATTTATGTTCTTCAAATATAATATTAATGCATTTTGCGGAGAGGAGAACAGACTTGTATTAAGACGAAAACAACACAAAAACGATAATAATATATTTCATTTCACCATGAAGGTTTTATTTAAAAGTTAAAACATAATTATAAGAAACGCAGAGAAAAAATTAAGAACGTCGCGTTAGTGAAAAGTGACTAGGAAATCAGAGCTGAGACGGATGTTCTACTACACGAAGAGAAAAAAGTTTGAATTGGATTAGTGCGATCACATATAGAGAATGACGGAAGAGAGTTGATCAAAACCAATTGACTGCTGGCAGGCAGAGAAGTGGAAATAACTGGATCGTGAATGAAAGCAATGAGCAGCAGAGGTTCATAATAAAACTGGCGTTATATGCATGCGATTACAACATGCAAACACTTTCTTTAGATTAAATCTTATTAGCAGCCTATAGACAATGTAGTTGGTGAACTTTGCTTAGAGAACAATTGTTATGAAAACAATGGACAAAAGAAAATACACAGAAACGATAAAAAGCATTCATAAACTTGGCAGAGGTCACCATGTCTAAGATTAGCTAAATTAACAATAAATAATGTAACAATAATGCACTCGTTTTAAAGCAAAATGAATAAACTTTATTTTAAGTAATCAAATAATTCGAAATGTCAGCGCAATACATCTCAAGAATGTGAATGGGGTTAATCAAAAATAACTGTTTATTTTTTTTTATTTTGTGGAGAACATAATATATAAAATATATAATCATAACGAAGACGTAAAGATGCGCTTTATTCAAGCAGCTCTATATGTAGCTGATTCCAAACTCTACCGCTAGGAGAGCATAATGTAACGTGCGACAAGATGGCGTTCTGTATCTTGCAATCCCACGAAACGAAGTCTGTTACTACCGTGCTATGACGACTGATGTTGAACTTTCAGAAAGAGCCACCAACAGAGAAAATGTATAAGAGCAACAGCAGTAGTGTATTTATTTATAAAACACATTTGCTACAAATCTAACTCATTCATGTCGCACGAGTCCTGGGACAATAGTACGTGCTTTCCCATACACTAGGAAATACATTGAAAATACATAAACCATATTTAAATCTTAAAATACAGCATATATATATATATATATATATATAATGAAATAAATAATTGGAGAAAGAAAACTACATACGCATTATAGAACAATTATTTTAAGCACATAAATAAAACAAAAACAACAGAAAACGGTACAAAAGTAAACAAATTACACTCCCTCACAAATATTCACCCCCGAAAATATATTCCCCTCCCCCCCTTCCCGATTGTCTGCCTCATACGATGTGAGCTGTTTAACTTTGATTAAAAAAATACCTTCTCCCTCCTCTTCCTCTTGCTTCTCCTTTTTATCTACCTGCCAAGTCCAGCATTGCCACTGCCCTCCCTCGTTTCTCCATTCTTCCGTCCCCTTGTTGCAGTATGCCAGAATATGTTCCTAAGATTATTTCTCCGCACAAATAGGGCAGATTTTCGTACCCTCTCTGTCTGTTACTTTAGTCATCCGCCACGCGCCAAACCTAAACCATGCGATCCCCTGGTTACACAGTTTGGCTCCTATTTGGATGTAACGCTCTATACACCATCCGATATTCAGCTCCGATTGTATCTCCAGCGAAACTCTTTCTGCACTTTCCGAAAGTCAGCTGCTTATTAATCTCTCTCAAGCGTTTCTTAATTTATTTCGTAAGTAGTACAAACAGTGGCAGCTACCGGAAACCCAGTGGTCACCCTCAGTGCGAGTCCGCATAGCTTTCCAATAGATTTTCCTGGCATTCTCGCCGACAATGACAATCTGTTTATTATTATTATTATTATTATTATTATTATTATTATTATTATTATTATTATTATTACGTTACGATGAAAAAGATTGCTAAATCTATGAACCTATGACTCAACACGATATAAGCAACTATGAATAGACACGAACATCCTCCCTCGGAAAGTGAGGCCCAAACAAATGGACGGGCATGACACATTAATACAACATACTGGACCCACCACACCGATTACATACCCGTTCGTTTTGAACACAAACCATATGTTTCTCAGGTAAATACATTTAAATTTAACTTCTCACAAGCACGTAGTTTTTCATTAACTGGAGTTTTTCTGCAAACCTCCACTAGACGATGAAAAACGTAAATTCTGTAACATTTAAATTTTATTATTGACGCCACTTTGAAAATAAAATAAAGATAACTCTGCGATTTCATCATTTGTTTACTTCTGCTTTGCTCAGCGCAGAGTTCAGTCTTAACAAAAACAACACGCGTTATCAGTAGATCGCCCTAGCTGTCAACATTCCCGATAGTGTTAGCACATTACGAATGAACAGAGTTCGCAGATATGATTTCTCATGCGATGAAACAAAACAACACGTGTCTCAATTTTTAAAGATCGCTCATGAACCAGAAAATCTGAATGTCCAAAAAGAAAGTCTGAAAGCATAAACGTTTAGTTGCACTAAAACTTAATCTAATTTACTATAAAACTATCAGGTTGATGAGATATTAATGGCGGTTTTGTGACTTACAACTTTAATCACCAATTCAATTCAACTGTAATTTCGTCTGCATTTTTACGTGTTTGCCTAGTTTGATTTAAAAAAAAACTGCTATCTGGAGACGATGACATTTTTAAATGCTGTCACACCTGTTTGGTTATTGAAGACTTCCATCAAGAAATTGTGTAAGTATTTGAAAAAGTAAGTCAGTTAGTGAAAGATTGGGTGAAATTATTGGATATACTAATTTTCAAAACTTTGTGGAGTTATTTGCGAGTGGGGTGATCGGGGACTGCCAAGATGTTTTAAAGCACTCTTTTCTATTCTTTTCTAACTAACGCTGGCTGATATTCTTGCAGTTTCGTATTTTTGTCAACTTCTTGACGATACTTCTCCAAAGAAAAAGTTTCGGCTGGATTTAGAACGCTGTGGTGGATTGGATTGTAATTGTTGGCTCTTTGAACATTTCGAGTAGACTGCCAGAGATGATGCCTAATGATCAACTATATTAGGAAAACCCCAATACGAGTGGAAAGACTTCCTAAAGGCTGACAAAAAAAGTTCGTCACCAACCTCACAATGAATTCGGCAACGTTAAACGTACGGATTTTTTCTTACTGCGTATATTGTGTCAATTGTTTGCAGTTTTAGTCACACGTCACAATACGATTCAGAAATTTTCACAAAGGCAGTGAACCATTTACTTGATACCGATAATTTTTTCACACTTCCAAATGATTGCAAATCGTTTAAGGTTGAAGAATAAGTCGCTATGCGATCTCTGGAATAGTTAGACAAATTTCCCTCATAGGATTATTATCGAGGCTTCTCATCTCACATAAAGTCGATCTCAGTATATAAAATTCAAGCTTCCTTTCCTGCATGCTTCGTAATGTTTCAAGCGATTTGCACAGGGTTTTGCTTGAACTTGGTCAGATTTCTGTTTATCACTCTGAAAAAAGTTATAAAACAAACAGATTAGGTCAAGTGTTAGGTATAAAAAAGATTTCCCTTAATATGCATATTGAAATTATGTGTAAAACCGCGTTTAATATCCGAACCCCCTTAATATTTTTTTTTTTTTTCATTTTGTTTTTTAGGGCATAGAATCTTCTTCTAAGAACATTACTATGCAAGCAGATGTTTTAATGATGAGAGAGAATAAAACGTTTTTCGTTTCACACATGAAATCCATGTTTAGAAACATAGTATAAATATTGTTCTTGCCCGGATGTGTAAACACGGCTATAAAGAAAATTTTGTCCTTATTATGTGAAGAAACTAAAGAAAACTAGCAACTAACTTCACTCAGTAATCAATAGTTAGACATCAGAATTCTTATGGCGCACGTGGCTACAAGAACGAAAGTATACTTTGTAAGTTTCCTGGTCGCTGTTTCTGACGTCATATCTGTGGTCAACTTAACCAGTTCATAATTTTAAAACGCTCATATATCCAGAAGCTGATTCCCGCTGCATTACATGGAGGAAAATGTAGGGTTTTATGATTAGAGTGTTTTTCATAGTACAGTCAAACTGCCAGCGTATTGTTAGCGGAAGAGAACGCTGGAAGTTTAGTTTTCATGGTTCTTAAGTATTGGAAATCTCTAATGAAAGTGATTATTACAATTTGCCATTCAGTGTAATCCCACCTTCAGGTTATAGGCATTGCAATACACGCTTTTGTCAGGTACACATAACTCCCCTACATGAGAGGAATGTTATGTGGTTCAAAAACGTGTTTCTATATTGGCATGGTATTATTGTTTGTTAATATCCCGACCCTGATCATTTGTGTTTCACATAATGATATATAGTTTCAAAGTCTTACTCGTGGGTTTATTACTGTTTTTAGTGATACAATTTTGCATATTAATTTTAGGGTCATTTATATCAGTTCCTTCTATAACATGTGCTTTTATTGTTTGTGCATCTATATAAAACAAGTCGCTTCTAAGCTTCGGTACTGGTATATATACCAGTGGATATATATATATTACAGATTTTTGCATGGAAACATTCTTTAAGCAAGAAAACAAAATTCCTAGGAAAATGGGGGAAAAAAATCAAAATTCTAAAAGGAGAGTTGGACGGTTTTAAGCAGGTGTGGATATCTTTTTAATTATAAAATGCATGTAAATGCCTTGACTTTATTTTTCTCGAAAAGACCTTGTTGCAGCTTTTGCTTAATTAAAAAATCTATACATTTTGATATTTCTGCATTCTCTTGCAATTACTTCCAGCATTTTACTTAAAAACTGTTATGGAATTCGAATACAAAGTTTAAGAAATATTTTCTTCACTCCTGATTAATTCTCCAGATTTTAATCCGCACAATTACTAAATTGGATATGAAAAATGTACATTTTAGAGTCTTTCTTTGCATAACTGAGCTCAACAAACTGTGTACTAAAAATGAAAAATACATATTTAATTACTAAAATGTTTTCCATTCTCACTTCGGTGTTTCCTAAGTATTGGTGCTGTTCAGTCAATAAAGTTTGCAGCTAGAAATACGAAGTTGTTTTACTTACGTCTGGCGTGGAAGCACAGCGAACCTGCAGCGCCTGAGGATCGGGCTGCGGTACCCCAAGAGAACTGTGTATAATATTAAAGTGCAGTTCGCAGATCGCACTTAGACCAACTCGATTTAATTAAAAAAAAAATCACATTTACAAACAGCATTAATGTTTTTACTATACTTTGAATTCTAAATGTAATAATTACTTTAGCACTGGATACTTACAACTTTCTAATCTGCTTTTTGTGAGAGTATGTTTTTTAAGATTGTACTAGAGAAATTTCTCATAACAACATAGAAACTTCTGCGTGACATTTCAGGAGGCTGAACAGATCCAAATTACATAATGAAACAAAGTTTAAGAAAGCATAATAAGAAAACTAATATTTCAGAACAAATCACCAAGTTAATACAATATACGAGGGGCGTTCTAAAAATTCTCCGCCTGACCAAGAAAACACCAGATTTAAAAGAATTTTTTTAATTTTATTTTTCAACATAGTCACCTTGTAAATCAATAAATTTAGTCCAAAAACTTTCCAAATTTTTAATTCCCTCAGTAAAATAATTTATCCAAATGTGAAAAATAAGTCTGCCCCATTTTCAATCTCATCATTTGATGTGAATCTTCGTCCACCCAGCCATTTCTTCAGGTTTGGGAACAAAAGTAATCGCTGCGGACTAATGCTGGTAAATATGGCGGATATGGAAGAGAAGGTATGAAGTTGTGCAGCAATAATCCTAGACGAGTGTGAAGATGCATTATCGTGTTGAAGGGGAACGTTCTTTCTCTAAAGGTATGGTCTTTTAGCCTGAATAGCATCCTTCAGTTGGTCCAGTAGTGAAGCGTAATACTCTCCGGTGATGGTTCTGCACGTCTGGAGGTAGTCTGCGAGCACCACACCATGAGAATTCTAGAAAACCGTAGCCATGATTTTTCCTGCAGATGGAACCGTTTTTCCTTTCTTTGGCGCACTTTCACCTGTTGTCACCCACTGTTTGGACTACTCCTTCGCCTCTGGCGTGTAGTAATGAATCCATGTACCATTTACTGTTATGAAACGCCGGAAAAACTCACTGGCTGTGCGTTTAAACAAATCTAAATACTCTTGCCAAGTGTTCATTCGAATGCGTTTTGATCTATTGCTAACAAATGCGGCACCCACTGAGCGGAAAGGTTTCTCATGTCCAAAACTTCGTTTAGAATATAGTTGACACCTATCGAGGTCAATTCGCATGTCTTCAAAAGGCTATCATTGAGTACGGTATTATGAATTTTGTCACAATCTCGTCGGTCGTGGCAGTTTTGGGACACCTTGAGCGCTCATCATCTTGAATGGATGTAAGACCATGCTTAAATTCAGCAACCCACTTTTAACTGTCGAAAACGAAGGGGAAGAATCCTTTATTGTGGAATCTAACCCTTTTGTATTTCTGTTAGGGTCAAACTCTTCAAACAAAGTATTTTATCACAGCTCGTTTTATTTCAGTTTTTATCCATTTTGCAGAGAATGCAAACTTAGTTTGTTTACACAATCATTATAACAAGTGACTACACTTACGCGTCTGAAACTTTACAGTGCGTCATCTAAAAGATGATACTTAACAATTATCATAGTAATTCGGTCATCTTCACGACATCTGTGAATCAGGCCGAGAACTTTTGAACACCCCTCGTAAAAGCAATAACATTTAAGAATACGAAATATGAAAACACTTAGAAAAAAATAACATTCCACGCGTACAAATGTGTGTGGAATATCAGGATAAGACGAGAAGGCAGATTTTTCTGTCGTGCTCACATATACCTAAGGATTTTATATAGTTATTTAAAACAACAACTTCTAAAATGTGTAATCTACCTAGCTAGCATATGCGTGCATTTCTAGAGAACTCGGATCCTAGTCTTTGCCAGAAATGCTTCTGGTAAGGTCAAATTCGTACAGGAAGCTCATACACAGACACACCTAATAATAATAATAATAATAATAATAATAATAATAATAATTTACACATTGTTACACATTGATTCTAAAAGTACACTGTTTAGGTAATAAGCTCAGCAAGAAAGTGAAACATTTGGATATATCATTATAGACCGTCAACGCCTGTCATTCCGTCCCAGAAACATGGCCGCCTTCCGTCACGGAGGTTTCAAATATTAAGGATAATTTCAAGTACAGTTATTTCCAGAAATCGTGCAGAGAGACGGGTGATAACCCCAGGAATCTCTCTTTTAGGTATGGAGTTCTTAACTTGCCATTAATCTATGAGGCAGGGCCCAAGGTTAAAGTTCCTCACGAAGATTTATACGCCCTGAAAAATGTGTCAACTACAGCCGGGTTTTAACCAGCGATCCTTGGGTTCCAAGGAATTCCAAACCACAGACACCGACTATATCATTATGTTTGCGGGTATAAGTTTTAAAAAAATATCAAATGAAATATTTTATTAATACTTACTATTATTAATCTTATTGTTTCTTAAATAGGTGTATAGCTCAGTATTAGCATTTTAATTATTCAGGTTATATATATATATATATATATATATATATATATATATGTGTGTGTGTGTGTGTGTGTGTGTGTGTGTGTGTGTGTGTGTGTATACACACACACGGGTGGCCGAGGTCGTTAAGGCACGGACTCGTGAGCGGGAGGTCTGCGGTTCGAATCCCGCCAGGACCGTCCTCCCTGACTGGGGTTTTTTCCAGGTTTTCCTCAGTCTTCATAACTGGCAAATGCCGGGGAGGTACCTAAACTTAGGCCTGGAACGTTTCCTTCCTTAAAAAAAAAAAAAAATATATATCCTTTCCCAATTTATCATTTCATCTCATGTATCATCAGTGTCCACCGCCTGTGGTGCCTCAGTAGTAAAAACGGGCGTTAAACACTACTCAAAAAAAAAAAAAAAAAAAAAAAAAACACACACAGACTGCCAAAATGTATACACACTTCAAGCAAAGAAAAATTGTTTTAACATAAAATTGAATTCATACAAACAGAAAATGATGAACACTATTCTTAGACTTTTAAAACAGTTGTTCAAAATTTCCATCATTGGCGTCGTTACACTTCTGAGTACGTTGAACTACTGATTGAGCAACGTTTTCGAAAGTGTCCTCAGCGATTGCAGTACATGTCGTTTCAATTTCTTCCCGAAGTGCTGCCAGTGTAGCTGGTCTGCCCAGATTTGCATACGGTACCACGAGTCTCAATTTTATCTCGAATGCGTGCAATTGTTACTCGCGTTGGCGGTTTTGTTCTGTACACACGTCTCAACTGCCTTTGATCTTCAACAACATTCTCAGTTTTTCAATACCACTTCAAAATTGCTTTCCTATATTCAAACAATAATCTTAGCTCCATTTTGTTGTAGTAACGCTAGCATAACGAAATGTGAGTCATATCTGTTTATAGAACATCATACCATAATCTTGGCTTCATTTGTTCATAGTTGATTTATGATAATCTGGACTTCGTTTGTGAGTCACATCTGTTTACAGAACATCACACTACACATTACTGTTTTTTTTTTTTTCAGTCCAACTTTGAAATATATTAAATAGATATCTAATGTGAAATTATGTTATACCTTTTTGGCACTACTTTTGGCACTTATGTGTGCGTGTGTGTGTGTTCCATATGCAGCGGTATTTCTGGGGTGTTTGCAGGCGTCTTCTGAAGGTCCTCTTCAGTCTCCCCGCTGCTATGATGTGTTGTTCACCACGTCCCTACTATTGCTCCGGCGTATGAGAGTAAATTATTTGTTTTTAGTATATGGGATCTCAAGGTTTATATTTGTTTTTTAGTTTTTGGAACGTATGTACGTTACCAGGGAGACAGGATGTGGACTGGGAACAATTTCTTCTTCACTTCAAGAAACATATAAGTTCTTGTGAGAATTGTTTATTTTACAGTTACACAAAGACGAATCCCTTTTATCTATATAAAGTATATTTTCTTGCCAGAAGAGAACCTCGAACTGTCTGACTATGAAGGAACTAAGTAAGTCACTCGAACTGAACTAACTGCGGACTGTCTGATTAACTAGCAACTGACTGCTTGCTAACTAAGTAGATAGCTGGAACTGGGCAACTGCCGAATAATTAATTCGAACTGCCTGAGAAGAAGTAACACTAACCAACTATCAACTGAACGACGGCAGCTGCTAACTGCTGACTAAAAATTGAAACTTGCACTGCACTGCGAGACTGACTAGAACTGCTTAACTAAAACAGCTGCACCGCCTGCTTGACTGACTAATAATTGCTTAACTGATCTGAATAAAAACTGAGACTGGACTGCGGGGCTTTTCGGTTTCCCATAACTTTTATTAATTCCTCAGTCGGTTAGTCTCACGTGCTTTCTTTAATTTTATATTCAAATACTCGTAGCGTCTTTTTAAGTTCTACTCGTAGGTTGTCTATATGAGAATCACCTGGTTCCTGGTTCGTTCCCTATAGGCTACAATTTGGTGCCTATTTCTCTAAGGGTTCTCCTACTAACGAACTCCTAGGCTTGTTTATTTTATTTCTCCTCTCAGATCTCCCCCTCATGTGGTTCTTGTGTTACAAACATGTCCCGTTATGCTTTGTTATAGTTGCGTCCTTTTCAAGGTTTTCAGCTATAATATCGCCCTGCTAGCTGTGTTTGGAGATCGGAATTTTTATGACCTAGCTACTCTGTCCCTTTTGCATAGAGGGGACGCAAGGTTGCGAGGTCCGGACTTATATAATTTTGCAAAGTTACTGCACAAATGTATGATACAGAATCTCTGAGGTATGTCTAAGACTTTTGCTTTAATTATACTGATAGTGGCTGATTAATGTTAAGCATTCATCAATTAAATATACCATTTGATATTCTCCCTAATCGCTGGAGCTAGGAAATACTGCTCCACATATTTTTACTTTGTTTATTTTACTGAAGAGCGAAACAGGCTTGAAATATTTGTTTTCTTAGTTGTGCTTGTTTAAGTGTTTTATCTCTCCACAATGAACACCTGTTCGGTACATTACTACGCTCAAGATGGTATTTTACTTTTATGGGTATATTATCTTGTAGAGTAGAAAAACAGTGCCAAGCTAAGCATTTTCAGGTTAGGAACATGGGGCCGCAGATGCAGTATAGTAACAGGAGCGCTGCGTGATCATAATTGAGATCTGACGTTATGAAACATCTTCATTTGCCAGTCAAAATGAAATGTAACTCACTCGACAAGTCTCAACTAATGAATACTGATACACAATGAAAAACTAAATATTACATGCGCGTACTTAATTGATGTACCGTGGAGGCCAAAGAGTTGGTCCACCGTGCCCGATCCATCTGTCACTAAATGTTTTGATTAGGAGATTTCGGGCTGCAAGTGAGAATGTGCAGGGGCGCCGTCATGCTGGAACCATAAGTTACGACTAATTTTAAGACCAGCATTTGGTATTACCGTACAATCCAGGAGGCTTCAAAACACAAATGTTGCATTGAACATCAGACACACCTAGCGACAGTGACTAGTACTGTAGAAGAGTGTGTTTTGTTTACCTCTGGCACACCGCAAACAAGTTTCACAATCTGAGACTCTAACATGACGGATTTAATGTTGACACATGTAGCGCAGAAAAAAAAAAAAAGAAAAAAAGAAAAAAAAAAGAAAAAACAGAAAGGAAAAAAAAAAAAAGAGTTTCTGCGACCTCCAGTTCCTAACCTCAAAATGTTTAGTTTAGTACCTCCTGTTTACTCTACAATTTCTGCACTTTGTTTTTCCGCATGTAGTAAAATAAACCACGGTTTTTATATAATTTCTTTAAGGGTTTTTAAGAAAATGAACACAGTTTATGGTGATGACTGAAATTAATTATAGCATTTGTGAATAATTATACATAAAGTAATAAATGTAGTATGTTTATGTAATAGCAGGAAAATAATCTTAGCAAGCATGTATACTAGTTCCAGTGGATGCTGGACATAAATATGATTTAAATAGTTCACTTTGGTATACAGATAATGCAATTTTACAATTTACTATTGGAATAATTGTGGCAAATTGCCTAAGGGCTTCGCAGTATTTGTGACTACCGGTGGTCTTGGCACAGAATTGAATCAATCAAGTTCTATTAATTCCTTATGAACCAAAGACCCCAACGACCTCCTGATAATCTAGTGGAAACCATAACAGACTTATAGACCGAAGATCGCGGGTTCAATCCCGAACCAGGGTTGAATGATTTTTTTCGGGCGTAAATCCTTTCTTCGGAAGGCTAGTAAGGTCATGGGTCCCGCGTCGTAGATTTACGGTGCGTAAAAAACCTCTCAAGTCTGAAAGAAGAGCAAAACTTGTCGGCCGTTTCGCGCCCTGAATTGAATGGGACGTTGATGACCTGAGATGTTGAAGAACGTCCGTAAATAAACCAAATAAATTTCTCCAACGGATTCCACCTCTTGCCATCACTTTAACTCCTTTCCAGGTTCTTTTTACTTCCTTCAGTTTTCTGCTCTATTGTCAGTTTCCACGCACTCCTTGTTCCTTGGGTTTAAGAATATTTTGTGTTAATATAAATAATTGTGTCTTCTTCTGTAACTGAACAAAAGAAACCGATCAACTCTTTATTTTCCGATTAAAGACTTTGAAATGTTCAAAAATATCATATAAAGATAACAGTCTCTTTTGGCCAGAAAGAAAGCAGCACGTATCTGCAGCATTTTAAACTTACTTTGTGTTACTGCTGCTAATAGAAAGATTGGACTGAGCAAGACCGAAAGTCATTTTAGAATATTTGCTAATGTTGATCCTTAAAATTTTTGATTTCACAATACTGATTTAGAATAGTACATCAAAATATTTTTTCTCAAAGATGAGAAACGTGGTTGAGACGTATGCTCTTTTATTGGCAAAGGTTTGGGATCAGCTGTTCTTCCAGGACTTGTGCAGCAATCATTTGCGGTGCACTAAGGTTAAATACAAAAAAACTTTATATATTAGCAATATACATACTGCTACACACATATCACGGACAACAAGAAGACATAGAACCCAGAGACAATGGAAGTGTAGAAATAAAATTGTATTCATGTGAAATAAACTTTTGTTTGAGTGAATAACCTATTTTCCATATTTTATAGTCAGAGAAAGTAGACACGACATGGAGAACTTTTCCATTCATTTGGCAAATAGATTGCAGGATAGTGTTATTCCTCTTGGAAGTGATGGGTATTTTGTCAAAAGCAAACTATCTAAAGAATACCACCAATAAACACAGAAATTACTATAAATTATTTTCCTGCAGTTTAATTAGTGATATTATGTATTACACATTATGAAAGAAGCAGAAATAAAAATAACTTGTTTCAATTAGCAAGTTACAACTTTTGGTTCAAATATATAACTCAAAGCACATCACTGAAACTATATGCTTAATGTCAGTCAATGACTCATCTCGACTTAAAAACTTTGAGATGAAAAAATTTTGACGCTTCAAGTATATTTCATCAAAAGACAAAACATACGATAATTACATTTCTGGTTGCATTTAATCTAAATATAAGCCACATTCTGCTTTGTTTCGTTATTTCATGTGGTGTCACCTAAACTGATAGGAGCGCTAACAAACACAGCTGGTACTGAATAATAATAATAATAATAATAATAATAATAATAATAATAATAATAATAGTCATATAGGTATATGAGTTTGTCATCATATATTTAAAATTCAAGGAAGTGAAAAAATGTTGTATTTTGTTCTTAAACAGAACCATAATAAATTAGAATAACTTACCTGTAGGGTTGTTGAGAGTTGTCCTCTAACAGTTAAAAAATGTAAGAAAAACTTAGATAAATACCATAGTTCATAGATTAGCAGATGATATGAATTAAGTTAATATATATTCTGTTTACATGCATTTAAGTAAATTTACATGTATTTTATTAGATTTACATGCATTATTTAGGTTATGTATATAATTGAGTTGATATATAATTAGATTGCAATTTAATTATGATGAAATACATTTAAATAGGTTGAAATTTTTAAATTATGTAGTCATTTATTTAATTAAACTGACATGGTTTACGTGTTTTTAAATACTATGACATATAGTTAATTAGTTTGACAATTATTTAACTAGAATAACATTTATTTAATTATACTGACATGTATTTTATTAGGGTGACATGTACATAATTGGGTTAAACTGTGTTAAATTAAGTTAAATTTTATTTAACTAGATTGACATGTATTTAATTAGGATGACAATGCATCTAATTATGCTAAAGTACATTTAATTAATTTAACTTGAATTTAATCATGTTTACATGTATTTAATTAAGTTGACATGTATTATTATAAGTACAAGTTCATAATAATGTAATTTTATTATTTCTCCACTGCCACAGGATGAAAGCTCAATTGTAGACTTAATAAATACATACACACATTTTTCGGCGTCTAACATGCTGATATTTTAATATTTATTTCCTTTGCTATGAAGAAGTTAAGGTGGTGTATTATGCAAGAATACGGGGTATATTTGAACATTCCAAAAGAAATGTTTATGAAAAATAGCATTTCTTAATTTTAAAACTACATTTAGAAAAGGTGATTTAATTTACCTTTATCCTAAACCGAATTACGTTTCATATTTAATTTTTTCTCTGCTTTTTCCAAATATATATATATATATATATATATATATATATATATATATATATATATGATTTTGATTGTTATAATTTTTTAAATGTACACGCAATCGCTTCGCAATATGATATACACTTTTCGGCAGAGATCAACGTATAGATTCGCTTGCTAATCTCAGCATGTGCTCGAATACACGGCGGGAATGGACGATTACTAACGTTATGTCATTGTCTGTACTGTGATTGTCTTCGCCATTTTTAAAGCCCTTTGTTTCTTTCTCTCCCTTGAAACCTACGTCACAGATACATTGCACAACAAAAGCAGCCTTTCTTCCATTCATGAGCCTTTTTCGTTGCATAATCTGTCATTTAAAAATATTGCCTGGTATTTCTTCAGCCCCGCTTAAGACAGCAATCTTGTTTGAACACACGTCAATAGTATCATTTCCATGCAGCTAAAACTTTCCTGCAACTTTACCGAGAAAATGCTAAAGTTTTCATGGGATTTTGTAACCTGCTAGATGTAATGCTCTGAAAACAGTTTAATCGAGAATGCCTACTGTAGTATTCATTTAAATGTGAATGGTGCATACATTGCTTTAGAATACCAAAGTGTTTTAATGGAGGACAAAACATGTGTGAGAAGAAAAGTTGTTTTAATGAAACTTAAAAAGGAGAGGAAAATAAAAAAGTAAAGTATTTATAGAATGTCCTTCATGAGGTTTAATGTACGTTTTATAGTAGAATCTTATAATAGAGAAAAAGAGAGATTTATTTTTATAGGTTTAAAATAATAAAATACTATTATAGGTTTAAAATTATAACATACGTACGCTTACATTTTTCAAGCAACGCGTGAAATATATCTTCAAAATTTCACACTAAATAGAATTGCTTTACATTCAAACCAACAGATATCGCATTTGCTCTGAACCTGTTTTGCTGTTTATTCACGAGATTGAACTCTCTAACACGTTTATGATTTTCTCGGGAATCTTCATATGGCAATGTGATTTTGACTGATTTGCTTTAAAACTCTGTGTTTTGTATAACGTAGATTTTCACGACCGGTGTCAATTATGTGAACTAGGTCTTCCGGGCTGTAAGGCCGTGGTCCAATGGGATTCTTCTCCATCTTTCCAGACGTTTCGTCCACGACTACGGTGGACATCTTCAGTGGTGTGCTCCACGTGATCTGCTTGGAGATTAATGCAGATTCAATTTATTCCGGAAACACTGCCTGGGGTCTACAATAGACTGCCTTACAGGCTTAATTTAATTGGGTGCACACTTTTCTTTATTTGGGCATTTAATTCTTTGGCTTTGCTTTATATGCAACCAGATATATACACGGGCGTGGCCGTTGCATTGTGAGGAATAGATTGCAATTGTCTATGTTATGAGTAATTTTTTTTATCTATTGGCATTTTTTATGCAATGGCAGAGGTTACAGGGTAATCTTGTTTTCTTTTTCATTATTTTTTTCGATATATATAAGCAAAGAATGTAAAAGTGAACTTGCAATTACTTACAACTATACTATTTACACTATGTACAGTGGAAGCTGTAGTTGGTGTTTGAGTATTTGAAAACATTTTTTTTCTTTTGTCTTTTCGATGAGCTGGTTGACCTCTACTGATATCTTAGATTACCGAACTTGGGTGTACACGAGTTTTCGCTCATATTCTACGAGCTTTATGTTCTATAAAATCCGCCAGTGGCTCCAGTCCTGTTTTCCAAAGAATGATGTCGTTTGTGGTGACTATTGGAACACACATCATTTTTCTAAGACTCAGATTTTGGATTGTTTCAAGTTTGTTCATGATGTTTTTGCAGCATTTGCCCATTGCTGAAATGGATGGCGATATATTATGGTACGGGTGCCTGTGGAACTGGCCTTTGATTGTTTTGTTTGGTTAAGGGGGTTGATCTAAACTGGAGCTCCTGAACGCTTCCAACGGGGTATTGGTTGCTGATTGGTTGGCGTAGTTTCTTTGTCTTGGTATTTTGTAACGCCTGATACCACGCTGAGTTCATTTTCAGAGCTTCTTTTTTCCTGTTAAAGTTGTTTCTGTGGTAAGAATTTCGACAGACTTCCGGTATAATCTGTGCTAATGAATTTCAACATTTCAGACTTCCGGTATAAGATAATGAGATGTTGAAGCTAAGATGTCAGTATCTTGAAAACCTATTTCATGCTGTCCGTAAGCAAGGAGGGCATGCTCAGTATGGCTGATTTGTCTGTATGACTTGTGTCTTCTTGTTCTGTAAGGCGTGTGGTGGCAATGTAAACCGTAATACACGAGCAAGGTATTGTGTAGACGCCGGTGAGGCAATCATCGCTCCATACCGTTAGCTCGAAGTACACACAAGTTGCAGGTGCTTTTCTCTCGTCCTAAGTGCTTTGGTTCGCGGATACGGGAGGCTCGATCTGTTTATCAAAGCAAGTTTTTACCTCGAATGGTGGTTGGAGGTATTATGGAGATGTCTGTCTGTGAGTGATACAGTCCTAGCATCTTCTATTAGAATATGAAATGTACGAGATTAGGTCCATAAGTTTCCGGCGTCGCCGATAAGCATTATTGCTTTCAAAAAAATCCTTATCTGGATCCATACCTCATCTGTTAAGTAAATAATTGCCGCTTTAACTTCCGCTCAGCTGTGTTCATTTCTTCAGATATAGTTGCGTAAAGAAGGCTATGTGTAGAACATTCGACATGTTCAAAATGGAATATCCAGCTGTTATTTATTAAGTTCTTCACAAAAGAAGAACTACTCCAAATGAAATTCAACAGCAATTGGAATATGAAGAAGCATCCCCCTCATATTCTGCTATAAAAGAATGGGCCAAACTTTTTCGAATGGGTCGAGAAAGCATTGAAGACGGAGAGCGTGCAGGTCGGCCCTTGGAGGTGCCCACTCCTCCATCGCTCTTATGAAAGGAGAAATTATGGAAGATCGTCGGTTCTAAGTTACAGAAATAGCAACAAGTTTAGGCCTTTCTAAAACAACAGTCCTTCAGTTTATTCATGAACCTTTAAACATGAATAAGATTAGTGCAAGATGGGTGCCTAAACTCATTTCCTCAGCCCAAAAACAGCAATGGGTCATGTGTTGTCAGGCCTTTTTTGAGCTCCGCCATGCCAACGAGAGAGAAGTTCTGCAAGCCATTGTTACAGGAGATGAAACTATGATCATCTACTATGATCCCTTGACAAAAGAGAATTAATGGAGTGGCCAAATCTGGTGAGGGCAACGCCTCTATTAGGCCAAGGTCACCCAGTCAACCAGGAAGATCATGGCCACAATCTTTAGGGGCGGTGAAGGAATACTCTTCATTGACTTCAAGGAGAGAAACATCACAGTAAATTGGGAGTACTATACTGGCCTACTGCACAGACTACGTGTTTCCATCAAAGAGCAAAGGCGGGGAAAGCTGAGTGGTGGTGTGTGCCTTCTTCACGACAAAGCGCCTATGCACACAGCTCTTGTTGTAAAGCAAGCCGTGAAAAAATGTGACTTCAAGGAGATAGACCATTCACCCTACAGCCTAGATCTAGCTCCCAGTGACCATTTCCTCTTCTCAAAACTCAAGAAAGGCCTTCGAGGAAGGAAATTTAAGCGTCAGAAGAAGTGACGGATGGTGTTTATGCCCATTTTGCAGACAAGACTACTGACTATTTTTGGGGGGGGTTAAAATGTTAATTCAAAGATTTGAGAAGTGTATTGCAATAAAGGGTAACTATATTGAAAAGTGAGATATAGTTTTTGCCTTTATCATACCTAGAAAATGGTTAGGCCGGAAACTTATGAACCTATCCTCGTGTGTTTTTGGAAGCGGAGTTGAAATACGGGCACCACCGGCTGCTACGTGCTTAACAGCCGAAACGTAAAACACCGAGTGAGCGGACAAGGTTTATAACTAAAGGGCTTTCTATGTATAAATCAGACAATTCACAAATAAAGCTAATTACTAGTAGTGGCCAACAGCGTGACCTGAACAAGAATTTCAGAAAAAGTGCAGTATTTTCCAATAGATAAACATTATGAATGAAATTCGACATGCATTCAGAGCATTTTTTTCTTTAGTCTATGTACACTCATTATTCTTTATGTGAAAAGAGAAAATTTTGAATATCTATACAGGCGCATTACAGAGGGGTACGTAACAACCTCTAAATGCCCTTGAGGAATGGAATAGGTCCGTGGCTTTGCTGTGTGGGCCAAGAATCGATACCGCTATCGAATGGCGTGTTATCAGACACTGCGTGCTTTAAAAATTTAATTTTGTTGCTAGTGGGAAGGCACATATTGTAAGTAATTCAGTCTCATATTGCCAGATAGAGTGCGCAGGCGTGTCAATTTCGCACACACGTTTTAACGTTTCACTTGGTTATCGGGGATCTATAAAAGAGAGGAAACCTTCAAAGAGAAACGCTATGATTGGCCTGTCCAGTATCCCCACGACGCAACTCTGGTAGTTTCCCTGCAACAGAACCTTCCAGTATAGGAAATCAGGAATCACCCAAATATTTTGAAACTGATAAAGAGGGAAAATTGATAATAATAGAAAGTTGGGTTATAATTGGAAAAATAGGCTGATATATATGCACAAGTACGGTGGGCACATTTCTCGAATAAATATGAACTTAAAAAGGTGGAAATATTTGGTATTTAGCATTACATTGCTGAAAAATGGTAGAAAAGGTTGCAATAGGACGGCTGAAATGTTAATGGAAGCTTTTATTTTAATTGTATAGAACACAACAAGATCTAAAGGGTAATTTCAAAACCATTATCCTAAGTTTCTCCTTCATGTCGTACTTATTAATCATGACCACCTCCCTGGTCTAGTGGTTAGTGTTGCTGATCTGATCCGATTCCCGGTACATACTTAGGGATTTTTCTGAATAAGGGAGGTTTGGAACGGGATCCACCCACCCTCGTGAAGCAACTGAGAAACTGCCTGGCGATCTTCGATCTCGCAAGCCGCGCGGTATGGCGATCAGCGGGATGCGATGTGCTGATCACATACTGCCCTCTACTGTTGATGTCATGAGACGCTGTGGTGGTCGCGGTAGGTCTCTCCTTGGGCTATGGCAAGCCCATAGAACGTATTAATTACGAAATATCAATGTCATCGACTAGGAATGTACTATTATATTATAGGTACACGTTAGTGAAAATAAAGCATGTAACTCTTAGTGTTTTATCCTGCAGACGCAAAACATTTGCATTCCTCGCTTTTAAATTGGTCGCGGATTTTGAAGAAAATATCAGAGAATTATGTTTGAATATTTTTTCATTGTGGCTTCTGTAAAATGAATTTTATTGGTAGTTCAGATTTATAGTATACGCTTTGGTAATAGGAATCGGGAGTTAAGATATGTCATCGTAATTTTATCCCATGTAATGATTCCATATTGAATAATTGACTGAACCTATATAGATTAAACGTTAAATATGGTAGGCAAATAAGTTCTGGAGGTTAAGAATTTAAATATTTTCTTTCGCAGTCTATTGCATATATGGGTAATGTTTATTCCACTTTAGGTGTTTGTACATAAAAACCACTGCTACATTAGGCTCGGTACGTCTGCAACAAAGGCCGGTACAACCGTTTTCTTCGGTATTCCTAAATTCCTCTTTTCAGTTGGTTTATATTTTAAATTTTATTCGGTATCCTAGTATTATCCACAATTTATGAATTCACCATTCGCTTCTTCGTTTAACTATTAATCATTTATGTTCTTAACCTTTAAATTTCTTCTTATAACTTAATTTCTATTTCGTCCAGTTTTTCGTATTCCTTTCACATTTCTGTTGTTTGGAGTCATTTTTCATTTTCTATTTTAAGAGCCCAAACCCTGCTTTATACAAACAAGTAGAAAGCGCGATAGTTTCATATAATTAAGAATTATAAAATACTTCACAGTCAAGAAAGATAAAGGGTGTACCTTGTTAAATTGATTTGATTTCAATAACAATCTTAATTCTATTTACATTAAGACCCCAGAAGGCAATAGCTTTGTGTTTGGAGATGTTAATTTTTTTTCAGCAATTTTATCGTCATTGTCCGCAAGTAATATAATAAATAATATATTAAATTCATATTCAATAAAATTAGCAACTTTAACTTTGTACTCTCTTAGAATTTTGTTGATTCTGAGCAATATGGAGATTGATTTCAAGGCGTAGCGCCCTGTCCACGAGCTCGTCTGGGTAATAGCGGAATCTGATACGGATCTCGTCCACAGGGTTACATTAGGAGTAGACAAAATTGCAAGTTCTAGTGAAGATAATACGGGTCAGCACACATTTTGCCTCAAATGAAGCATGAAACATGAGACGGAAACTCCCCGCACTTGAACACTAGGCAATTATCGTTGCCGTCTGAATTAAGTGTATGCACATTATGTATGTTTTATTTTGTTGGGGTGAGGAAGTCTTAAGAATTCTTTTAAAGTAGCGAACCAACCATCATATCCTAAGTTTTGAAGGTTGCATCGGAAAGTAGCATTGCTTGTTAGAGGCACGGTATACGACGATAGAGAAAAACAGTTGGCCGCGAGACTGATAGCGAGTTAGCAGCAAAAGTAACTTACGGGAAGAATTTTTGGTAATAATTAAGTACTATCCCTCTGCTCGGTTATTAGGTTATGTCCATCGATAATCATTTATTAGTAGAAAGAAGGAAAATTTGTTGCGGAGAACTTTCCTTATAAAAAACTGTTGGAGTGGTGAGAAACAAAAATGCGTGTGAGCTGAGTTCCGGCACTTCGAAGAACTTCTTAAGACTTTCTCAATAAGTTCAGATTGGGAGTCCTGAGCCACAGAGCAATTGAATAAAATTAAGGCTGTTATTACCAAAACAAGTGCATTATATCCAGTAATCTTTCCATCTCCTGTTCCCTCGAGACAAGAAATTTGTTTCCAAAATATCAGCTTAACATTAGCCGGGCATTGAGGAAACCCCCAGCATTAAGACACCATCAAAGGAGCCGTAAGTGGGTGGAGAAGAAAGTCTACACGTCATCCATTATGATTAACCGAATTCTTGGTTAAACCAACATATCATCCATACTTCCGCATCCTCCTACTCACCATTGTTGAATCGCTCCTAAAGGGTTTCCAGCTTGTGGTTGTAAGCAACTTTAAGAAACTGCCAAAAACATTAGAAATATTGAGATGCTAAACACGACAAAGCCTGCTGAATGGCTCTAGATCAGCCTATACGCATACCCTGCCTCAGTCCAAGTTGCATACCTAGGCCACATTCATCAACTCTTAATTTGCATCATATGTTGGCAACAAGTTTGCTGAATAATCTTTCGTATTTTCAGTCAGGCTTTTGTGCCTTTAGCATTGTGCGATTTCTTGTAGTATTTCCCTAATTCCTTCAACGTCAGTGTTCTTACAAGTGAAGGTTGCAGTGGAAATCAAGAAGAAGTGCCTAACTGTGTTAATCCAGATCATTTTTGTTACATTTAAATGCAATGACTTTTGCTCTAACTCCAATTGCGAAAAAGGCATATCAGCTTTATTTCGGATGCAACGTTGACGACGAGGACAAATCTTACAAAGTGATTGAAAGACAGTGAAGTGTCAACGTCGATTTCTGTTCCGATAGTATGCAGGGTGCCAAGTAATCATTTAAGTAACTACTTTGAGAGGTTCATATCGTGAACAAGACGATAAGTTCTTCTTGTGTTAAACAGACGATGCACTCTAGTCGACACACGGATTATCATCGGCTGCTGGAGGCATTAATTTTCCTTCTCGTTGTTCAGGGGTTCTTAGAGTATAGTTCCTGGAGGCATTACAAGAAGAAAGAAATAGACAATGGTGTATCAATGCAGTCTGCCCTTAGACCAGTTCCACACTCTTAGAACCTCTGAACAATGAGGAGGAAAACTGATGCCTCCAGAAGCCGATGATAATCCGTGTGTCGACTAGAGTGCATCGTCTGTTTAACACAAGAAGAACTTAATCGTCTTGTTCGCGATATGAACCTCTCAAAGTAGAAAGCAGAGATACTGGCATCAAGATTTTATTGTATTTTATAATGATGTATGTGACCTTATGCATACCCTTCAAATGAAACTGACCGGCAAGAATGGAGACTGTTCATAAATTGCTGCAAATGGAGTCTCAAAGTGGCGTTGCTCTATAATGGAAACCAGCTTCCGTCTTTTCCAATCGGAACGGCTGTATAGAAACCAATCACAATCTAAAACGACCGCCACGGGTAACCGAGGTCGTTAAAGCGTGGATTCGTAAGCGGGAGTTCTGAGGTTAGAGTCCCACCAGGACCGTCCTCCCTGACTGTCCACCGCTTGTGGTGCATCTGTAGTAAAAACGGGAGTTAAATACTATTAAAAAAATCTAAAACATTGTTGCACTGTCTTTAATAAAGCACGTATATCTTCTGTTAGGACTTGCAAGTTAGGGCTGCGGTAATGGATCTACAATTTGAGTATATGAAGTACTGCTGTTTGTGTGTGTGCGCGAATTTGATAGTCGAGGAAAATCGTTGCACTATAAGAAGAGAGACTGGCCTGCAAGGAAATCTATGAATGGGAAGAAGAAGAAGAAAAAAAAACATCGCTGATAGAGACACAGAAAATCCTGCTACCGCCCCTGCACATAAAACTCGGCCAGATGACTTTTGTAAAAGTCATACGCAGGCTGGGCCATCTATTACATACCCCCCTTGATGAATTCCGTTGACTGAGTTAAAACTGAGTTAAAAGAGAGTTTTTATGGGTTCTCAAATTCTAATGATAAGTTTGACAGTATGCTGCATGATGTTGAGAAAGAGGGAGGCTTGTAAAAAACAAAAACAAAAAACAAAAAAAAAACTCTGAGAACATTTTGCTCTTCGTTTCACAAACTGGGCTGCAAGATATGCCTAAAGACACCCACACATACTCCTATCCCACTTATATTTTTTTCCAGGATAACTGTGGCGTGGTTAATGACGAAAAAAAATTTTGGGGTAGTGTTTAACGCCCGTTTACTGCTGAGGCCTCACAGGCGGCGTGATGAACATGGGGAACGTTTCCATTGCATAAGATATTATTGCAGACCTCTCGCAAACCGTATCCGATTGTGCATTTCTCTTTTGATATTCTTGTTCAGCACCTGGAAATCTACAAAAGATGGCTAAGTTCAAAAGAGAAGAAGCTTTTTGTATATTTTGTTGCGTAGTGTAAGGTGACTAAGGGAGGATAATCTCAAAATCAAACCGTCAAGGCTTTGGAGCAGTCTCTTCCCCTCTTGAAGAGTTCAAATGGTTAAAAATATCCAACAAAATACAAGACCGAATTATTTACACATATTTAAGGCAGGGCAAGTACGTTTATGAAGATATTGGCTACAGTCGTGAATTATTATATCAATAGCTGAGACCGTTAAAGAGAATGGGATTAAAGCAGTTTATCATTTGCATGAGAAGCTAGAGATGCAACATTTTAAGTTAATTCCTAAATAAGATATTTTTGATAGTTCCTTGAGACACAACAGTGTCTATTTTACGAATATCATTAATTTTAGAACAACTCATTGATTCCTCGAGAGTAGACATTATTAAAAAGTAATTCATGATTTATCCTGTCACCTTCAACTGTCCAGGTGTATGCGTGACAATGCAGAAAAAGGTCTGTGTAGCCGCCAGAAGCATTACATTCTGTCAACTGGTTTTTTTCCTCCCCTGTGTCTTCTGGAAAAGCCAGTCACTTCACCCCATCCAAAAGAAAAAAAAATTTTAATTAGGAAGTATCAGTTATAGAAATGACCATTGTAATTTTTAGAAGATGTTTGGAAGAAATAGCAGTGCTGACATTTTCAGATTATATGAATAAAGCTGTTTCTCTCAAACTCCTTAAAAAGGCAGTGAAATCTCAGTTTGGGCATCTTCTTAGATTTTTAATTTAAGTTTTAACGTACTGTGGCAGGAAATGTTGACAGAAATGAAAGGTTTACGGAATGCAGAATATAAAAAACAAAGAACATGAAAAAACAACTGGCTAAGGTTTCATAAAGGAAATACTTCTTTTAAAGCTTTCGTTATAAATGCGTCTTATTTTAATTACATCTAAAGGAATTAAAAGTTACGCAGACCTTAAAGGAAAGGTCAGTTTAGCATGTAACCTGTTTAGGGCAGTCCTATACTGAAAGTTCAAGAAATTTCAGCTCTCATTGGAACACATTGAAATTGTGCTTAAATGCTACATTGCTCACACTGTTTCATATTCTGAGCGATTAAACATTCTTTGTATAACAAAAATTTTAAGTATGTATTTATTTATACCTTGCTATTTTTAGCTGCATCTTTGGAGTGCTTTAAAACTAAAAAGTATTCTAACTAAATCATACTTTGTAGCTGCAGCCATAGCAACTTGCAATTAGTCACTTTTCTTCTATTACATACCAATGATATATGCAGCATTATTGTAAACCGTAAAATAAACAAATTAATGAATAAAAATATAAAAAATACGGACGCAGTACGATCCTTAGGAAATTCCAGACTTTACGACCAGGCAATCAGAAGAAATATCTACCATTATGCATCGTTCACGTTCATGAAGACAGAAAAAACACCGCGAGATGAAATTGTATACAACAGATTATATAAAATGTAAATAAGCATTGAGCAGATCATTTAATAGCACAGACAATTATTCTCGCAAAACTTCCGCATTCTTGTAATCACATATTAGACACTGCAAATGCTTTCTGAGAGTGGCCCACCTTACAGTCGAGAAATAACAGATCAACTGGAATTGTAAGTTGCGTAGAAAACGAGTGGTCGCTCCGTCGTGCAAGAACGACATCTTTCACTTGCTGTACTTAAAGATAGCTTTTAAATATTATGAAATCTTGTAAGAGGTTTTCTTCTAAGTGTGTGATTGTGTATAAAAGGAATTCTTTCCCAAATTTTGTCCTATTATTTTCCCTACAATCTGCAAGAATATTTATTTTTCTCTGTAAGTCATGCATAATGGGTTTTAAGTAATCATGCATAAATAAAAAAAATTCAAAACCAGCAAATGTGGATTTTGCATGCATGTACAGAGTGACGCGTGTGAGCTTGAAGTTCAGTAATTGAGCAAGACTTGTGTGATATCAAAATTCAAGCATTCCATTATTCACCTCTCCAAGCAACAGTTATAAGCATTTACAATTTCTTGTATAGTTTTACCAGCTTCCGAAACAACTGAAATGAAGGCATACAACATTAAAAAATACATTCAATAAAGAACAACTGTCAACGTATTCGAATATGCAGCTATATAGCCGAATTCAGAAATTTGCAGAACACTAAAAGAGTCCATACTCCTATAACAAAGAATATTATCACCCCTTAAAAGAGAAGAAATCTGCTTTATGGTTTGCTGGGTAATTGTTTAGTGTTCGTATCTAATAATAAACTTTGTTATTACTACAGAATTATATATCGAGTATTACACTCATGTGACGTCATCTTAAAAGTGACCAACAAAACGAAACAAAATTTTGAATTTTGACCAATCACAGTCGGATTACGGAGTGAAATTATCGAGAAAAAAAAAACAACAACTATCAAATCCGTTTTATCACGCGACGTGCATTTGTCTTGTTGTCAGTGTAGCCAATTCTATACTTGCAATATATAATTGCTGAACACGCATCACTAACCACTTTTGCTGGAGTTGGTGGGGAACTATTGATAGCAACAAAAGCATGAACAATCGACAATCACAATACCAAATGAAGGGTTCTTCAAAGCGTTTTGGTGATGCATCAAATGTGCGAATTGATCTTGTCATTAGGGATTCCAAACCACAGAATACAAAGAAAAATAGACACTGTATATTTTCTCCCTCAATTGATGTTAGAAAATCGAATGTCAGCGATAGTAATAGTCGACTTTTGTCCATTTCAATCTCACAGTTTCTGAATAGAATAGATATCCATACGTATAAGATTTTATACAAGTGTTAATTAATATTCTGTGCGCTAATTTGAAATTATATATTATATTATATATATATATATATATATATATATATATATATAATTTTTACTCTTATTCTATTCATGTAATAGTCCTAAACCCCTATTTTGCTCTTCTCTATTGGCATAAATGACAATCCGCATTCTTCTGTAGCATGATTGCTTGAAAAGGTTAAGTACAAATATACAGTTATTACAATTGTGTAAGCCAAGTTTAGAGGAATTATATTTTATTCCTGAAACGTTTCCTAATAAATATCACTCGAGGGTCTAAGCTTTACAGATATATTCACTCTATGTTCGTGAATTTATCGGCAATCTTAGACCCTCTCGTGATATTACTTGTGATAAGCGTTTAATAACTTATTTTTCCAGTAAACAAACCCATCAGATGATAATTTAGTTCATATACAGTTTGATTAAAGGTACATTATTTCTGCCTTAATTTGCAGAAAAGGGTCTTTTGTTTACAAAGTATGCACATTTACATTTACCTAATGTGAAGGTCCCCAATTGGACGCCTCATTATCTTCCACCAACCACAACAAGAACACCCTGTATTCATCCTACGAATCGGTTACATCCAACTAGGTTGGTACACTCGCAACAGCATCCAAGTTCATTTAAATTCAATTTTTCATTTCGTCCTCATCCACAATGTTAGAAGAGAAAGTAAGAAAGTAAGTTATACACGGATAAATATTGATAATCTAAAATATGGGTAAACGTATTGAATCAAACATTGTATTTGTATTCTCAGAAAAGGAATAACGGGGAAATTTCAAATAACAATCCTACTAGCACAGCGTACACAAACATTCCCGATCAGTTACTAGAACATCTCTGTGCAGCTCATTTTTCTCGTCAGAATGCTTGCAAATCATAGCATAAGCCTTTGAGCTGTTCCTTCCCGCCCTATCCGCAACTGCTCTTGAGAAATTATGCTTTATTTTAATGAAGTATGATAATATACTGAAGCGCCATTCGCCAAATTTCTCAGCAGTGTCTGGACGTGAATTTAAACACCTGTTTTGTAAAGGAGCAGTGTTTGTGTGGAATTTTCATAATTGAACACATTCATAATTCACAGAATGAACTGAATCAGTCTATATAAGTCGATTCTGCTCATCATCTTCAGATTGTACCGCCACGGGTGGCCAAGGTCGTTAGGCACAGACTCGTGAGTGGGAGTTCTGTTTTTTTTTTTTTTTTTTTTTTTTTTTTTTTTTTTTTTTTTTTTTTCCTCCAGGATTTCCTCAGTCCTCATAACTGGCAAATGCCGGGGAGGTACCTCAATCTTAGGCCTGGAATGCTTTCTTCCTTAAAAAAATCCTTTCCTAATATATTTTATCTCATGTATCATCAGTGTGCACCGCCTGTGGTGCCTCAGTAGTAAAAACGAGCGTTAAACACAACTCAAAAAAAAATCTTCAGATTGTAGCTCAAGAGCGCCGCCTCTTTGGAATCTCTGGAAGGAAGGCAGCCACCTGGTTCAGAGAGAATGAGCCGGCGGGCAGACATATCGTCTAGCTGGCGCCAAACCCCAGCAAACCCTTCGCATGATGCATGCACAAAGTTGTGTGCCGCAGGTTGTGCTGCCTGCTGCCAGATATTTGAACACATGGTCCGTGCAGCCTTGTTCAGCACTAGGGGAGTATTTGTTTCTAAAATAATAAGCTTCCCCCTCGACGTAACGTCTTAATGCTATTCCCCATTATATTACTAATTTCGCCTCGGTCACCGAATATGCTAGAATGCACTGTTAAATGCTTTTAAGAAATCTACTGCAAAACTAGATAAATTTCAACAAAAATAAACAGTTTTTGTAGTTTTCATATCTATACGTGATCTATCACGAATTAACTTGTTCCCATAATTGTTTCTCACTGTTGCATAATTAATTTTTGTTTATACAAAGAACAGAAACTGTTATATCAATTTTTGCATAGATATCTAACAATGAAAATGCTGAGAGAATTAGTTTTATATCTTACTAGAAAAATGAAACTGGACCAAAACGGTTCAATTAAACAGATCTGATACAGGATTGAAACGCTTGTGTCTCTGATCGCAAGGCACGATAAGTGGACAAAGACTCCATGGGAGAAACGTTCTGGTATTCATGCAAACAGACAGCTATACGATTGCATAATTAAAGCTTTGTATTCAAATTAAAACTCATTTAATGACTATTATAATAAAAAATATGCGCTCTGAATCAGAAAAATGCACAGAAATTGGTTAAATGACCAATGGGTTTGCATGTTTCATCTGTTTCCAAGCATTACGTTATCTTCCAGATATAATATTTACTTTTATATCATCTTCACTTGTCTTATCTCTCGTCCTGGTGGTCTGTGACCATACTGGCCTCGTAGACCCAAAATCGCGGGTTCAATCTCGGCCAAGGTCGGTGGAAATTTTTCGGGTGTAAACATCCTAAGTAGGGTTTTCTTCGGAAGGAAAGTAAATCTGTGGGTCTCTTGTAGATTTAGGGCACGAAAAAGAGCCTCAAGTCTGAAAGAAGAGCCTCTGAGCAAACTTTAAAGGCCATTTTACTACCTGAACAGAATGGGACGCTGATATTAAAGAGCGCCAGTAAATTAAATAAATATATATATATTGTCTTCTGCATTTGAAGAACACCAGCGGTTCAACTCTAGGGGCATTTGTGTCACTATTAAAGTGTTTGGTCTATTTCTGCTTCTGTTATTCTTGTTATTTTACCTACATTGTTCCAAAAATTACTTTATTTTTCATTTTTGCTTTATATATAACCCTTGCTATGCCAAAAAATTGACATTTTCTGTTAATGGAGCTCACAGCTTCAAATAATGTTCCTCAAACTCCTTTGAAAGAATATTATGTTTAGTTTCTGCATTCACTAATATTTCTATTCTATATTACAATACCAGCCATGAAACACGAAAAGAGCCTTATAGCAGAAATAATAATTTCAATTTTCATATCAACGAGAAAGACCAATAAAAATAAAGAAAGCTGAAGCTTTGCAATTAGATTAAAAGAATACTACAGCTGTTTAATTAAATGGACCAAGACCTTTAATCAGTTTTGAGATATTTCAGGAGAAGAAATTCAGTAAAATTTAAGAGTGAAATGATATTGAAAAATCTGTGGAATTGATAATAGTGAAAGAGGTTAATATTGAAAAGTTTGCATTGTTTGGTTACTTTTCAAACGTGAAAATATTATGGTGAAAAAAATGACTTGTGGGGAATTTAGTAGGTCATTATAACACAGAACAAGGACGAGTTATTTTAGGTGACAGTCTGCTCAGCAGTTTTAAAGATGTATGAATGTTTTATGCTTCACATCTCGAGAGACCTTTAGTCTAATGAAGGCGCTGTAGACACTATAAAGAACGGACCAACAACGGAGCCAGTTAACAACTTGTTATTAACACAGGACAATTTTTTCGAACACTGCCTGAAGGACCAAGCAATTCATCATTAGAAGACCACGCTCTTCGAAATATCCGCATTTGAAATTCACTTAAAGTTCAAATGTTAGTAAAAGTAAAATAATTGGATTTTATCTTTACTTTCAATGAGAGCGAACATTTACGCTTTTGTTAAAGTTTATATCCTATCCATCATTCCCAATTAATTCGAATCGTCGATGTGGTAGCCCAAATCCAGATTACGTCGTGCAAGATAGATAATCTGTAAAGCTATTAATAAAATGAATATTTAAAAGTAAAAAGACAGTTCTCAAAGTTCAATTTTGATCAATTAATTCCTTAACATTTCCACGATGTGATGCTACAAATGGATAACAGTGCATAGGAAGTCCCTCTATCACTGTTAGCACAACCCCCCCTGCACTTTCTGTATCCAAAACTACCGGTTTCGCTTACTTTTACGGTAGTTACGCGCTGAGTCTGACGTGAAATTTGCAGAGAACCTTAAGACAGCAAGGCAGCAACAGTTTCAATGTCCTATCTACGGAAAAGACACGCCAGCACCGGGTAAGGGACATACTCCTGTGCCATCTGCTCACAATGTCGATAGGGCACGGGTTGTACACTGCGAAATGAGTTACGACTCAGCAAATGTTTCCTATTACATAACGGATATTTGTCTATGCTTTATACGTACTGACAGCGTGGACTTACTAAGTTTGAAAATGATTTCAACAAACGCTTTTATCTGTGTGATAAATTAAATAAAGTCTGTGCAAACCTAAACCACATGCACTGGAAGAAGTGCAATTTAATATCCGTTAACAGAGTGAACATATTTCACAAGGCACCTGCTGCAGTAATAATTAGTTTATTTAATAGAAGTGCAAACAATGTATGGACAACAGATGTGGGTAGTTTCAGGCATCTCATTTCCTAAAACGAGTAAGTAATTATACTTTACTTTATTTCATAAACTAAGGACATTTTATTTTCGGTTCCATGATCGACAATGAACGATGTCCATAAGCAGCGACACATTCACCGGACACAAAGATACCACCCGAGTGGTCAATACTTGTTTGGCTCTCCATGTACAACCCCGATGAATAAAATCTGGCGACTACGAGTGAGGATAAAGAACAAAATAGAGAAAAGAGAACAAAAGGAAGGTTTGCGTGGAAACAGAAAGAAGAGCAAAGCACCAGGGGCAATGAAACGCCGAGAAACATAACAAAAACGGCGCAACTAAGAGGGGTAAAAAAATCAAGAGTAGACAAATAAATAAATGGAAAAATAAAAGACACAGTAGCAGGAAAATAACAACTGCAATGAAAATTCAGGTAGCGCAAGGATAAACCACGTAATATGTTTCGAGAATTCTCAAGACTCGAATTTGTGTGCATTTCTTTAGATCTTGACTTACGGAAGTATGAAGCGAATCTCTGGCTTGGATTTTACTTTTAAAACTCGACATTTTCTGTGTGCCCGTGCGTTTTTTGTTTTGCCAGTCAGCAGATGCACAGAAACTTTGCCATTTTTTCCCTTCTGTGTGTCCCCTGCCACAGTCCACCACCGTCAGGCAACGTAACACGACCATTTCTTGAACCCATATGGTTCCTGGTGGAAAGCGAACAACCGGAAGTGAGCATTTAATATGCCCGCAGCTACGACGTGGGATGGATGGAGTTTCTAACCTCATCTGAGGATGCTGCTATTAAATTTCTGGTTGACTGTGACATTAATGCAATATAAATATACAAGCATATTCAGTATGGTTTCCTTTGGTGTTATTTTACACAGCATGCATCGTTCGTCCCGTTTCGTTTCCTTTTAATGAAAGTAATATGAAAATAGATTAATATAGTATACTGAAAGCATATTTTAAGGGAACTGATTGCAAGGAATGCCATGTTTAACCATTATTTAGACGCCTGTAAATGTCCTTACCAAAACGACTTCTATGAAACTGTTAACTATCAGCCATTATTGTTTTGGAATCAATGTCAAAGACTACAAACACACTTATGCTGCAAGAAAGAATATCATTAAAAACTATTCTTTTACTTTCATTTTGTATTCATATTTTAGAAGGAGCATATTTAACTCATTGCAATGTAAATGCTTTCCAAACAATAATGAGTACAGTGTTGTTTTTGCCTGCGTCCGCACCTGAAATGAAGCCCAGCGGAGCCAAGGTCGCGCCAATCGCTGGCTATGTTCTTGAACAAGTTCCCCCTTGCATTTCTACTCTCAAGTTTCTATACATTCTATAGATTCTATAGATTCATTACTGTTGTAATGATAACCTTGCATTAAATAACATACAGACACAAATAGTGCTACCTGTTGTACCAGCGAAATGAGACGAACTGTCCACGTGCTGCACTCAACCGCGGGCGTAGACCAAACACAACTCTGGATATTAGAACAGTTTTTACGTTACAAGAAGTGAAACTTTTACGTTCCTTACTAAAATTCTGAACCATGACTCAAACAGAGAAGGAAACACAACACGAGGTTCAGTGGCATTGGCCGAAATGTCTTCTGCCCGGTTACAACGGAACTTCATGCCTCTAGATCCTCTCTCAGCCATCAATGACCTATGAAACCCAGCCTCGGAAATGGATGGTATGCTAGTTTCTTAGAATATTCTACATTTTGTGTGTGTTTACTACGGCGTTCATTAGTACTGCGAAGTCGAAGCGTTATCGGCTTTAAATATTACCGTGTTACGAGGACTTCGCTAGGAAACAAATCAACATAATGCCGATTTCATCAATAAATAACAAGTTGCTATACTACTATAACATTCAATTAATAAATGTTAACTTTAACAACATATTAACCTCATGTTTGGTTTGCATCGCCTTTCTCTTGTGTTACTTGGAAATTTTTATGAAAAATCACCTTTTACAAGATGTGAAAAGAATTGCCACAAGGATGTGAATGAAATACTACAGAGATTAGAATACGCTAAACAGAAACATGCCCCTCCCCTCTCTCTTTCTTTCTCTGCCTCTCTCCTATCTTTACATTTAATGGCTGGGAATTATGCTGACATTTCAGAATAATGTTTTTAGGATTAACAGAAAGGTTTCAGCAGTAATTGCATAAAAAAGACGTCGTTTTCATATTTAGGGTTATAACGCAAATTTCAACGACCTTTTTCCATTGTACCATTTACTTGTTCTGGGAGCATTTGATTGTGAAATTCAATTCCCTCCAGACCACAGGATCGAAATTTATCGTATTCGTAAAAGCTACTTTTCCATCACTGCTCAAGTAATCAACGGTCTTAACCCCCTAATCAGAAATTGTTGCTATTGGTGGCCTGGATCAGCACATAACTGTACATCTATTTTTGTAGGTATTTAATCCACTAGTAATGCTTTCCCTATTCTATTTGTAATGTTGCTGTTAGTGTTAAAATTTCCTTGTTATCTCAACCACACACAATATAAACTAATGTAACGGAAGGAATAATAATAATAATAATAATAATAATAATAATAATAATAATAATAATAATAATAATAATAATAATAACAATAATAATATAATGGCAACAATGTTTTATTTGGATATTTTGGTTTCTCAAAATTGTCTATTTTAAGTTATTCATATATTTTAATTGTAAATTTTTATTCCCATACAAACTCAACATTTATAACACATGAATAACACAAAAACAAGTGTTCTTTCTTCCCCGTTTAAATCAAATTGTAGTGAACATTTTCGAACATTCGCCTTTAACAACATTAAAAAAAAAAATAATAAAACAGTTGACATACTATAACAGAAATCGCTTAATTTGTCGTCAGATTATTTGCAAAATATCTATAAAATAGGTAGCCACATTTTCCCATAACAGTTGCTCTCAAAAGACATCAAATCCTTAAATATAACCAATTATAGCTTTACCTCTGGAATTGGCATCACTGCAATACAAATTCCATATGCTGCATGCCAAAGCTATGTGCATGCGCACTAGAAAACTGATTCCATATTATACATGACCCTATTCCACAAAAGTATGGTCAATACCGCGAACGATATTGAACGAATGCCACTTTAGAGTTCAGTTGGAAACTGGGGTCCGGTTAGGTTATGCAGGTTACCTTATGGAAATATTTTAACGCCAGCTATATCCTGAACTGATCTCCATACATGTGCAGTACAGCGCACACCAAGACAGGCAACTAAATAGGAAGAATGAAGGGATTAGAAAAAGACACTTTCCTGTTATAAGCCTGGGATTAAGAACCAAATTCCAAACAAGTCAACAATAACTGTGGCCAGTGCTGTATTAGCTAACGTTATAGAAACAAGACTAACTACCTCCATTGTTTCTGTATAATTCCAACACGACAATTAACTGCTTTTAAAATTCAGAAAATGTTGTGCCTTCTGCTCCCCTACCTAACATTCATTTCAGCCATGTTTATCAATAATGTTATGTGAACAAAAGAACGACGAAGTGCGTTTAAAAGTCTCAAGGTTTCGACATTGCCTTCTCGGTTCGTGCTATTCGCAATTAACAACACGTTAACTAAGCTTACTGGAACGCAGGAATTGAAACAAATTAAAGTTTTAAAATGATGTTAGTGTATTTTTAGCATCTATTGATGAAACCTGCCCATATCGAATACCTTGTAAACGTTACTTATGTTGCGTAATCATAAATCTCAGAAAAAATCACGTCTTGTACGTCTGAAATGTATCTTAGGAAGTATGTTATTCATTTGTTTCCTAAGTCCTCGGAAAATAATATAATGACATCGGCAGTCTATAAGGATGGATTCAATAGATTTACAACGTTGCAGCTTTGACTGCAACTTCACTACTCTCTTTGAATAGTTTATGGCAGTTTGTTCGTATTTGTAAATATATCAACCATTTAGTTTGTCTCCTTATTGTGTTATTATTACACTTTTCCTTTTCATGTAAATATAAAGGTATAGCCGAAAATAAGGACCACATTTAATTACATTAATGCGGTTATAATCGAAGTTCATAATTAATGTAAATATGATCTGGTGTATGTATGTACCTTGTATTAAGGATATTGTATTCATTTAGATAACACCTGTGCTAAATCTTTAGTACGATGTCATTATGTATTTGTATAGGTTACAATACCGGACAGCTCGTTAAACTATGGAATGTACCGTATTGAAATTTGCCCCAATGGAATTTGAAAGGTTCGACCAGAGAAGAAAGTCGCCATTGTCCTGGCACGAACTCGTTTCTTTTGAAAGGATTTTGGAAAATAAACTCAGAATGTGCCTTTTTAACTAGCGCAGAGAGAAGTATTATTTCAATAGGTAATGGTAACGGTGCATAATGACAATAAGGGGAGAATTCTCTCGAAAAAGGAACATGTGTCAACCTTAGCTGACAGCATAAGTTTTATAGCCCTGTTAACAGTAACATTTAGACAGGTCAACAAGTTTCAGACATGGCATTTGAAATAAATAGATGCTTCTTATTTATGGCCGAGACCGAGACGTGGTCTATCGCGATTTGTTTGTGGTAAACCTGAAAGGCTAGAAAAGTTAAGGGATGTCAGATCAGAAAAGTTTCCGAATATTTATGACAGGAATGTCCGTTCTTGGAATTACTACAGAGTGAGGAGATTATTTTAGGAAATGAGTTCAGCTAAACCAATAGGAATCTTCCAAAATTGAACGAATCGGAGCGAGCCTGTATAATTGTAGATATTAAGGAAGGCGCAATAAAGGAGTTAGACTCGAACCGAGCTCAATAATTTTTGTGGATCTATTATTTCGCGGGGAAGGGTCTGAACAAACAGTACATTAAACTGTAGGTCTAGTATAAGGTAAAAAGTAAAATGAGCAGTTAGCAGTAATGAGTGAGCAGTCGAGGCTGTGAGTTGTGGGGAGTCAATTGTTGGAGTCGGAGGAAGGAATAGTACAGGCTAATTGCATTAAGTGGGCGTAAGAATAGATAATCACAATCGGAGTGCGCGAAGTCTGTAGAAAAGGAATAGTTAGTAGTGCGATGAAGTGGTCGGCAATTGTTAACCGACAAGCATTATCTAGAAGTCAGCTAAGATCTTATAAATATTTCCAAGCCAATACAAACAGTCCGATATTCTTATAACAAAGCATAAATGTTGTCAACTGAGAAGTTGAGTGTTTCCGTGTAGCCTGTTAGATTTCCTACCCTTCCCTTTGACTCAAACGAGTCACAAAGTTCCAGAATTTCCCTGAGTTACAATATTTATAATCCCAAAGCAAAGGGGCATCTACTAAGAAATTAAATAATCATTTAATTTCCTTTTTCTTATCTCAGGAGTAGCGACTCGTTTATCGATATTCGGGGATAGTCATACTGTGAACTAAAAATGATACAACCGATTTTTTATACTTCTGGTTTCACCAAAATTATGAAATTCACACCAGTACGTAAACAACTGACGGCAACCTAGAGCCAGCATTTCTTAAACCTGTAACTGCATTTAGACAATGTTTTGGTGTTCACTTCTTATTCCCTAATAATAACATAGAGTAGACTGTCCTTTATTTATAGCCATGCCTTAAACGATGTTCTGATATCCAATGCTCAGCGAAAGGAAAAGAATTTAATTTTAATTGTGGTTGGTTATAGAGACAGGTAATTGTGTCATTCAAAGGGGGATATGAATACGGATTCCATTTCAATGCAATGCACTAGCTGCACATTTCTTAAAAGACCAAAAGTTCGAGAATATAAAGATGTTTTCTAAATCTATGCAATCAGTAGAAATAAGCATCTTCTCCCTCAGCATTGGTATAAAAAAAAACTTCGAATAAAATAAATTCTAAAATATCTTAGACATGCATGAAGAGAAAATTACTCCGCTAGGATCCATCAAATAATTACTCCCTGGACACAATCACTTGTTCCGGATCGTGAACAACTTTTTGTGCATACAACAATTTACTTTCAGTTAATGTTTTCAAAGAAATTAAAATGAATCCTTTGGGTACGGAACATTTAAAACAAAGAAATTACTATAGGTCGATTTAAGAAACAGGGGTTTCAAAATTCTTAATTGCGTAGAAGAGTATAGACACTGAGGAGGAAACATGCGTCGTTATAACATGGCCACTATTCTCCATTAAGTAATTGTATTCTATTAGTTCTTTTTACGTGTCATGTTTGCCTGAATAAAAATGTTTTGCAATTTACGTTCCAAATGTTAACTTGTAATGTTGAAATATTTTACTGTTCTAAATTAATTTTGCATCTGATACTTTAAGGGATTTAAAAGATATAAAAAAAGGAAAGAAAAAGGAAAAAGAAAAAAGAAATATATATATATATATACTTGATTGTGAAGAATCATTAAATAAATATGAATTATATATAATTTTAAAAGGTTTCAGAAGTGAATCCTACATATCTAATTTCATCTTTGGAACTGCGCCGATTACAGGCGGGTTTTATATGCGAGAAACATTTTCCAAATTCATTTCTAATATACGAGCAGCTATAAACTTTGGGGAAGATGGAATTTAATGTTAGAGCAAATTTTCTGATAAACTCTAAATAGTTTAAGGCACTCATTTTTCTTTCTATTTCCTAAATAGTCTGAATTAATTATGTGAATATGTCTAAAGTCTATTTCTGGCCGCCACGGGTGGCCGAGGTCCTCCAAGCGCGGACTCTTGAGCGGGATATCTGGAGTTCGACTCTTGCCAGGACCGCCTCCCTGACTGAAGTTTTTCCAGGTTTTCCTCAGTCCTTATATGCCGGGAAGGAACCTTAAGGTTTCCTTCCTTAAAAACAAATTCTTTTTCCAGTTTCTCAACTCAACTCATATATCTGAGCGTCCAACGCCTGTGATGCCTCAGGTGTAAAACGGATGTTAAAACATAATTGAAAAAGTTTATTCTTAGGCATAGCACTTTGTTCATTTACGATAACCGCCAACCATTTTCTGTGCAGTAAGCTTGAGTTGCGTTATATGCTTTCATTAGAAAGCATTCTGCTTTGCAAGAGGTCGTAGGTTCGATTCCCTAATGTTTCTTTACTTGCTTTAACTGTAATTTTATTTTATTTTTTTACGAATATGTGAATTTCATCCAGGTTGTCGGTAAATTTTACTATTTTTTCTATGTGCAAAACAACACCTTATTTAAATAGTTGTAGACATAAAAGACGGAGTTAATGTGTTTTTGGGCTATTTGCCCTACTTGGTTACAACATATTATAAACGAGAAGCAGACAAGACATATATAAGTACGCACGACATTTAATAGAAATGAAGCGAACGTAAACAAATTCGCCTTACTTTGAACCCAGCTTTAACAAGTCTACCAACATTACCCGAAGTGTGACAACTCTGAAAGCGGACCACTATTATTAATTTTTTGTCTCCAGGGGTACAATTATTTCAGTGACTTTTGCCAAAATATTTAGCCTTTCTATTGCAATATCAGATTTGAAATTTCTGCAAAGTAGCCTTGTTTTTATATTTTAAATTCTTTTATAAAATAGTAGACTCTATACATGCCGAAAACCACCTGAGTGTCCGAAAGATGGAATGCGGATATAGTTCAAGTAAAATAATTATTAAGAACTGATAGTTAAAATAAATA
Source organism: Metallyticus violacea (assembly GCA_030762175.1). Taxonomy (NCBI): domain Eukaryota; kingdom Metazoa; phylum Arthropoda; class Insecta; order Mantodea; family Metallyticidae; genus Metallyticus; species Metallyticus violacea. Next base: position 361,592,046 of record CM060846.1, on the reverse strand, counting down.
TGTATTAGACTGTTAATCATAAGCTATAAATACATCAATGAAATCATGAAGTAACAGGAACAATACTATATGAGAATAAAGCTTGCAATGTACATTTAATTTTCTCAACCTGGGGCGTTTTTCATTACATGGTTATACAACTTAGGTACAAATGTGCTTGTATGTTTTAATCTCGCAGCTGTAAAAACATTTAGGTTCGCTTAGTAAACGGCACTCCCCCATGACATACCGATACGGGTGGTCAAGTCGTTAAAGCACAGACCCGTGAGTGGGAGATCTAGGGTTCGATTCCATCCAGGATCATGCTCCCGGACCGATTTTTCCAAATTTTCCTCAGAGCTCATAAATGGTAAATGCCGGGAATTATCGCACACTTAGTCCTGACACGCTTCCTTCCTTAACCAGTTTCTTATATCATCAGCCTGTGATGCCCCAGCAGTAAAAATGGATGTCTAATACTATTACAAATTACAATGGCAACCAGTTTTAAAATGTTCGCTATTCTTGTAAAATATATATCAGCTACTGCTCTTTGAAACGTTTTTCACTATTTAAAACTTAAAATTCTGTATAAATATTTTTGTTGGATAGTCCAAATTTGGTTATTTTTAATAAACGCTTTTGTAAAAAGAACAGTATGCAATAGCTGACTGAAATAGAGCTAAATAGACAGCGCAAAATATCGTTAGGAAAAGATAATTTCGGAGATTGCAAATTTATATACTCTGTTCCGCAATCTATTACACGTTTATTTCATTTTAGATAATATAATAATAGTATTAAGAGCTATTTTATGTAATTTACTGTGCGAATGGTAAATGCAAATTTCAGTTTTAGAACATGTTAAAAGTTTTGCCAAAACAGTATTTGCAACATACACACTTTCTGAATTTGGTTGCCAATCCGTTCTATTCAGAAATTATTCATTACTTTTGGGCTTTAGCAAAGGCATTAGTTATATTATTATGCTGAATAGTAGTTTATACATTTATAAGTAGACGGTAATGAACATGAAAAATCATCATGATCTCTTTTTTTCTGCTTGCGGAGGTTTGCAAATAAATGATTCGCCACCACGGGCTTTTACAGTCATTTTCCATGATATGTTCTTTTCTTACTCTCTCTCTATTCTGTAAAGCTGGAACGGTGTTTATTTTCTTACGTTTGAAAAAAAAATGCAGTCTACATACAATCTCAATTTATCATCCACAAGATGAGACTATCGAAACAATTCTGTAACATAAGCACCCTCAATCGTCATTCCATTATTGTGAGTGCTTATACAGAGTACGTTGGACGCGAGAAATATGCTAATTTAAACCTATTCTGTTGAGATATACAATACACCTTTCAATTGTTTTATTTTTTATATTTTTGTAACTGCAAGGTATACTGGATTTCTTGCAAGGTGAACATCTCTGTTTTCCCTCTCTCTTTCTCTCTATTTGTATTGCAACACCTAAAATGAACACTGATGATAAATATTTATAGCTAAATTTTAAAATAAATTAAGAAAGTTCCTGTGCAGCAGGGACACAAAGCGTTTATTGATACTGTTAGTTGGAATAAAAAACTGCTAGATCTCCATTTATAAAAACTACATGCATTGCTCGATAATTGGCAAAATGACAGCAGGTGCCTTTTGGTGCACTATTGTCGAATAAGTTATAGGAACCAGCACATGAATATTACCCAGCAGCAAAGTACTCGAATAAACAAAATAACACGTTTTTATTGACCTATTTATTATTCTTTTAGAACAGCCGTTGCTAAAAGTAGATTAACACTAGTACTAGTTCTTTTAACAAAGCAAACTACAAACTTCATTTAGTATTCCCTGTCGTATAATCATTGTTATATCATTCCCGTGTTACCAACTTCGTTTTAATAGCGAGTGTAATGATTATTAATCTACGCGATATAAATGACATACTTCATAATGCATTACAAAACATTTTACATTCCTCAAGGCAGTTTTGAAATCCCACCATGTTGCAATTAGCGATATCACATAAATTGGACGATATAAGTCTGAAAGAACATAAATAACAGTTGAACCGAACATTGCGCTGTCCCAGGGCATACTATAGCTTCTTAAACTGAAAATGGTTATTTGTATTACACCGAGGGTGTTAAAAAGTGTATACACACCTCACAGTAGATATCTATTTCATATATTTCAAAGTTGGACTGAAAAAAAAAACAGTAATGTGTAGTATGATGTTCTGTAAACAGATGTGACTCACATTTTGACAGCGTACCTACGTGACAGGTAAATCAACAATGAACAAATGAAGCTAAGATTATAGTATGATGTTCTGTAAATAGATGGGACTCACATTACATTATGCTAATGTTGCTACAACAAATTGGAGCCAAGATTATCGTTTGAACAGTGGAAAGCAATTTTCAAGTGGTACTGGAAAACCGAAAATGTTGTTGAAGCTCAAAGGCAATGGAGACGTGTGTACAGAGCAGAACGCGAGTAACAATTGCACACATTCGAGACAAATTTGAGATTCATTGTACCGTATGCGATGTTCACAAGGGCATATCTGGGAGACCTCCCACAAGAACAAGCCCCGCTCACTGGATCCAAGGCATTATCCTAGGCACTGGATAGGACGAAAGGTCCGATTGAGTTTCCACTGTGTTCCCCGGATCTAACTCCGTTGGACTTCTACCTACGGGGAACTCTTAAGGATGCTGTACCGTAGAAAACCAGCTACCTGGCAGCACTTCGGGAAGAAATTGAAACGGCATTTGCTACAATCGCTGAGAACACTTTCGCAAACGTTGCTCAATCAGTAGTTCAACGTACTCAGAAGTGTATCGACGCCGATGGTGGGCATTTTGAGCAACTATTGTAACTGTAGAAGTCTAAGATGATTAGTGCTCATCATTTTCTGTTTGTGTGAATCAGGTTTGATATGTTAACATATTTTTTCTTTGCTTGAGGTGTGTATATATTTTGGCACCTTCTCTATATGTATTTGTAATGAAAAAGAAAACTTCAATTTGTAATTTTACTTCACCAAAATACATTTAAATGTACAAATTACCAACGGTGCAATACTGGTAACATCATTTAGATATTCCATACACCTCTTTGAGAGAAATGCGGGACCCATTTCTTTGATAAAATGAACATTACAGAAAAACTTAAATACTTTTAATTTATAATTACAAACTAGGGAGCTGCGTATAGTACACATATTAAAAGTAATTTTATTTTGTGAGTAGGATGGGGGAGAAACGAGGGATGGAGATAATTTTAACACAGAAATCTTCAAAGTACGTCTAAAAACCCCTAATTACCATTGCTCCTAGTGAGAAATATGCTATTTCTTTGTTACTAGTATTAGCGTCATAGCAGTCGGAAATGAATCAAATTTATAAAAAGTGAAAACTTAGGAAAATGGGACCACCACTGGATCAACGTCCTCGTAAGAGCAAAGTTAGATCAATCAAGAGCATCCGCGTGCAGGGTTTATTAGGAAAAAATGTAAACTCTTATATCAATGACTAATTGATTATTTCGAAATTGAAAAAGTGCAGGCTTAAATCAGGGGTATAAATATGGAATAGTGAAGCTGTTGTGTGGATCAGTGTGGAAAATAATTGCACAATGTGCACACTTCGACAGAGTTTAATTTTAATTTACATGAATTAATACTCCAGCAGATGATGTTAATATTTACATTTTTATTTTCGCTTGAGCCAGTAATGTGACATCATACATATTTTAATTTTATATTTGCTCTTATTGTCAATAGCACAAAGAAAGCATTAATTTTGTATTTTACTACAATACATAATTATTTATTCCTGTTCAGTACTAGAAAGAAAATTAGTAACAGAAAGAATTTTAAATATTTGCTCAACAATGTAACAAAATGTTTCAAAAAAATTAAACGCATAACAAATAATATTTAGAATGTCACCTTTAATTACTCAACATAATCATTTTGAGATAAATTAACTCTTCTGCCAAAGGTTTATGAGCATGTAGACAAAACATTAACATACCATTATAAACCGCAGAAGACACGTCCATGAAATATTAATATAAAGTTGACTCCAGAAATAATAGGCTTCAACATTATCTGGGCGACAGTGTTATTTACTTTGGTTTATTGGGAAATAATGAATACAGAAGGTTACATTTTGAACAATGCCAGGACAGACACGTTACAAACCTTAACACACCATGACACCCACCATACAATCCACACTTTGTGCCATAGTTGTTGTCAAAACTTAAAAACTCAGGTCCAAGTGGGGTAAGACGAGAAGAGAAAATAAGAAATGAAACTAAAATGCAGGAATTGAAAATAGAGAGCTTAAAAGCTAAAATGAATGTGTATAAGCAAATCTGGCTAGAGCATATCAAACGCGTGCTTCGAGAGAAGAGTCCACATTTTATACCTAGAGGAAAAAAGATGCAGGTAGACCCAAAAAGCGGTGAAGAGATCAGTTCTAAGGAGCCCCAACGGAACTTGTGTGCCAAAGCATGAAGTACATGATGATGATGACTTGAACAAAACTTTCTTGGACATTATTCTGATTTTAGGCCTGGCAGGAACAGACTGCGGAAGAGGACCGTGGGTTTCTTCCACGAAGAGTTTATGAATCTTGTTCATTATTGTCTAAAGTGTACTCACTTATCTGACGGCCATATTGAGAAATCAACACAGAAAATTTAAGCGCAAATTCTAAGGATTATTTCTGTTTTTAATTTCTCCACAGTTATTTCCCTAATGAAGAATAATCTAGAAACGTTGATGTTCTCATCTAGAAAATGGAATCCTTAATAAGAATACCTTATTAATTTAAATACATACATATCGTTACACGTGAATATTTTGTATGGCTCTGGTATTAGAAAGGAGAGATAGGAAGTTTCTAGCAGCGGTCCAAACTTTGCTCCATAACCAATGACCCGTTGATTGCCAGAGTAGATCATGGATATCTTATCTTGCTATAACCTGCAGTTCAAGAACACTGCGTATTGGTAGAACACATTATATCTCCTTTCAGCTGATAAAGCTTATCTTAACAGTGCTATTCTCAGAAAAAGAAATTCAACATGCCATAAATACAGTTTACGCCTTTTTAGAATTTGGCGGCTTACGAGACATTACAGTGAAAGTTTCTTAATGAACAAGAACAACGGCCTTGTAGTTAACCATATCATACTTATAAAAAAGTCAAAATCGCGGGTTCGAACCCGACCAGGACCGATGGATTTTTTCGGGCATAAAAATCCTATGTATGGCTTCCTTCGGAAGGGAAGTAAAGCCGTTGGCCCCGTGTCGTAGATTTACGGCACAAAAAAGAACCTCAAACCCGAAAGAAGAGGCCTTTGAGCAAAATTTGTCGGTCGTTTCACGCCCTGAATTGAATGAGACGCAGATGACCTGAGATGTTAAAGAGCGTCCGTAAAAAACCAAATCAACAACATCTAAAACAGATAATATTAACATATCCTCTTGCATAAATAACCCAGATCACTCCAGTCACAGAGAATGCGACCCGCAACTCACAATTTCTTAACCTCGATTTACCAGACCTTTTGCATAGATAGCACAGCTGAAAAACTACGAGTAACACAGGATTAGCCATTGTGCCTTTGAATATATATGTACAAGTAAACTGACGTGGTTAACATACACTGAGAACTTCATTTTCGTTGTCAATTCATCTCACCCTCTTTCTGAACAAGTGTAGCAATTGGCGTAGACATTCAAACATGGTAAGTTAACTTGATAAAGCTAATATATTACACAGATATTTTTTTTTAGTTTGGCTTGTTTAACTATGTTGGTATGTATTTAGTTAATATGTGTAAAGTTATGTTGACATACATTTAATTAGTTTGACGTTTTAACTAGGTTGGTATGCATTTAGTTAGATTTGCATGTATTTATTTAGGAGAAATGTATTTAATACATTTAACTGGGATGTAAATATGTGTAAAATTAATTTGAAATTATTTAAATTAGACTGATTTGTTTAATTTTAGGCTGGCATGTACTTAATGATGTTAAATATTTCTTTTTAAAGTATTTTGCTGTAAATAATTATTGAATTTCCATCATTCTTCACTGACACCGAGTGAAAGCTCAATCGCAGTTAATAAATACTTACACATATAAAAATAGCTTATATCAAGGCGTACAGTACAGAAATAGTCAACGCATCAAAGGAAGTAGCTCTCTGAGAGCCATTACTCAGGTATATGCTTTCGCTGCACGAGATAGGTAGAATAAACAAACAAACAAACTTCAAAAGATGTGTCACCCAAACGTGGCATTTACACATTATGGCGAACTTTTAGTGCATGTCAAAGCAAACACATTTACTTAGTCATTCATCACACTAGGGACATCTTGCATCGCGTAGGCATCTTGATGTTATTGCTGCGAGTTGGGTTTAATTCTGAGTGAATCCACCTAATGTAGCTTCCATCGCATAAGCTAATATAACGAACAGCTGTTTACGAAGAAATTACCGTTTTATTAATTAAAATATTAAAAGTAATTAGCATTTACTTTGTATTTTCAAAATAGACATGCATTTGTCACTGAGATAAAAGGTAATTATGTAGAACACAATTAATTTAGGTGGGCAAATCGTGTTTCTTTTTTGCTCTGGTTTTCCATTTTGCTTGTTTCTGAATGACAGTCAATCATCATTATTATCATTGCTATTACTACTTTATTTTCTTTAGAATTCCTACTTTTATGTTTAGTAAAGAAAGTGTAACTTTTTTAAACCAGGATGAGAAAAGTTAGGTTAATAATTTGGAGATCTCTGAAAACTGCATATTCTTTTCCGCGCATTACAGCGGTTTTACTATATGGTACTTATTATCAGATAATCGAATGGGGAATGGAGAGAGGAATACAATAAAGAGATGTGAGTGCTATTCTTCAAAATTAAAATTAAAATTAAAACAAACCATTATCCATGAAGCAAATTTCTCTACACAAATATCACCTTGAGCTGTTAATTTTTTGTAATGTATTTTGGCAGTATTTTTACCACACAAGAAAAGCCTACATTACCTGAAATAACAATGTCGAAGAAAGAGTTACCCTTGGTATTACATTTTTAGCATCAGTATTAATTATTATTCGGTGGAAATCTTTTCAATTTTTTTAAGACTTTACAGTAGCGAAAAAGCATGAACTTGGAGTTTGTAGAGTAATTGTTTATAATTATTCAGAGGAATTCCATTCAACATTACAGCTGCGAACGGAAAATTATGCACGGCTTTTTTTTTTTTTAACGCGGTTGCCAACATAATTACCAACGCCACCAACCGTTAGCGTAAATAGTAAATATTTCGGAATGCTTACATTCAACAGTAATTATTATTAAATTTTTGATGACATAGCATATCGTTGAATAATTTATTCAACATTTGTAATAATGTTTTCTACTGTGCCATTCCTTTATTTTTACAGAGCCACCTGAGAGAAATTATATTCGTCAAATGCGCACCCAGTATTCGATCCGGCGATATGCCCAATTTGTTGTTGCCGCATATGCTGTGACATCATCCTAAGTTCACCCGGGTGGCCATCTCCACACTAATCGCGTTACATAAAACCACAATGCAAAATATGGATCTGCAAATGGTTGCCTAAATTGCAAAAGAATTGGGCAACGTTAAACCATTCTTGAGAAAATACTGAAATTATCCCAAATTACAGTTCAGTACAGTTTCTAATTAATATTATTAATTTTTCAACGACCATACTCAAATGAATATGAACATGAAATGGAAGTAGACGCAAAAAGAAAAGTCAATGGACTGAGTTTTGAGCAGTTTTGACTTGACAGCACCAAAACTCACTGTCCCACTGTCATCGTAAAACTTCATTGTATTGCTGAGTTGAGTGAGAATAACCAACATCATTACACTTGACTGCTCTGGTAAGATTTGACGTAACTGCAGAAACCTCCCAATGCCATTTGATGGAAGTTGCACGTAGTCCAACTTTTCAGGTGGGTTTAAATTTATTCTGATAAATACAATCACCATAGAAGTATCTCTTTAGAAAACGTTATGAGAGAAGGCTAGCGAAACCAAATACTTAATGCTTTGAATGCCACAATATCTGTCTCACGCTCTAGCCTACAACGCGTCAAAGAAATTTTTATTAGCCCACATGATCTTGCAATCTAAGGCCTTTCCCTTCTTGATGAGAATGATTCCAGAACAGAACCTAACAGAGAGGGAACCTCAGGCCAAATATGGTGGTGATCGTAAAATATTTCCTGACTTCTAACGGCACAACTATTCTGCCATGACCCTCAGAATTCGCCGCCGGCTTCAGGAGTCGAGGATGTTGCTTTGCTACGAGAGAAGCATCCAAGATCTTTAGTGATATAAAAACAGGGAATGTTTTATATGAATTATGATGTAACGTAGCATCAGATGAGCATGATCACAGCCTCCTGCTGCTGTAATTGCCTTTACGGCACTGTTTCTGTCCACCATAACCACAATGTCGGCACAAGCCATTACAGCTAAGAGCGTTTCGCATTGACAGAAATGAAACACCAATTTCCTTTGCTCATGCGTCGTGAAAGTGAGCGCTCATGTTCGCACAGATTTTCTGCAAGTGCATTTCCAATTTCTGAGTTTATTAGTTGCTTGATTGCTTCCTGTTTCTCTTCGCTCTTGATGCTACTATCTCATTTTCTAGCGAAGATTAATCATGAAGGAAAGGCTGTAACGATATAATCTTCCTCTCTTCGGACAGCGCATGATGAATTCCTCAAATGCTGCAGGTTATTCTCGGCACATCAATATACTCTGGAAATTACATTTATCCTTATCTGACGCCTATATGGAACAGATAAAGGTTCACCTATATGCAGTTGATACAATTATCGATTTTGCTACTAATTGTCAACTTATACTAACTTTTGCCCCAGCAATTAGTAACTCTCGATAGATAAGGGAATATTTAAACAGATGCTTGTAAAATTGCCCAAAGAGAAATTTGATCATTTAATTCTCTTTTTGAGTTTAAATATGTTTAAATATTATTTCGCCAACGCTACACTACAATTTCCAATAGTAGTAGTTTATAAAACGTTACGTCCTACATTTGTGTGATTCAAGATGTCTTATTACAGTACCTGAAGTCAGAAATAAGGCTGCCTTTATTAATTTAATAACTAAAGGCTGTAGAGTTATATTTAGATTTGATAAGGGTAATTGTAATATATGTATAAGGAAACATTTTAGAGATAGGTATAACAGAAATTGAAATAATTTGTAACTTATGTGTAAGTCATTTGACAGGTGATGGTATTTTACAGAAGGGTTTTTGTATACCTTTTGTAGTAAAGATGTTAGAAAGAGACAGATGTATACCTGACGCCTCTCCACTGACCGCTCCTTAGACAAGACTGAGGAAAGGGTAAACTATCTTTTGTTAGGTCACGAACCTTCTGCCCAAGGAATACTTAGGAGTTGACAATAAGAGAAACATGTGGCCGTAACGGGACAGTATTTAACAAAGTCAGACGTAGCAATAGTTTAAGAGAAAATTAAAATGTCAGAACGGAGACGAAAATGTTTTATTACAGGAAAGCCGAAAAGAGCCCATCAACACGTGCGCTATCTCTGAAAACATTTGGAAATCTACAAACTAAAGAAGGCAAAAGATTATCAATAGAAATCAGAATATAAGGAAAGGGCCGAAATTTATGACAGGCTGTTCTGGGAAAATTCAAGTTCGTGGGAAGACATTAGATCAGGGGGGAAAGAATAATTCTAGCCAATGGCCATCGGATAAAAGTTAACGAATCAGGAGAACTTAGATACAAATAAATAATTTTTAGGATAGCCAATGATGAACATACAACACGGAAATAGGATAACATAGGAGGGAATTTAATTTAGGGAGAGGCGTGGCGATGTGGTAGAAGAACTGGAGTACAGGAGTCAGAGGGAGATTCACATTCAGAGATTCACACACATTCGCACATTCGGACATTCAGACATTCAGTAGAGATACATTCACATTCATTCGTATACTTGCACATTCAAACATTCAGACGAGACACGAGAGGATTCACTCCTGAGATATACAGAAAGCCGGCAGCCTAAGTCATTTCTAAAGCCAATCTAAGAGAGTAGCGAAATCAGCGGCTAACAGTCAGGAAGTAGCCCCAATATTTTTTTACATGTGAATAAAGTATTTTAAACAAGTCAACCTGGTGTATCTTTTGGGCAACACATTTCTCTTCCCGTGGATCTATACTGATCCGCGAAACATTCCAGTGAACCCTGAGACCAAATTCAACAGAATTGGAGCAAACGTCACCTTCAGTGAGCAACTCGAGCCGAACATCCAGACCACGACCAGCCCAGCAATCAAATACACTACGCCCCCACACCTTTATTTCCTGCTCCATACCCTACAGTCAGCATTCGTTTTAACGCACACAAGGTTAATGAAAAGGGATCTTATAAAAATATTGTGATATGCTACGTTTACACAATTTCTATCATTGGCTATCTACGTAGAGTGGAAGGATTCAGAAGTTATCAAAAATTTATACCTGAACGAGTTAACTTTTTCGTTGAAACGAAAAGGTATAAATTTACAAAAGTATTTAAAAAAAGAAAGCTAAGAATCATAATTTTATACGGAAGGTTTCACTTGTTTTCGGACTCAAATTCTTTTTTCTCAACTTTTAAATTGATAGATATAATTCAGTGATATACTCTTATGAATGAGAGACATTCTGATTTCATAGCGTGTTAAAAGAGCTTGCCATTAAATTTAAGGAGCCTGCATACGTTTCCCTATGCCACAAAAAGTATTCACCAAAATACTGGGAGTCAAAGCATCAATTTCCAGTATAATGTTTGGTTGAGTTCCACGAAAGTTCATGGTATGTTGCAACACTCTTTCCTTCCAGCATGTCCCACAGGAAATGCTAAAGACAGGCGACTTCAGAGGAAATAACACTATCTTCAAAGCAGAAAATAATTTTCACATGTGCTGACATTGGAGGTATGGTAAGAAGCACCATCCTGCTGGAAAAAAGCAGTACCAGTGCAACTCATTCCAATCGATATGGGTAGCCAAGGTCGTTGAGGCACACACTTGTAAGCACGAGGCCTGGGATTCGATTCCTGCCACAACCATCCTCCCTTACGTTTTTTTCCCGTTTTCCTCAGCCCTCAAATATGCTAAAAACCTTGGAAATATTCTAAACTTAGGCCTGAATCGCTTCATCCTTTAGAAAATCATTTCTCAATTTATAATTTTATCTCATATATCATCATTGACCACCGCCTGTGAAGCTTCAGTATCAAAAATGGGCGTTAAACATTATTAAAAACTGATCTACAAACTCATAGAACATTTTGATGAACACTGCTGTATCTATTGTTGTGTGGAAGAAAATGGGGCAGGCACACAGCACAGTGCACCCCAAAATTGTGTCTTACGAGTAATCTGAGAACTGACGTGCCCACTTAGGTGGTTTAATCATGCATTGTCGAAGAACTGGGTGTGCACTGATGGAATAAAGGACAGTAATTGAGTGCGTCTGTTTGTTGGAAGCTTTCAGTAGGATTTTTGCTTAGATGATTTTTGCAAGTACTACATTTCCATCACTGACCTCGTAAAAAATGGGGTTTTCTCTTCTTAAACTGAACTTAATGGAATATATTACGTTTGTTTAATTTTTATTTTGACATTTAATCCTTATGCATGCACATATTCCGGCTGGTTCCGTGATACAGCTTTCACGGATAATGTAGAAGGGCAAATGTATCACCGAGATAGGGAATTAAACAGTAGTTTACACGCCAAAATTGTTTTGGGATACCTATGAAAGAGGGATATTAAAATTCACGATTATTTGTTCCTAGATTTAATCATTTTACTATACCCGTACTAGTTTACAAACTGGGAAAATATTTACGATGGTTGTTCAAGATGGCGTTCCCCGCATTGATGCAGTCATGACAACGGCGCAATAAGTTCAATCGCAAGTTTTGCAATTGTACAGGGTATTTCCCTCGGGGCGATCGCGTGTACGCTTCAACTTTCAACACAGACTGCAGTCTACAAATTCTGAAATTTGTATCATCACAGAAACACCCGGTATTAACACGAGTCACTCAGCACTAGCACCTCCAATATGATTAAACATGTGCTACTAATGTTGTATTATCACGGAAACACCCGGTATAAGAGTGAATCACCATTACAAATTCGAATATGTTCTAAACATATGTTGCTAAAGTTGATTATCACGAAAACACCCGGTATGATATGAGTCACTCAGCTTTAGCACCTGCAATATGATTTTTTTAACAGTGTTTAACGCCGGTTTTAAGGATTGCGGCACCGCAGACGGCCGAATATGCTTAAACGTGTGCTGCTAATGTTATATCATCACGAAAACAATCGGCATGACATGAGTCACTGAGCATTAGAAACTCGAATATGTTTAAAAATATGCTGCCAATAAGTATCACGGAAACACCAGGTATAACATGAGAGAATTGCCATCACTTCGAATATGATCTAAAACATGCTGCTAAAGTTGTATCATTACGAAAACACCCGGTATAACATGAATCACTTAGCATTAGAACCTGGAAAATGGTTGTTTTTTGAACAGTGCTTAACGTCCGTTTTAAATAACATATGCTGCTATTATTGTATCATCACGGAAACATCCGGTATAACACGGGTCAATCACCATCACCACCTCAAATATGCTTTAAATATATTATGATAAAGTTGTATCGTCACTAAAACACCCGGAATAACATGAATCAACCACCACCACCACCACCACCACCACCTTGAATTTGCTCTAAACACATGCTGCTAAAGTTGTATCATCACGAAAACACCCGGTATAATATGAATCAATCACCACCACCACCTCGAATATGCTCCAAACACATGCTACTAAAGCTGCATCATCACGAAAACACCCATTATGACATGAGTCACTCAGCGTTAGCAACTCGAATATGTTTACACATATGCTGCCAAAAAGTATCACGGAAACACCCGGTATAACGTGATTCAATTGCCATCACTTCGAATATGATCTAAACACATGCTGCTAAAGTTGTATTATCACGAAAATACCCAGTATAACATGAATCACTTAGCATTAGCACCTCGAATATGCTTTTTTTTTTTTTTTTTTTGAACGGTGTATAACGTCCGTTTTAACTAACATATGCTGTTAATATTGTATCATCACGGAAACACTCGGTATAACATGGGTCAATCACCATCACCACCTAGAATATGCCTAAATATATGGTGCTAAAATTGTACAATCACAGAAACACTCGGTATAATATGAATAAATCACCATCACCACCTCGAATATGCTCTACACATATACTGCTAAAGTTGTATCATCACAAAAAAACCCGATATAACATAGTCACTCAGCATTAGCAACTCTTAATATGTTTAATCATGCTGCCAAAAAGTATCACGGAAACACCCGGTATAACATGATTCAATTTCCATCGCTTCGAATATGATTTAAACATATGCTGCTAATGGTGAGATCCTATCATAAGGATTATTGCCTAAGGAAAGCTCAAACTAGATGTACTTAAAATAATAATAGCATCTATCGCACATATGTAGTCAGTTATAGAAATATCGACGTTAAAACTTCACTCTTTACTTGTAACTGTTAATGTATGTGCGATTCGTGAAAAACAAGGAGTTAGACAACTGCAAGGAACTTACATATTTAGTGTCTTTGTAATGAAGTTAGTGGGTTAATTACAGTAATGAAATTATAATGGAGACTAAATAAAGCAGTTGCATTAAACTAATAGAAACACACTTGGCAATTAAAGAACATTCGCTGGAATAAAACCTCCCAGTCTTTCGCACGTGACCCGTACATCATTTTAGACTATTTTTTGGGGGGGGGGGATTTTCGTAAAGAAAACAAACTTAAGGCATCTAATTAGCAGATAGACTGGGCAACTCAGTGCTCTTCAAACACTTGATCAAAAGCTATAACCTCTCGCGTGTCTTGCATTGAGCAGGGCATTCCTTATTGACACCAAACGATATAGTAACGTTCAGCATTTGTGCAAGTTAATTTGCAGAACAGCAGTTCCATTATCCTTTCGAAAATAAACAATGCTTAAAAATAATTAACAAGTAGACCTGATTATTTGAGCTAAGATTCGAACCCCTTGCCCCAAATCTGTTATTCCTTAACTATTGCTAGTAACCTATTTCGTTAATATATTAAAAAAATTAAACGATTATGATGATTTGGAAGAAAGGTGTAATAAAAAGTTATTCCTGAGCAATAGCAAGCGCTGGTAATACAGCCCAAAACTGAACAACTCTACTTAAAGACACGAAGTACATATAACGTTCTTTCCACTCCCACATTCTACGTAATAAAAATAATTTTTATTTTAAGTTTTCTTGAGTTTAAATACGTTATATCATCCAATATCTCCATTCTTAGTATTCCATTATTTGTTACTATGCGACTATTAAACAAAACATTGAGATTGTTTACACATAGACAATTTAAGTAGACATTTTAAACGTTGCATTTAAATGCAGAAGAAACGGCCAGTGCTGCACGTGAATTGTTAGTACATGAAAAGTTGAAAAATAGATATGAAAGCATGTACAAAAAATTTAATTCCTAAAGGCATTTTTTTATTCCCTGAGGAAGTAAGTTAATTAACTTCGTGTCGTCAATAGCAACCAACACTATTAAGGTAAAATCTACTTACTCCCTGAAAGCAGCATCATAATGGCATTACTTACTTTGATGGGAGAGGAAAAAGTTCTGCAAGTACAAAATAAAATCAACGCTGACTCGTGTACTACTCGCGCTGACCATGGAAACTTTTTTCCCACTATCATCCAAGTTTATTGATTCATTTTATGAATACGGTGAAGCAATAAAGTAAAATTTTTATCATGTATGAGTAGAGATCGCTTTAGAGATCACATTCTCTTAGAAATAACTTAGGCCTGTATTAACAAAATTGCAGACTTTAACGGGACAAGTAAAACAAATTGATCTTTATTCAAACCAAAATTTTTCAAAAAGAATATCTTAAACTATTTTGGCCACCAAGAAAAGAAAATATTCTGATTTCTTTCTAAACCTCATGTCTCTGTGAAATAGTTTTCTTTATTGGTGAACACCAGGAGTAGATATATTTATAACGTTCGTAACAAACACTCAGAATGACACCAAACCATTCATTATTAGCGAGCATTCTGGTAGTACTTATAACATACATTCTGTACCTTGGTAAAATAATACAAGTTACATCTAATTTCAAAAGACGTAATGGACTATAAATATCATAATATATGAGGATAAAAAAACCTCATTTCTAAAAGCGTACTGTGACCACCTTGAGAATTCCGAAATACTAAACTGACGCATTTCAGAAAGTAATAACCAAAAGTTCTCGTTTCAGTGACATACGACATACGACGTGAATACAGGATATGTATTTCATGCATTGACCCTCACATCTGCAGGATGAAGTATCAATGTCTATACGCAGGGGCTTTCAGAAAGGAATTTAAATTCTGAGAATGACACTGAAATACAAGAATATGGAAATGTTAGCTTCGTTACGAATATACTATAAAAAGTCAAGTAATCAAAAATTCACAATTGATTTATACAGAACAAATGAACCTCAACATTTTTAAACGCATTTTTTTTTTTTTTTTTTTTTTTTTTAAGGTTCTGAAACAGAAATTTTAAATTGTATAAGGCTTGATGTTTAATACAGTGCTGAGAATACATTCCTAACCAATCAGAAATAAACATGTCGGTGAGATGGTCTTAGCTGGAATTGCATTAAACTACGAACTTAACGCAGCCGGATATAGAGATGACAAATGTTCAAAATCTTATCAACATTGAGAAAAGGAAATGTACAAATTCACTGAAAGTGAGAAATCCTTGAAATCGTAGCTTATGAAAGGGAGCAGTAGAAAAAGGCTTTTGCCTTGAAGCGCACACACCCTCTGGGTCGTGAGAGACCTCTTACTTGTTTAGCGAGTCGAGCAGTTAGACGATCTTCACGACTTCTTGTTATTCGCCCGATCCTTTCTCTGTTTATGGCGCTCTTTATTGCCGCAGAAGCTGCGATACAGAGCGTTACAATGACTGCCGTTTCATTCCATTTTAAGTCCTGTGATTTAGAAGCTTTGTCAAAGGTTAAGACGTAAAGCAGACAAGTTTTGCCACTATCACACTCTTAAGTATTTTCACGTCCCCCTGTTCCATTTCAATGGCAGGTTCTTGCTAATTTTTGGTGAGATTTTTAAGTGCTCTGGTGACCAAACATTTAGCGGAACTAAATTATACAATACCCACAGTTTTACTACGATTATTGTTTACTATTTCTGCAGATATTGTCTGTATAAAGAAAAAAGTTTAGAACTGCTGAAAATTTGAATATTTTATTGAAAACTGCATCACATGTGACTCTCTATATGCTAAAAAATGCCGGTTGTTAATAAACTACGCTACAATAATTTCATAGATTATACAGAGGCCTTAGACAGTTATTCAAGAAAAATAACGAACTTATATGCTGACAAACAATTTGAAATGAAATGCTGATAATTGAGAGTTAACGAAAGTGATTAAAACTTTACTTTTCAGCATCATTAAACGTGCCTTGCGAGTGAGCAAATCCTGATTTTCAATAGATCATCATGAGCTTTTTCAAGATTTAGTGCTATAAAAATCTCTCAAATCATCTCACAGTCACGGGTGGCCGAGGTCGTTAAGGCGCGGACTAGTGAGCGGGAGGTCTGGGGTTCGAATCCCACCAGGACTGTCCTCCCTGACTGAGATTTTTTCCAGGATTTCCTCAGTCCTCATAAATGGCAAATGCCGGGGAGGCACCCTAAACTTAGACCAGGAACGTTTCCTTCCTTAAAAATCATTTCCCAATATATCATTTCATCTCATGTATCGTCAGTGTCCACCGCATGTGGTGCCTCATTAGTAAAAACGGGCGTTAAACACTTAAAAAAAAAAAAAAAAAAAAAAAAAAAATCGAGCTTGTTATATGACAGTATGGCACTGAAAAACGGATTTGTAGTTTAGTCCACAAGAAGCTATACACGAGATTGTGTCACCTAATTAAGCGGTAGACTGTGGTTTCGAGTCCTGTGGAGCAGATTTATTTTATGACGAAGTATTCTCATAGATAACGTATATCAGAGAAGCAAACAGGGCTTACACTAGATAAATGATGAACAGCTTATATTTGACGCCAGTATCGTACAGGCTTCTGCACAACTTTCCTCCGTTATTGTGACGTACTAGTCCTTTAGAAACACAATGCAATAACTTTAAAATTTGAACAGACATACTATAGATTCTCTATCTAACCCAAGATCGCGGGTTCAATCGTCAGGGCCGCATATTTACGGCACGAAGCAGAATCTCAAGCCTGAAAAAAAGACCTCTGAGCAAAATTTATCGGCCGTTTCACGCCCTGAATTGAATGGAATGCTAATGATCTGAGATATTAAACAGAGTCTGTTAATAAAACAAATGAACAATCTCTATCTAAAATTGCTTGATTAAGACTCCTCTACAACCTACGGAAGTATTGTATTGCGGCGTACTTTATTAACACTCTGTATAAAAAGGTGTTTCAAAAGTGAATCCCTAAAGGTTACCCTTACTTGCGCATAGGTTTAACTACGCACGCCACAGCTACAGGAGGTCAAACTAACAGTTTTATTTATACAGTATAAAAATGAAATGAAGAAAGCTGCAAAATTAAACTTTTTATTAGTATTAACCGTCGCTAGGGGATGATAAGAAAACGTTGAATTTATTCTAATTTTTATTACCCATCAACAGGGCAGCCTCTAGATTCCCCCTCTAATCTCTCACTGGAAGATTCTATTGCCGGAGTGATCATGCGTGGTAAACGTGGACTATTTTCAGGGCGACATCTAATGTCAGCGAAAAGTTTTTGAGATAAAACAAGAGAGGAGATGGAACTAGTGTTGTGAAAATAATACACCGGCAATATCTAAAAAAAAATCCTGACTTTCCTAATCGCAGTCGTCAAAGGGAAAGAACCGGTATCTGCGGTAATACCAACCCCGTGCTCTAGAAACTGCACCTAGTAGTATGGCCAGATATATCCAGATCAGAAAAAAGACTTTATTATTTTAATCAAAACCTTTCTTTTTCGACACATGTATTTTTTTGAAATTATAGCGTTAATAATTTCTCTCCTTAAGTCATCGATGCTTATTCAGCTTTTCTCGTAGAAGCTAAACGCATTTCATATTTTTTTGTTCAAGTTTTGGTTAAAAAGGGAATAACTAACTCAGCGGTATATTTTAACCCTATTTACATTACAGAAAAAGATATGTATAAATACAAAGCTAGTGTAAGATCAATATACTGAATAAAGTGACAAGCTGTCATAAATGTTATATGATGCGTATACATACGGCCTGCCGCCGTCACAAATCGTGTAGGTGGGTCGATGGTGATTGAAAATAAATCCGATCAGACCATCGACGTGGCTCACTGGCTCTGGTTAATGCAAATGCTGCGAGGCACTTCTAGCTTCATATTTTCCTCGTTCTCCTACCATACAGGCAAAAGAAACAATTTAAATTGGTCTGTATGAGGCTAGAGTCAAAATAGATCAATTGATGGGCTTCGGGATAACCACGCATGCAATATTATCTGCATATAGAGAGATGTTCATGTGCTGATTATAGCGCCACTAAACGGCAAAAGCAGCAATTTTATTCACAGATATAGTTTCAGTTTTCGTAAATAGCGCCGAATGAATTTTGTAGAAGAATGTACCAATTAGATTATTATGAAAACGTGCTGAACAATAAATAAATGTTCCCACACTTACTTTAGTTGCCATACACTTAAGTTAGCCTACTTCTGACGCACCAGCGGTCAATACTTTATGTTTCAAAACGGACAGGCTCCATTTTCTAGAAAATGTCACTCGTAATGTGGTTCTACAAATGTATATATTACGGAATACATAAATGTAATACACCCTACTGCACTCTGCGTTTACTAAATTGTTCATCCCTCTTCAAATAAAGTAACAAAAATATTGTTGCCAATTACGAGGGTAGGTCCATAAGTTTCCGGCCTAACTTTTCTAGATATGATAAAGACAAAGACTATTTCACTTTTCAGTATAGTTACCCTTTATTGCAATACACTTTTCACATCTTTGAATTAACATTTCAACCCCCGCCCAAAATAGTCAGCAATCATGTCTGCAAAATGGGCATAAACAGCATCTGTCACTTCTTCGTCACACTTAAATTTCCTTCCTCGAAGGTCCTTCTTGAGTTTGGAGAACAGGAAATAGTCTCTGGGAGCTAGATCTGGGCTGTGGGGTGGATGGTCGATCTCCTTGAAGCCACATTTCTTCACAGCTTCCTTTGCAAGCTGTGTGCACAGGCGCGTTGTCGTGAAGAAGGCGCACAGCACCACTCAGCTTTCCTCGTCTTTTCTCTTTCATGGAAGCACGTAGTCTGTATAGTAGGCCAGCATAAAACTCCCCATTTACTGTGGTGTTCTCCCCTTGAAGCCAAGAGTATTCTTTCACAGTCCCAAAAGATTGTGGCCATGATCTTCCTGGTTGACTGAGTGACCTTGGCCTTTAGAGGCCGTGCTTTGTCAGGTTTACGCCACTTCATTGATTCTCTCTTGGACAAGGGATCATAGTAGAGAACCATAGTTTCATCTCCTGTAACAATGGCTTGCAGAACTTCTCTCTCGTTGCCATGGCAGAGCTCCAAAATGCCTGAAAACAGATGACTCGTTGGTGTTTTTGAACTGAGGAAAGAAGTTTAAACACCCATCTTGCACTAACCTTATTAATGGTTAAATGTTCGAAGGACTGTTGTTTTAGAAAGGTAGACCCAACCTTGCTGCTATTTCTGTAACTTAGAGCCGCCGGTCTCCCATAATTTCTCCTCCTACAAGAGCTAAGTTTTCAGGAGTGAGCACTTCCAAGGGCTGACTTGCACGCTCTATGTCTTCAATGTTTTCTCGACCCATTCGAAAAAAGTTTGACCCATTCTTTTATGGTAGAATATGAGGGGGATACTTCCCCATATACACCGTCCAATAGTTGTTTAATTTCATTTGGAGTAAGTCCTTCTGTGAAGAACTTAATAACAGCTCGAAACTCCATTTTGAACATGTCACAATCTTCTACACAGTCTTCTTTATGCAACTATATCTGAACTATAGCATGTGTAAGTTACAGCTGCAATTATTTACTTAATAGATAGGGTATGACACCAGATAAATGTTTTGTGAAGGTGATAATTGTTATCGTCGAGGCCGGAAACTTATGGACCTACCCTCGTACATACAATTTACAGTCAGCTTTGGACACCATTGTGTTAGTAAACAGTACCAGTGTTGTTAAAAACGTAAATAATATGCTGAGCTTTATATGCAAATAAAGTCTTTAAATTTTTATAAAATGAATGCGTTTTTTATTCCACCTTAGGTTGTTAAAATAATGGTACATCATTTCCCTTACTTGAATGTAATGTTCAAATATGGCCACATAGTTTGAGAAAATTGTATTCCTGTCCTGTACTGACAGCAGACATTCTTGCAGAAATTTACGCAAATAATAAAGGGGCATTCGTAGAAAAATAAGACATTCGCAATATGCACCTGCTTGAGTGCTAATAGCCTATCAGCATTTGTTTACTACCTAAATGCTAATATACATTGTTTCAAAATCTATTACAAACACCTAGAGCTTGTACAGGGAACTGAGTGAACACATTTTTGAATAGCAACCCATGTCGAGAAACAAACCGTTTGCGTGTTAAGTAAAAATATTTCTAAACAATTTGTATCGGCTCCTCTGTTCCACTCCCACTGAAATATAATTATAATGTATATTTATGTAAGCCCAATCATAATATTTCAAATATTGTAATTAGTAATATATATCATTTATGTATAACACAGCATAATGCCAACACATAAGCTGAATTTCAACAAAAAGAGAAAGCTCTTTGATGTTTTGTCACAATAGCTTAGAAAGTCAACAAAAGGGTCATATAACTTTATGCATTGAACCCGAGGGACAAGTGTGAAGCATCTGCTTTTTAAAAGCACTGCGATTGTAGAGTTAATAAACTCAAGGACTCTTAAATGCGCTTGGGGCTTTGACCTCGATCGGCGGTCGTACTGCTAGCCTTTTAAACTGGACAATGTTGACAAAATGTTTTAAACTTTAAAAAACAACGAATGTACGTGAGGCAGGTGAATTTAAACCAGCCAATGACAGATGGGTGTTTCATATTTTTAAGGAAAGGAACGAGGCTTGCGCGTGCCTTTTGGCACCTGCTAGCAAACGATTTTTTTTTATTTGAGTTTAATATACAAGAGAGAGTTTGCTCATCTGGAACACTCAGTTTTAAGTTTTACACGCTGCGAGACACAGGCAGTCCTAAGTTAGACAGTTCGCAGTAATTTCGACTTTCAATTTCACGCACTGCGGCACTCATCTACAAATTTCACACGCGGCAAATAAGTTTGTATCGGCGTAGCTCAGTCTATGAAAGGCAAAACACCAGAGGACGCGAAATATTTTGGACATAATAGAATATATATTATGTCGTATCGCGTGCTTATTTGCACCATAGAAACCCTCTTCCAGTTCTGTTGAGTACGAGTCAACAAAATAGCAGAATTAACCCTGAGAAATTATTGTCATTGAAGCGTAGGTGACAACACCGAAGCGACCTATAATTAATCTACCTAACCACCTCAAAATTTAGCGCCCAACGTGACTGCCACACTAAACCGTTCCATAATTTGACACCCAACGTGGGATCATACTAAATCGCTTCAAAATTTTCCGTTTCTGCTAGTCTTGAGGGATTGCAGCTGTTTACCGTATGGTATGCAACGGGTTACTTACGTGTTATGTGTTGTACTCTGCTTGTCCACTTGTTCACTTGCCTTTGAGTCGACGATGAAATTATTTGAATACACGTTTGACGACTAAGGTGAAGTTAACTTAACAGGGAGTTGGTCATCAATCTTATCAACTACGCTTGTCACACCGTCTGGAATATGCTGCATCTTTAGCACCACATGTTGATCATCCACAGAAAGTACATGAAATGGTCCATTTTGCGTCATGTGTCGATTTCTGTTCGCGGTCCCTATACCGTTGTGTGGAAGAGCCCCAGTTTCTACATGTTATTCTCTTCACGATAGCTAAAATCACCGGGGAAGATATTTTCATCTGTCGAAACAGCCGTGTTTAGGGTGAAGATAACTCTCATTTCACGACGATTTCCTTCAAGCCTGAAAGAGAGGCCTCTGAGCAAAATTGGTCGGCCGTTTCACGCCCTGAGTTGAATGGGACGCTGATGACCTGAGATGCTAAAGAGCGTCCATAAATAAATCAATCAAAAAAAAAAAACGCTGATTTCATTAAAGATACGGCATCAATGTATGATCAGGTATTCCTGTTGGTCCTTTAATTGCTCAGTATCTCCTTCCACTCTGCCTAACTTGATCTTCCTGCAAGAAGTATTTCAGCAGTTTTTCGAAAATGTTCCACTGAGTATTCATCAAATATCATTGGGTTTATTTAAGAACGCTCTTTAATATCTTTGGTCCTTGGCGTTCCATTCAATTCAGGCAATTAAACGGCCGAAAAATTTTGCTAAGAGACTTTTCGAAAATGTTCCATTGAGCATTTATCAATTATTATTGGGTTTATTTAAGAAGGCTCTTTAGTATCTTTGGTCCTCAGCGTTTTATTCAATTCAGGGAGCTACACGGCCGATAAATTTTGCTAAGAGATCTCTTGTTTCAGGCTTGAGGTTTTTTACGCGCCATATATCTACGACACGTGGTCAACGACTTTACTTCCCTTTTGAAGGAAGGGTTTTTACGCGCTAAAACGCATAGACCCTGGACGTGTTTGAACCCGCGAACTTGGACCTACGACACAATTATCGTTATCACTAGACCACCAGGACTGACAACATTCGTCAATAAATGTATTTTCAACACGATGGCTCACCACCACACTTAGCATGTACTGCTCAAGGTCATATCGACCAAAGATTCCGGGGAAAGGTGGCCCGATTTCTTGGCCTACACAATCACCGGGTTTAGCTTAACTGGAATTTATCTTCTTAGGCCAAATGAAGAGCCGTATTTACTAGACCCTTGTACAGATCTCTGCTTTGATGAATTCTTGACACCACCTAAGAGATTTCACAAACACTGTATTTGTGAGGGGGTGTACCAGTACATGATTAGCATATACAATGTGTGCATATAGTAGTTCCGGTAGTGGAATACGATGCAATGCTACAAACAACTGAAATAATAACTGATTCGTGCACTTAAATAATTGATCGGCCTAGCAGAACTGGGAAATGCAAACACGCGATATGACTTTGTTTTAGTTGTAGTATGGAAACGTTACATTTCCTGACTTTATAAACTAAGACCCTCTACTAACCCTGTGAGTTTATAATAATAATTTCGAAACACTCTGTATATGTACATCTTCCAAATACCTTTAAAAACGTACACATTAAACGTAAGGTTTTCAAAATTTCTCTTAAGAGATATTGGTATGAAACGTTGATGAAAATATGACAATAAATCATTAAGTTGATCTGTAATTATTGGTGTTAACTAAAAATGTAGAATAAAGTCGTCGAAACTATGTACAGATTTCTGAAGAAAAAAAATGTGCAGTTCCTTAAACGTAAGCAATGCCTGAGGACAACAAATTGTTTTTCTTCGAGGGAATATTTACTTAAATGTAAGGAATGACGTGTTTCTCCAAAGGGAGGAAAATCCCTACATGAAATATATATATAAAAGACTAGTAGAGAAGTGTAATCAAAGATGGATTCAGACAAGCCCACGTACTTCAAATGTCAAAGGATAGTACACAGTTTCAAACTTCCTTCGTAATCACACGAAATGAACGTTCACTTAATAGAAAGCCATTTTACTTTTTTTGAATTGTTCTTATTTCTATTTTATATTACTCGCATACTCCAGTAGCGTTAAAAACCACCTTTCAATAGGGAAAAATTAGTTTAATTGAGAATTTGATAATGTCCTATATTTATTATTATTATTATTATTATTATTATTATTATTATTATTATTATTATTATTAATATTCTTTATTACACTTTTCACTTATTTCTTGCAGCATTACTGAGTTAAGATCTAAGTAAACATCATTTTTATCAAGCAAGATGGTGGTGATATTGTATTTTGAAGTTGTTCCTTATAATACTGCAACTTTCAGTTACGTGTATGTAGCAATTAACGATGTGTTTGGAATGTCATATTTTATACCGTGTCTAAAGAGATGCGAAGTGATGCAAAAACAGGAAAAGTCGATTTCAGATATTAAAAGGAGGTACCAAAGGTCGACAGGTGTGCGCTGGGTCACCCCGACAGAACGCTCTGTGTGATTATGCACCTCTCACATTAAAAACGAATCTTTGTTGACCCAGGAATCACATTTGATCAATAATTGAACGTAAGGTGGTATTTAGAAATCTTACAGGGAGAATACCTTGGAACCATGTCTGTGCAGAAGGTCTCAAAGATCTTGAGTATGTCACATTCTAGTACTGGCACCTAAACCTTGCACTTTAAAGCGCTCACCGCCCGTTTCGTGCAAAACTCTCGCAAAACCTGTTTGCAGGCTGAGGCCAAATATTATACAACGCTCTTTATTTTGTTTTCGGAAGACCGGCACCAGAAACAAACAACTGATAGGGCAAGTATAAACACACAGTACAATACTTTATTAAGGGGCTCCGTACAGGTTAAAATCTTAATCTATAACATTATGAACATTGTTTAATTGCTGGTCGTTGAGAATTTTTACTTTATTTTGAGAAAAAATTGCGTAGATTTATTACGAAAATTTTACATTCTGCTTTATATATATATATATATATATATATATATATATAATCCTTCATGTCTTACAAAACAAGATTTTTGAAATAAAGTACTTAAAATGAACAAACGAATCTTGAAGAAATTTTTTGTGACAATAGTGATCAGAATGCTGCAAGGTGAGAGATTATGAAAATCTTTGTGGAAGCGTAAAAGAGCAAGACAGTACGAGCAGATGAGGTGAAGTTGTATGTCGTACATAATGGTGAAATTTGGTGAACATATTCGAGAAATTCAATACGGTTTTTTAAAGCCTCAAAAACAGAAAAAACGTATTACTATAATAATATAGCTTTTTCGCAGAAGAGGGTTTTAAACACCCATTGAAAGGTATGGGTGTTGTAAAAATATTGCAGTTACATTTTAAAAATCCCGTTTTCCCCTTTAATTTTTTGCCCCCATTCAAAATGTTTCACAAGATGTCATTTTTATCCAGTTTTCTTCAAATTTTCAGCATTTAATCACAAAATAACACCTCTGTACCGTTGAAAACATCTAAGAATTAATTTGATCAATTTGCGGCGCTGTGGGCATGAGGGGCTTGGTTCGATTCCAGCAGCTGTGAGTGAGATTTGTGGCGTACGGAGCAGCGCACGGGCAGGTTTCCCGTGCCACTCATTCCGGCATTGCTCCATTATCATCTCTTCTTTACATTGCGGAAAGCAATGGGAAGTTACCAAAGAAAAGCATGATGAGGCTTAGTGTACATTGCAGAACACTGTGAATAACTTAATTTGAGAAATAATAATAATAATAATAATAATAATAATAATAATAATAATAATAATAATAATAATGTTAATAATAATAATTGTTATTATTATTATTATTATTATTATTATTATTATTATTTTACTACTGAGCCACCATAGGTGGTGGAACACTAATGATAAATGACATGAAATGAAAAATTGGATAATGAGTTCTTTTTTAAGAAAGGAAGCGTTCCAGGCCTAAGTTTAGGGTACTCCCCCGGCATTTATTATTTATGAGGACTGAGGAAAACCTGGAAAAATTTTCAGTCAGGGAGGACGGTCCTAGCGGGAATCGAACCTCAGACGTCTCGCTAACGAGTCTATGCCCTAACACCTCGGCCACCCGTGGCGGCTGATTGTGGAAAATTTAGTATTAAAATATGGGATTTTTTTTTCTGAAACAATCATATGTATATTTTTCGCTATATAAAATTAATGTAAATATTTCTACTTGGCCAGAATTGTAAATTCAGCATCGAGTGGGCATTTATTACATTAATACATAAAGTAAATAAGACATTATTTTTACCCAAATTATTGGGAATATCTGTATAGAAATATTAATATTGGTAGGGCAGGCTAATGATAATACTTTAAAGATATTTTCTTAAAGGCTGTAATATTTACAAAATTTACCCATGGGTATTCTTTATTGTGCTGAACTGTACTGACAAGTTTAAAGTCCCTCTTTTGCTTTGTAAATTTTATTTCTTCTACAAAAAATATTTTTCAGTTTATATTTCCCACACATTATTAAACGTTATTGGGGTATTGTACATATATTAACACTGCATGTTTCTAATTTTATTTTACACAAATTAAAAGTCCTAGTTATTTAGAAAAACGTAGAACTTTCAAAAAATGTCTAATGTATGAAACATTACAAAGGTTAAGGGCACAGGTCATTCTTTTTCATCTGTAGTCTAAACAGTTTCTGAGAACACAATAAAGGTTGAAATGATTAAAATGATAAGATAGAAGACTCTTTAAATTGTCTATACATCCTTATCTAACTTCAATAATTGACAAGCTATGACCTCATTGTTGAAAAAAAATTTTTGGTTCTATACAATATGTTTTTTCCAGTATAACATTTATTATTATTATTATTATTATTATTATTATTATTATTATTATTATTATTATTTTATTGTTGTCAAAGGTTCATAGTACTTGTATTATAAACATAGACGTATTCAAACACGAACGCCGGATATAGGCCCAGCATTTTCTTGTTGAAAGATACCATTTTCAGGAAGTATTTCTTTCTTCTTGGATTTGAATTTATATTTACATCTATGCCAGTGCTTCCCCAACTTGAACTACAAATGCATTTGTCGAAAGAATTTATCTCTTTAATGGTACAATCAAAAGAGACCGGCATTAAAATGCTCAACGTTTCAGATGAAATAGGTTCAATTGTGTGCTCTATTAAGGAAACTACTCAGATATATTCATGTTTCACATTAAAAGCGATTGGATACATTTTCTCCTAATATTATCATACATACACAAATGTGTGAAGAAAGATTTTGAAAATAATGCAGAAACAGACTTTTCATACTCCCTTTTGTCATAAAGTAGTCAGTGAACTACTTGTTTTTAACATTACTAAAACATATTTTCATAATAATATTATTATGAATGTCACACACTATAGTATAAGATGCCCTTTATCAACAATATAAATTATCCATTTTATGCACCTGTCTTTGAAGTTACAATAGAATATGAAGATTTTACAACACATGTGACCACACGTATAAAAAGCATATAGATTATTAAGCACAAGTAAAAATTATAGTGAAAATTACTTGATTGTACTTCCACGTGCATACTACAATGACATATGTGGTTCAGATAATATGTAAGTTTAAATTTTGAGAAAAACAGAAATAAAGATAAATATAAAATATATTTAAAACGTAGGACTAAAACATTTCCGAACCATTCAAATTTTCTGCTTGCTCTAAGTTCCGAATGGGCATTTTTCTGTTTGTTTGGCTTTTGTCCATAAACTCTAACCACACGCTTTTCATCTTAAGTCTTCCAAAATAATTCCTCCATTCCAGATTATCGTAGTACCTGATGCCCCAAATTTTAATGTTTTTTTTTTTTTTTTCAGGTTGAAACTTTCATTCACATTTTGTTTTTTCATACAGACACTTTAAAGACGGTCAGAGATATGAAAATGTCTTTCAATATTATCCTATTAACGAAATTATTGTTCATTTTAACTTCTATAATGGAAGCACAAAGTACTTAGCATTCTAATAGTTGCAAGAGATTTATGCGTATGTAAAAAGTACAGAGATAAAGGAAAGGCGAATTGACTTTCACGCATCGTTAATTTACAGACAGTTATGTTTGGTGTGCAACCGCAGCTATACACAAGTCGGACAGGGCCGATACATTTTGTTCAGAGGCCTGCTCAATCAGCCCTGAGGTTCTTTTACGAGCCGTAAATCTACGAGACGAAACCCACGACTTTGTTTCCCTTCCGAAGGAACCATAAATAGGATTTTTACGCCCAAAAATATCCATCGACCCTGCCGCGTTTGAAGCCGCAATCTTTGATCTACGAGGCAAGTAAGGTTATCACTAAATCACCAGAACCGAGTCTTTGTTGGTGAGAACATATCGGCCATAATCAGAGCCCGGAAGTTCAGGCATTTATTTTGGTTAAAATGAAGAGGTAAAAACGCACTTACTGAAAATAGGCAGTAATATAATTAAAATAGGCATGTATTTAAAATGAAAAC
This sequence comes from Metallyticus violacea, assembly GCA_030762175.1. Classification (NCBI taxonomy): domain Eukaryota; kingdom Metazoa; phylum Arthropoda; class Insecta; order Mantodea; family Metallyticidae; genus Metallyticus; species Metallyticus violacea. Next base: position 361,563,470 of record CM060846.1, on the reverse strand, counting down.
AGAGAGTAACATCATTCATTATTAATGAAAATAGGCTTTTAAAAACATTTTAAAGGTGTCAACTTTCATATTCAGATGTTTGTCAGAGATAGCATTTTTCATCATGGAAAAAGAACGTTCCTCTTTCACCGAAATGATTGGAGCATATTTAAAACAAGCTATTTCGGAAAACCCATGTCAGTTACAACAGAACATTCAGCTTTCAGGACATCATGGAAATGTTGATCAAAGCAAAGTAGTTTTGAATAGTCCTGGCGAATGAGCAAATGACGTTTCTGGTCGAGTTCACTTTCTGTTTATGGTTTAGAGGGAAATCATGTTAGTATCTCTCTTACGTCCGTACTGAACACAATGTATTGTTTGTTACATTAATGCAGCTGAGAAGTTACGCCCATAAATTTACTCGAATTGTCTCGCGCAGATCAATAAAGGTCATTCGCCTGTACTATTCAAAACTACAGTACTTCCCTCATCCTATTTACTGGTATTCGTATGCCCGAGGTATACAAGGGTCCCTTCCTTTCAATTATGAAGGTTCTGCTATTTAAAGAGCTTAAAGTGAATGGGTTAAGGAGAATTTTTTGACTGCATGAAAAGAAATAAATGTACAACAAGATTCTTAATTGATATTTTTTGAGGTGAACATGCTATTTAATTTTTATAACGTTTTTCACTTCGATTTATTGAAACTTTGATGTGCTTTATACAATGCGTCTCGCGCAGATCAATAAAGGTCATTTGCCTGTACTATTCAAAACTACAGTACTTCCCTCATCCTATTTACTGGTATTCGTATGCCCGAGGTATACAAGGGTCCCTTCCTTTCAATTATGAAGGTTCTGCTATTTAAAGAGCTTAAAGTGAATGGGTTAAGGAGAATTTTTTGACTGCATGAAAAGAAATAAATGTATAACAAGATTCTTAATTGATATTTTTTGAGGTGAACATGCTATTTAATTTTTATAACGTTTTTCACTTCGATTTATTGAAACTTTGATGTGCTTTATACAATGCGTAAATTAAAAAAGGTTTTAAACCTTAAAACAGGCCACAGGGGCCAAAATAAAAAGGGGGAGCAAAGTAGAAAGAAGTACTACCGACCCCAAATGTATGGAAACAGTTCATTTCTATCTCACTCTTGAATATATCCACCCAGGGAGGGGAAAAAAAAAAAACTTTTGCGTAACTTCCGGGTTGTGGTCATAATGCATTTCATTTTTCCTAGTACTTGTTGCAATGAACGTACTTAAGAGACCTTGCCTAACTCGCATTACTTACTTCAATAAGTTCAATTCATGAAAAACAAATGTTGCATCTGCAGTGTTTGAGGAAGTTGCTTAGACTTCTCTGACCCAACAAAAGAAAAGACGACGGACGTGAGTCATGTCTTGCGGGAAGACACCGCAGTCTGTTTAAGGCAGTTGCCACATTGCACTTTCTATGTACTTGTTGCGACAGCTCGTTATATTGACTTCCTCGTGTACACTCGACAATATGGTTCACCGAGGTCGGCATAACGCTGCACGTCTCTGACAGACAAAACCGCATCCCGCTTCTTGTTCCAAAGTTGGCGTGCTGGTGACTTGATGCTGCAAAACGATTTAATCATTACCAGGAACAACAGAATCTTCAGAGATAAATAGAGTTGGGAAACATAATTACAATAACGTCTGTTTTCGAATTTAGATACAACTACCTCGGTTCCGAACTTTAATTACTTACGGATAATGCGGTCAGTCATCAGATTTACCCATGCTGGGCTTTATTGAGTTGAGTTGAGCTGCCCATCTCCTCACTAATTTTGACGATTCACACTTAATTAACAACAGTTTATGGACTATGTTCTTACAAAACTGAACAGAGTATGTGCTGTGATTATATAAATAAACTTTGAAAATAAACATTTTAAAATATTTAAAAAAACACATTACGGAATTTTTAAAATTTCTTTGCAGCTAGAAAAATTACTAAATTTTCATATTTTGTCTTCATGGTTATAAATCTGATTATATCTTCGTTGTATCATTGAACGTAATAATAAAAATTACAATAATGAACCGGATTTATGGCAAAACAACTTATTTTATTGGTGAGCGTCAGAAAATGCCTAAATGTATAGATATGATATTCGTGAACTATCAAACATTATAGAATGGTTTCATTGTTACCTTTTTTGTGTGATTTCTGGCGTTCCTATTGTAAAGAATGATTTGCAGTTGATTTCATTTTTAAAGGAAATTCGCTAACAATGTGTTCCTGAGATGCTGATTTAAAGCATTATTGAGAAACATTTAGGATCATCCATTATTAGACGTGACAATGGATAGGCTCTCATTTCACAATTCGCTAACTGTTAATACGAAAATAATGTGAAGAACAGTCCGTTGTTTAGTAAATTTCAACTAACTATTCGATGCTATGCCGAAGACAAGTGGTATTTAAGCACCAAAACTGAACAAATAAATGCAGTAGAGTAATATATGGTTATCTAGACCTAGAAACATTACAAATTGTAGTGAAGATTTTCACTGGAAAATGTAGATGCCGCGAATGTGGACCTGTTGACCATTGTTTGATTCAAATACGCTCTCATTACAGCAGTGGGCGTTGAATGTTCATTTTCTGTTCTGTAAAATACATTATCTGACAAACGAAAAAATGTTAGTGTTCTTTTGGGGAAACATATTTTAATATATTTACTAATAAATGATATAACGAGTCCATAAATTATTTCAATTAAATATTGAACTACTGTATCAATTAATCATTTATTTTCATTACCTAAAATGATATATTCTTAGCAACGCACATTTATTGTGATAAAATTATTACCCTATAATAATCTGTTTTCATTTCCTAATACACAAAAGCTTACATTCAGACAGTTTGAAATGAAATCTACTAAACGATTAGACAAGAGTCCAACCTTCAACAGAAAGAGAGATCAGATACCTGCAACCCAGCACTATTACAGATAAGAAGAAATATAACTTCTGCTCAAAAAATGGACAAAAAAAATGAAAAAATGAAAAAAAATGAAAAACAACAATAAGATATGTTGAATGATAATGCAGTATGCAGACCTGCTCTTAGATACAGGTCAGGGATTCCCAACCATCTTAGGGGTGCCGGGATATATTTTGGAAATAAAAGAAATATAATACGGACTACTTAAAACATATATATTACATTAATAGTAATATCAATTACTGATATTGGTGATGATGACGAATAATTAGTTCGATTAAGTTTCATCTCAGGTGTGCAACTCATGGATTAATAAGAAGAGGCAGCCTGATAAACTCAACAGTTTTATTTTATGTAGTTTCGGGAAATTTTCCTTGTTGGGAAAATGACGATCAAGACCAAATATCAAAAAACAGAACACGGTGCTTATTGATGACATTTAAAACTATATGCAAAACAATACAAAGAATAACTAAGCTCTAATACGTTGAAAGCACGGCAACAATGAAATCACTCATACCACGCGAACTCAAAACAAAGAAAATGAAATGCAAAGCAAGAAATGGAAGACTGCTTAGCTTTGAGAACAATATGCGTGTTTCGTTGTCAACTGCCAGGCCTGATATCAAACATTTGTGTTCTTAGCATCAATCACAAATCTCACATTAATAAGACAAAATTAGTTTTAATGATTTACAATTACTTTGTAGTCCTCCACTTTTGAAATTGCATTTGTTTAATTTAATAATTCCCAGTCAGTGATATTAAACATCTGTATAGTACACTTTGTCTAATGGCAGGTCATAAATTGTATATTAAGTCATTATTAAAACAAGCTATATTCTTGTGTTTGTTATGAAGTGTTTATGTGAACATTATTTAACGCATTATATGTCACAGTGAGCGCTAAAATATTTTAAATAATTTAATACGTTCCTATTTTGAAAAATTTAACACGGGTGCTCCTCATTCCCAAAGGTGTCGTAAACGTTAAACGGTTCAGAATCACTTGATCTACTAAAACGAGAACTGTAAAAGTTAATTAGGAAAATGCTCAGTAAGATGATCTGCAGCTAACGTTATGTCACAAACAAATGTTGATCATCTGAAGAAGTACCTTGCAAGTATATACAAAAATGCACAGTGCTTAACGTCTTAGTATTTAATTGTTGTTGTTTAACAATTACATCGACACTTTTTAAGCATTAAAATGACGAGTCAAGTGTGATTTTCCTTGTAAACAAGGTTGTTGTTTTAAAATATAAATTCCTGTTATTACTGCCTATATTTCATATTTTAAGTGTTCGTTTGCATAGCGTTTACTATTTGTTTTAATGCCTAGAGCATCCCTATCGACAATAATATTATTCGCCCATTCAATGGCTACAATTTTATAAGTATATGATGAAAACAACCCGTAAATTTATTCTTAACAATGCATGGATCATACGGAGAAACCTAAGCCTTCAATATGCTATGCCAGATAAGTTACAAATTTCTGAAAACAACGACTTTAAATTGATTTAGACATTTTTCTAAGGTCCTTACTGGGGATTTATGAGTATGCTCCCGAAATAAAACAGCAACCTTCTCGATGGAGAAACTCTTCATCGCCTTTGCCAAAGAAAAACCGACGAGTCAGGAACAATTTAAAATTCATGATCCCCCTTCTCACCATATTGAGGGAATTATCCATAAAGACTTGGTCCCTTCCGATCAGAAACGGTAATTGGAGCTATCTCCTGATCTGTGAGGGGACATATGAAGGCAAACAGGACATTTGTGTTCTCCATCCACCATACTCACCGGACTTAGCGCTGTGCAACTTTTCTCCTTTCTAGAAGATATGACACCAGAGAAAATATATAAGCAGAATTGCAAGAGGGGATAAACACTCCCAAAAGCAACTTCCACAGGAATTCAACTCTGACATGTGCGCTCCCAAGTAGGCCACTTTGAAACCGTTGGGGATAAATAAAATTCGAATTAGGTACTGTGCTATAAAATGAGGAATTTCTAAAATTTCTTTTGGGTAGCACCTTGAAAGCAATTAAATTAAATAAAGAAGATGATATAAAATAGCAATTTAATTTAGTAGCTTTTAGTGACAAAATATGTAGACTTAATGCTAATACCACAGAAACATTCTTAAGAAATTCAGGATCAGAAACTAACAAAAGTTTATAAACTCCAAATGGAGTTCAAGTCTCAAACAAGAATGCCAAAGGTTTTTTTTTTAATTGATTTATTTATGGACGCTCTTTAACATCACAGGTCATCAGCGTCCCATTCAACTCAGGGTGTCAAACGGCCGACTAATTTTGCTCAGAGGCCTCTTCTTTCAGGCTTGAGGATCTTTTTCGTGCCGTAAATGTACGACACGGGACCCACGGCTTTACTTCCCTTCCGAAGGAAGCCATACTTAGGATTTTTACGCCCAAAAATATATCCATCGGTACCTGGCCGCGTTCGAACCCGCGTTCTTGGGTTTAGGAGGCAAGTATGGTAGCCACTACATCACCAAGACCGACACGCCAAGGTGGCCAAGGAGACGCGGATTCGTGAGCGGGAGGTCTGGGGTTCGATTCCAACCAGAACCGTCCTTTTTTCCAGGTTTTCCTCAGTCCTCATAAATGGTAAATACCGGGGAGGTACCCTAAACTTAGGCCTGAACGCTTTCTTCCTTAAAAAAAGAAATAACCTGGCCCAATTTATAATTTCATCTGATGTATCATCAGTGTCCACCGCCTGCCTCAGTAGTAAAAATGGGCGTTAAACACTATTTTTTTTAAAAAAATCTCAAACAGGCGATGATGTTTAACATGTTACAAAGGCATTCATGACTTTTCAAGCCATTTCAAAAAAAAAAAAAAAAGTCTGTCTGAACTTTGCTTGTGTCATTAAACTCAGTCAAGTTAGAACCTGGGAGGCATACAAGGAAATAGCAGTGGTGATGCATACTGATTAGCACCTGTTCTTTCATAGTATTTAACTACTGCAAGTACCACGCAGCTGTATTAGCACTATATCTCAAAACATGCAATTCACTTCCTAGTTCTGCATTTTAGCCAAATTTCCAAACTTCTTTTAATAATAATGAGTGAGGACCTATCTTCTATACCATTATTGATATTAATAAGCTGATATCGACAGATTTAAGGAAACGTTACAGACTCAAAAATCTAATTAATAGTGAATTAATACTTATCAGAAAACAGAACTATTTTTCAGTAGTAAATAATATGCTTTAATGGATCAATAGTCATAAGTGTAACAGAAATAAAATAAATAAAATTGAAATAATAATGGCGTTTACTAAATGTTTCTAATGAAAATTATTTATGAATGACAGGTACTGTGTAATCCTTGAAACGAAACGCCTGTATGATACAAGCAAAATAATTAGTGATATTTTTAATTTTTCTACTGTTTGATTTATTTTCACTCATATAAGATTTGCGGGAAATTTAGAAAATGACATTGAATGCTATTACATTCTCGTGTGTGGTGAATGTAGAAAAAACACAATGCTGTCCTATGATTTTATGCTCAGAAACGTCCTAAGAGAAGCCGCCATATCGAAAAATGTTTGCAAACCAGATTAATGAGTAGTGGAAATGTATTACCTTGAAAACGTATTCCAACAGACTGAAGAAGAAGATGAAATTAATGTTTCTAATGACTGATTTTAAATATTTCTATTACATGATATTGTTATTAGAATTTAAACCTGGAATGTCCAACTGCGGCCACCGTGGATTAGATATATTGTTTTTAGTTCTTTGAAATGAGGCATACGTTTAAGATATTTAGACAAGGGAGCAGTTTCCTTAGTGTGTTATAAAGAAAAGACTTTGATTATGCGTGTCAGGCGACGGAAGGGAGGAACAGACAGGCGGATAAAAATACGTGCCGCGACACTTTCGTGTTTTACGATTGAATTGTGTTTATATTGTGCAAGGCCATGTCGAATCATTCACTAAAAACTTAACTTTTGGGAAAAAGTGTTTAAATAGAATTCAAACAAGTGCTTTCATGTCCTTCGCGGCTTTTTGGTAAAAAGTCATCTTTCTTTGGACAAAAATATGATGAATATGGTTAAAGAACATTTTAAGGAACTTGAGAAAATCTTCAGAGAATATTTCCCTGCTCTACCCAATAACATTGGATCCGCAACAACATCAATTTTGAAATCCACATTAACAGTACGCAAAAGTGAGCAGCTTCTGAAAATTTCTTGTCTACACAATAGCTATAAACATTTGTCATTAATTAGTTTTTAAAGGGGCTAGAGAATAAAGCTAAAAAAAAAAACATTTTTATCTTTTCCACACACATATTTTTGTGTAAGTCATACATCTATTTACAAAATTAATCTAGAAATATACTTAGTACTGCAAGTGACGAGAGATTTTATTTAACTTCTGTGATTCCTATCAAAAGTTACGTGCCATCCTTAGCAAACGCACTCGTCTGCCTGAATTTCAAATGAAATTTCAAAAAAGTAATTTCACTGTCAGATTTATATTAAAATGTGTTAAATATAAAAACATGACTTTATAGACAGGGAACTATTGCATTATTAACTCACCTGTTTCATTTCAGGTTAAATGTTTTGAAAGTAAAACAAACGTATAATTATTTTAAATAATTTAGTTTAAATATTTAAGCATTGTTGCATCGTTTTGGAAGAAAATTCTAAGATAGGTCTATTTGCCATAACTAACTACAGAAACTTTAGACTGATTGAAGGTTGTTAAAGGTTTCGCACATTAATAAGGAGTTTGCTCAGATCTTTCGCGAGTTCAAATAAGAAGTTTGGGAACTATGTGCTAAATGATGCGGCATATGTCAAAGATTGTTTATTGCAGAAGTTTCATCCATATCACGTTTCTTTTCATTAAGATCTACACCAACACGATTTCACAAACCACATTTCCGTATATCCTCTTTACTGACAAAACAAAAGCAAGACATTTTTAGTAACATGCACCATTGGCCACTAAGCAATTCTCACTGACTTTATTAAGAGAAATATTAGCGGCAACAGAGTGTAAATATAGGGTGGGGAATAGATAGTCGTAATTTAATCCTCTTTTTTTTTTTGATAACTTTTAAATTCCCTAACAAATTAACTATAACCTTCCTAAGAAGACATTAGAAGGAACGTGGTATCAACTGCATGGATGTCCAGCTCATTTTGCAAAGCGTAGTACAATCTTTAATGGACCATTTGGAAATCATAGTATTAGCCGTGCAGGTCCTGTAAGGTGACTATCACAATCTCCTAATTTGACACCTGTTCAATTTTTCTATCTATAAGGAAAACTGAAGAACTTATGGATTAATGTACAAGGAGACATGTTAGATATGGTACTTCTGAAATGCTAAATAATGTGCAATAATCCCTGCATCAAGACTGGAAGCTTGTGCCGCAGGGATTGGGCACTATTATGAACACGTATGAGCCAATTTCCTACGCTTATACAAACAGGATAAGATTTCTCATTTGAAAGAAAACAAAAGACTGACAATACTTCTTTTAAATCATATTGCTGTTCGCCTGCTTTAACTGGATAAAAACAATTACTCGAAAACTATTGCATTAGAAACATACTCTGAGCCGGAGGTCTGGGGTTCGAGTCCCGCCAGGATCGTCCTCCGTGAGTGAGTTTTCCCCAGGTTTTCCTCAGTCCTCATAAATTGCAAATGCGGGAGAGGTACTCTAAACTTAGGCCTGGAACGTTTCCTTCCTTAAAAATAAACCCTTACCCAATATATCATTTCATCTTATGTATCATCAGTGTCCACCGCCAGTGGTGCCTCAGTAGTAAAAACGGGCGTTAAACACTATTTAAGAATTATAAACATACGGTCAACGCCATTAATATTCTAATTGTATTTAGCTTAGTTTCTGCTACATTTATGAATATGAAACCATTAAAAAAATATACCTTTGTGCTGAAAATACTTTTTTTTCCTGATCAATAATATTTCTATATATTTGTGAGCCCTTACGTGCGTTTAAATCTAGCAAATACAGTTTCGTATATATCAATGATGGCGTATGACATATTTGAGGCAGTAAGTATCTCATCCTGTATACTACAGAAAAATAAAGTTTGTTGATTGTGTCTGCAGTTGTTTATCGTCATCGTCGGTATTCCAATCCTTTTATAGATAAACAGATCTATTAAAAAATTGACATTTTCATATTAGGCAGTTCAACTTTATCTGTTGTCCACGTAGATGTGAATAGAAAATTTTCCCCCATTATATCCGGAGTAAAGCAGAATGCTGAGTAATATGTAATCTATTTGGCGAATAAATAACATATACTTAAATAAATAATTAATTAAACACGTTCAACAGCTAAAAAAATAATAATAAACTAACTGCATAGCACGGTACCGCGTTGTGTAACTGTTTATTGATTTATAGCCAATGCAATGGGATTAAACATCTGCACGTCTAAAAGGACAGTCACACGTCGAGCAATGAAAATTTAGATGGCATTTTTGTTTGAAACTCAAACCTCTTCTTTAACTGAATCAGTTTAGTGATTTTTAATGGTGTTTAACGCACGTTTTTACTACTGAGGCACCACAGACGGTGAACACTGATGATGCATGAAATGATATATTGGGAAAGGATTTTTTCTTTAAGGAAGGAAACGTTCCAGGCCTAAGTTTAGGGTACCTCCCCGACATTTGCCAGTTATGAAGACTGAGGAAAACCTGGAAAAAACCTCGGTCAGGTAGTTTGAACCTCAGACCTCCCGCTCATGAGTCCGCGCCTTAACGACCTCGGCTACCCCTGGCGGTCAGTTTAGTGATGCCTGAACGAAAAATTTCTTAATTTTTCCCAATGTTATCGTACAGGAATTTGCTAGTGTTGGTCACTTTCTAAGGCATATTGCAGTAAACAAACTATTAAATAAAACTTATTCCGAATAAAAACGTTTGTTATCAGACAAATATAAGACATTAAATCTGTATATATGCTAAATTTTTTCCGCAAAAATGCATATAAAGCTACTAAAATATAATTGGTATGAAAGAGGTGCGAAATGTTATAGGTATGCAGTGATTCCTACAATTTATCTAATCAGAACTGTATCTGACATTTTGATCCAAGATTCACAACCCACTGGCATATGATCACCTCAGGGAAAATCCATGACCTCCCATGTGGAATGTCTGTGACCGCGAGGTGCGGTTGGTATGCAGTATTTTTCCCAAGAATCTACGATGCCAACATGTAGATCAGAACGATTTTCACGGTTCAAATCTCGCACTCATCTCATCGAGAATGGAATCCATGACCTTATGCTACAGGCTACCAAGTAAGTTCAATGGCTCCTTTATAGACACGATGCTCTCTTTAAACGCTTTGCTTATAACGATTTTAGGCAAATAACACATTAACGAAGACTTTATAGTAAAAAAAAATCAGTAGGTGAATATTTGGGAAGTATTTCTTAATATAAAAATAAAGAACGTATTCCAACATAAGTTACGAAACAGAGCGGTTCAGAGATACCGTCGTGGTTTTGGGGAATCATTCTATAGACAAGAGATACGTAGCCCCATAAGTTCTCAAACTTCAAGGAAAACAAATAAAAGAAAAAGCTGCATTGCAATGTAGAGAGCCTGGTGCCTGTAGCACAAGGACATTTCCTGTCATACATGCTCTTTCCAGCCATGTACAGATATAGGAGGAACGCAACAAGAAACACACCCGAAACGCTCCTTTTTCGATATACAGGATGCTACATATTCGGAGAAGAGATAGATCCTACAATGAGGAATATTGTTGTTAAACAACACATGTTCTCTGATGGATCAAACCTGAAAGTGGAGACCTCTGAGCAAAATTTATCGGTCGTTTCACGCCAGAATTGAGTGGGACGTTGATGATCGGAGATGTTTGTGAGCGTCCAAATAAATTAAAAAATACATCTTAAGGATAGTTATAGTGTGCTCATGTTTTTTATATTAATGTATGCTGGTTCCAAAGCTAAACAGGTTCATTTTCGTGCAGAAAAATACTAGGTATGGCTTCATGCGGAAGTGAAATAAAGTCGTGGGTCCTGCGGCGTAAGTTTACGGCACGAAAAAGAGTATCAAGTCTGAAAGAAGAGGCCTCTGAGCAAAATTTATCGGCCGTTTCACGCCCTGTTAAAGAGTGTCTCTAAATGAACCTAATAAATAAAATAAATAACGCTAAACCAAGTTACGAATTCTTGTCATCGCCGTGTACTTCTGTGTGTAGTGGATGCGTATGCAGTTGAATGCAGGCAATCGTTTCCTCGAGTTGACCGGCATGATGTGCTATGAGGCTATCGTACTTAACGCATTGATTTCATGTGCAGGGTGTTATGTACACAAGACACGAACTGCGTGAGGAAATATTCACTGCTTTTGATCAAATGCGACACAGGCCTGAAAGGTTTGTCAGAGGCCGACAGGCGTAGTGATGAAACTACATGAAAAGAAATGATAAATTGAGGAAGGATTTTTTTTAAGGAAGTAAGCGTTCCAGGATTGAGTTTAGGGTACCTTCCCAGCATTTGCCATTTATGGAGACTGGGGAAAACCTGGAATAAATCTCAATCAGGGAGGAGAGACCTTCCATGCGCGGCTACCCGTATCGGTACAACGGTGTATACATGCAATCAGTTCAGGGAAGACATTGTGCAACGTTTAAAGGCTGTTCAAAGGGTATCTACTTGGGTAATACGATAAGGTCAAAATTATTAAATGTTCTTTACACCTGTGTTTCCTTCCATGTTTAACAAAAAGGTTGCTCACGTGAGACAGTGTCTTCTCCATGTGCAGCCTAGCCCTCCGTTACACCTATATGAGAGAATGTAGCGCTTTTGTACAAGATATCATTTCCCATAGTTTGTGGCCGTGCTTTTCCGCCACACTCTACAAATTCAGGCATTTAAACAGCTGTGACGATTGTAGTATTTTCTTTTGTAGCAGACAAAAGCAGCTTCCACTCCCTATCTGCGCCCTCAAGAGCCTCTGTGTGTCTGAAATGCAGTTGGTCAACCTGCACTAACTTTTAGTGCTGTAATATTTCATCTTGTTCGGTCACATGTGCTAAGGCACCCGAATTTTGCAGTGAGCAAAGAGAAGCTAGTGAACTATCAAAAAAAAAAAAAAAAAAAAAAAAAATCCTAACCGCAAGAGGAAGAAGACGTTAAACAGCTCCCTCTATGGACATCAGTTGAAAAGCTATTTTCGTAACATCGGATATCACGATATAGTTTCCCAAGAGTTAGTGTAATATTTTCAAAGGATGTGTACATTTCTATAGTTTCAAAGCATCATAAAGTAGACAAACTAGACAGTAAGAAGGAACTGCAATGCTAGCTGAGGTGCTAACTCTCGAGCGATTGTCATATAACGGTTACATGCAGCACGCCAAGGACATTATCCACACACACGAGGGCCAGGCTGCTTAACGCCGTGAAGGAATATACCGTTCTTGAGGCGATTTCTGTTAAATTTTGATCTTCACAAGTTTCTTCAAACGTCTAAACTCACCACCTGCATTCCGGTTTCAATCGTGGTGCGGTGATGCACTGGATATCTACGCGTTAAATTGTCGAAGCATTCGTTGTTATAGGCTCTGCAAACTTTAAAAGAAGCACCTCAAAATAACAGCCCATTCATTGCAACAAGCGCACTGTCATCAGCTCAACATCCAAACGAACTGAACAGCATAAATCTAATCGAAGTGTTATAATGAACTGCAAAGAAACGACTGTATAACTTGCAACATATATTAATGGTTATGGAATTAGAATTTACTATAGTTTATTCGTTGTTATCATCTATCAGCTTTATCTTATGAATTACGTGCAGCGTTCTATAAGTAGGTATGCAAAATATTTTAAAATCTCTTTTAGTGTTTTATTCGTTTCAGCTTAAGATACACTGCGTTGTATTTCTTTTCAAATGTACTGCTAGATGTCAATAGCCTGGTATCGCTATATCTCTTGGTCATTTTGGTCCGAGGACTGGACTTAAGGGATGGGAATCAGAAGCTTTAGGATGGGTGAGGAGACACAATTCAGCAATATATACTGATCTCTCCTCGGATGCATAGACTGGTGTTGGCTTTGCGATTCGTGAAGAACTTTGCAGTGGAACTGCTTCAACTTTCGATGAGTCTAGACATACACATGTTTCACCACGAGGCAACACAGAGATCAAAATAGTCCTTACACAGTCCCAAAAGAGTGTGAGAATATTGTCTTGAAACTTCTTTCCGAGGAAAAGTTTAGTTATTACGCCCCCATGAATTGTCTTTTGGTCTCAGACCTGAAGTAGTGAATCCAGGTTTCATCTTCCATTTAAATGCTGGATAAAAGAGTATCTTCAACCTTGTAATAAGAAAGTAACTCTGACAAAGTAATGGTTCTCTGATTCTTTTTATGCTGGCACGTTCCAACAATGCAGCCTTGATCAATGAGACTGTCCTCACCTCCTTATAATGCTACATCTCCATCTCTCTCTTGGAAGGGAAGGGGAGTTGGAAGGCAAAATGTCGACTTTCTTCACGATTTTTTTTAAAAAAATAATTATTTTTCTGAATTATGTGATTTAATTTTTATCCTGATATGTAGCCTAGAAGTAGTTTTTCTTAAAATATTTTTTAATATTTTAAAATATATGTGCATAAATCGAAAAACTTCTTATTTTACTATCATTCATTTTAAAAGCATATAGGCTTGGAACCAACTGAGCTATAAGGTTCTGGTCTTTATCATTTGTTCGTGAAATTTTCTGTTTACTATTTTGACGCAAACAAACTGAAAATATCTGACTATGGTACAGGCATGCTTTACGTTTCGGGTTGGGGCTACGAATAAATTGTTAGCAACCTTTTCTTTTAACTTTTTTAAATCTACATTTTGCTACATGCTTGTAACTCTACAGGAGGGGAAAAACTATGCATTAATTGTCTTGAAAGTTTTAGTGATATATCTACACGTAACAGTGGAGCTAATGCAATAGGACTATTAAAATACATTTCATATCCTGGGGAGTTATGAAAAATTTGTATAAAATGCTTGACTAAAAATAAAAAAAAAAATTATACACTGCCCAATACTAAAATTATATCATTTCTGCTTCAGTGCGTATATAATGTGTAAATAAGCTATCCACATTTCAATGTTGCAACCCTAACAGAATTTAGTTAATTTTACACTGATTAGCAACGTCTTCCAACCACCCTTAAATTACTGTTAGTTTGGTTTTGATGGTCCCATTTTCCGCCACAACAAATCCAAATCCCCTCTTTATTTATATTGCAAACTGCTTACAAATTCTATTTTGAAAACTAATTGCATTACTTCCGCCTAATAGAAGAAAACGAAACTAAACGAGTTATTGCGCTAAAGTTTAAAGGTACTTCACATAATTGTTTTTCAAAGATAAACCGGTTGGACTAAAAAGGTTTTGCATTACTTATTAAACCTCCCTCGTGTATATAATCTGCAATAACTTAAAAAAAAAACCCTTAGTTATATTTAAAATATACCTAAAAGAATCGATTTACCTCCTACGGTTTAATTTGCGCAAGTAGAACATTATAAAACGAATTCCTTTACACGCTAGTATGAAAGGGAATGAATAGACCAACTGTGCTGCCAACGGAACCATTCTAAAACCACTGAGAGATTCAAACAAGGATATCTCTTATCGAGATGTCACCATTTAACCCATACAGCAACAAGCAGCTTGCTCTACGTAACTAAAACGCCGTGACCGAATATGTCAGCCAGTCTCACTGTGCAATCTTCGGAATGCACCTGGTTGAACTGTCGACCATCAGTACAAAATAGGAAAGACACAGCATTTCAGTTCATCTCTCTACAGCTTTCAACAGTGCACAAATGTCATCCTTTTTAAGGACTTTATTTTCATTAGTTCTGAATTTTCCCCATTCAGCAAATTACATCAGCTTTATATTAAATCACCCTACATTTCCATTCAAAAAAATAAAAAAAACACAAAACAGAATATATATACACAAACCATAGGAGCCAAAATAAACAGATCTAATGCCTCTCTGCAAGCATTAAAAGACAAGAAAAACACGATTAAAATAATTCATCTCTTATTGTTAATACAAACGTATTAATAAAACAAAACAACAATTTCAATAACAATTAAGTTCAATACCTTGATTCTACTAACAATAAAAATGCATTGGAAAATATGTTCATGCTAATGTATAGAATTTGTGTTTTAATTGCTGCCTATGAAAACGCATCAATAAAAGTCCATTTATTTGATTGACTACATCAAATAGGAAGTATGAATGAATTAATCCGCTTCAATAATAAACCCCAAGCAGAAGAAATAAGTTTGAAGTAGAGTTTAATATACTAACTGCACGTATGACTTCGAAAAACATTCTCTTGCTGAAGCAGAAAGACCAATGAGCTCAGAACCAGAAAAACGAACTTTAAGAGCACAAAATCACACAAACGCAATGGTTCTAGGATCTAGACTCTTGTTTAAAGCACTTTTCTGCTTCTTCAGTTTTTGTGAGCTTACATACCTTTCTGTAAAAAACGTGCATCAAAAATACTTTAGTTATATTTATTTGTCTAATGCGAGTAATAGGCAGCTAATAAGCCCATTGTTATTCAGTAGAAAGCTAAGGTATTAACTGGACGTGACTGCCACGGATGGCAGAGGTGATTAAGGCGCCGACTCGTGAGCGCGAGGTCAGCGGTTCGGCTCCCGCCAGGACCGTCCTCCCTGACAGAGGTTTTTTCCGGGTTTTTCTCGGTCCTCATAAACGGCAAATCCCGGGGAGGTACCCTAAACTTAGCCCTGGAAGTTCCCCTCCTTAAAGGTTATCATTTCATCTCATGCATATCAGTGTTCCCCGCCTGTGGTGCCTCAGTAGTAAAAACGGGCGTTAAACACTATTAAAAAAAACTCTGGGCGTGAAACGGCGGAATGTTTTGCAAGACCTCTTTTACATGTATGGAGTTTTTTAACGTGCACTAAATTCACGATCAGATATTACTTGACTTTTTTGTTTGCATTGTGTTTAATAAATTAGAGTAGCACATACTTACATTTTGTTCGTCGATGCATGTCATACAATTTGGTTTCAAAAAGTAACGCAATTCATGTAACAAAAAATCCATTAAAGAGGCGTGCTTATTACATATGAACAAAACTGCTGTATAAAAGTGTATCTAAATAATGATATATCTTTTTAAAATGCGAAAGCAAAATTTCATAGCAGTGTCTGCCAGTTACAAACAAAGCGCTGATGTTCTATCACAATCAACTGCAGTGGTTCAAAGAGCATATGGAGGGTCGTGTTTCAACAACAAAGTAGGGTGGCCCAGGTGCTGCGATCACTGCAGTGAACGAGACCACGTCATTGTTCGGGAAGATGGACGAACAACGGGGGATGGACTTATAAGGGGATCCCTCCCATTACCAGGGGATGTTGTGGTGTTCAATTTTTTCACAGAGGTCTGCGCATCCCGTAGGTTTTTACATTAGGACGGCACCTAGAAGCTATTCCGACCCGCCGTTTGGCTGTAGACGTTTGCGACGGCCGGACGCGCTAAGTTGCCTTAGCTGCCAGATTCTTACTGGTGGAGAGGTCTCATCTAGCAGGACCTACTCGTGTTATAGAGGTGAGTGACCCCAGCATTTAGGTAGCCACCACCCTCCCCACAAACGACAGCGATTCAGGCGAACCTGCCCCTAGGGTACACGCCATTGGTACTCCCCTGGGACACGCTGCCGTCGTGAGTACTCAATTTCCCGTGAGTTCCGGGATCACTGCCACGCCGAGTCCAACCCAATCCGGACAACTCCCTTGCGGGAGAGGCTCGTTTCAAGTCCGGCCCGGCTCCTTCTAGTAACGTCAGAGGTACCGCGGGTACTCAGGGTCCGCAGAGCCCGCACCTGGAGCATCTGAAGAGCAACGACCGTAGCCGCGCCCCCCTTACGGGGAGGGGATGGACTGTCAGACATGTTACAAATTTCCAGGTAGTGCGTTCACCATTTTGCAGGATCGCTTCCACTTGAGACACGTCTATGCCAGATGGGTGCCGAGATTGCTGACCCCTGAATAGAAGTTAACGAGTGGATGTATGTCGGGAGCTTCAGTATTTGATAGCGGAGCATGGTGAGATATACCCAAATTCCATCATTACAGCTGATGAGACTTCGCTTC
Organism: Metallyticus violacea; assembly: GCA_030762175.1. Classification (NCBI taxonomy): domain Eukaryota; kingdom Metazoa; phylum Arthropoda; class Insecta; order Mantodea; family Metallyticidae; genus Metallyticus; species Metallyticus violacea. Next base: position 361,546,265 of record CM060846.1, on the reverse strand, counting down.
ATTATTGCGATGTCGAAAGCAAACAGCAGAGCTCAATCTGGAAAGCATCTGCTTGTCCGACACCAAAGAAGGCCAAGGTTGTTCGGTCGGCAGGGAAGGTTATGTTAATTTCATTCTTCGACTGTCGTAGAATGGGTTTATCAACCTAAGTCTTCCCGCAACAACGGATAATGGGGAATATTACAATACTGGTTGGTGCGTCCTGACCGAACCATTCGACGCCCTGAGACGAATCCATCTGGTTGGTGCCTTCATCGTGATAATGCATGTTTTCGCGTTTGCTGCGTTGTTGCAACATCGGACCAGAAAAAAAAAAAAAAAAAAAACATCGAATTGCGTCTCAAACTTTATACAGACCGTATACCTAGCTCCATGTGACTTTTTTCTCTCTTGTCTCAAATACGAGCTACGGGGCAAATGTTTCGTATCATCAACGGTTGTTGTGAAGAAGGCAGAGGGGATTCTAAAGACGATGTGACATATCGGTTTCCAGGACTGTCTACGTTGGGCCAAGTGCATACCACCCAATGCGGACTACTTCGATAAAAATATATCAACTTTGACCATGCTTAGTGCAAAGTAAAAAAGGGGTTTTCAGTCATTAATTGCTAGCCCTCGAACACAATGATCCGCACGCAGACATCAAGTAACTTCCTTCTTTAAATTAGGCCCTACAACGACTAGCTGACTAAATGGTCCGAGACAGAAGGTAAAAAAAAAGTTATGATGATGCATTTCTTCCTTTATAGAACCACAATGAATGCTGAGGTCCTAACGCAAATCGGAGCCAAGCTCAAAAGGAAACGCCCCGGAATTTTTACTTGCAAAGTTAAACTACTACATGACAATTCTAGACAACAGAAAGATTCCAGGATTTGCTTAGAAAATGACAATGGGACATTTTCTGCCATCTACCCGATTCTCCTGGTCTTGTACCAAGTGATTTCATGTTTATCTTTACACCGAATTGAGGACAGCGATTCAAGTGAAAATTGCAGAGAACAGATAGCAGCGCAAACAGGACAGACAAAGTATCGAAATTGATGTTACGATGCCGAAAATGCTTTGGGAAAGATAGAAGTGTTGTAAGAAGATGAATGGCATTATTTCAAAATAAAAAGTGAATATTATATTTTTTCCGCATTAAAGAAACTTACTTATTAAACGACTCTAGTAAAAGAAGTGGAAAATTGTTCCAATTAATACCGCTAGTGGATTACAGGTTAATTAATGGAAAGTTAATTGTAAATAAATTGCATATCAATCTATAAAATTAGGTTTTATCGTGCCCGCGTGGCAGCGAATTAACCACACTAATTTAAAAACGTAGCGGATTAAATGAGTACCTCGGTGCTATCAGATCTGTTCATTAATACGGTAACAAAATTACCAGAGATGGTTTTTCTGAAAATATCTGAAAGTTTATTGCGCAGGAAACAAAAATGGTAACTAAGGCAAGAGAACGTACCATATTTTCGCAAGCCAAATTGTCTAAAAGTGTGATTCTTTAATTGTAATACTTTATTTTTTCACGGATATTAAAATTAATGACTCGATGCTCGAGTCACTGGGGTGGCATTTGAGTGGACTTTTGGTTTCCACAGCGTTCCGTCGTTCACCCGTTTTCATTTCACGAACACTCTTCACTTCCTTTTCTCCCTTCTTCATCTCATTCATTCTATGGTTTCATTTAAAAGCCTCCAGTAAGCAGCTACAGGACTAGAAGGATGAAACCGTCAGCTCCGGAGAAAAATGCAGTGGCGGTACTATCGAGTAATTTTGCGCCAGTTGCACGCTAATCAATGTGGACTTTAACCTTTACCCCTTTTACAGTTTTCCCCAAAATTCGACCGTTACAGTTCTCTGAAGCAAATAAATTAGAATTGACATAAATTAACAGCTCTTTCCAACAGCGATACTTACTGTGTTTGTAAATTCTTAAGCAGATCACATTTATTTGTGTACCAGACATTCAACAAGTTTCTCCCTCTAAGCAAAAAGAAGCCCTGAGCTGCTGTAAGATAATTAGTATTAATTTACGACCTGCTTATAGCTCTCTCCTACGTCATCACTATAAAATGCTAACTGGGGAATATCAAAAGCTTTCATTTGAGCTGTAGATAAATTAGAAAGTACTCAATTATTTAAAATTAACGTTTATAACACAATACGTATCAAAAGCAGCGTAACTGCTACAGGGTTTATCTTGCTGACACTTCGCTAACCACGAGTTCTGCAGCGTTAACAAATTAGCAGCTTCCAAAGGGTTCGTTCATTGCTCATAAGTAAACGTCACGAGATATGTGGGTCGTTTCGTTCTTACAACTTAGCAACAGAACTGCCTCTTGAGGTTATGCAATTTATCCTTCTGTACACCAAGAATATTAAGGTACTTATTAGTTGGTAACTGTCTTGCCCAAGAGATCTTTCAAATGCCCAGGAGACTTTGAATTATTTATTTCCCGACAGAATGCCGAGATGACAGGCGGTAAGTCCATCGCCTCCAACGCCATTTGACAGGGAACTAAGATATTTCTTGAACGTGAAACTGCCGATAATTTTCATGTATGTGCTGATAATTTACAACACGGTACCTGTGGCTTAAAGTCCATTTCGGAGAACTTGCGCTTTGGTGATTTTTACGCCCTGAATCGACCCTGGCCAGGTTTGAACCCGCAAAACTTGGGTCTAATAGATATGGATTTACATCTAGATTCTTCTAAAATCTTCGGAAAAGGGGAAAATCGATAAATAAATGCAGTAAAATTATAAATGTCAGTAATAATTTACATTAAGGAGACACTGCCCTTATGATTAAAATATTTTCATAATAAAAGTTTATGAAATATGAGGGCATGCCATATTACCATTATATACGAACAGTGCACTAAATATCCAAATATAAATATTTAATTTTACTTTTTTTTCCATACCGAGGCCATATTTTTCATATCAAATTAATAGATTACATGTTTTGCATGTTTTGACCAGATGTAATATATAGAGTTATTCGAAAGTAAGTTTCCAGTTTGAAATTACTCTTGTTCTATTTGGTTCCATAGAGATACAATTATACTTTAGAGGGATTGCATTTTTTCCGTTGCTATGATAGCTACGTCACGTTTCGACAAACGATTGTGCATCAGAATACCCACAACACTTTTCCAACAATTGTTTTGACCCTACGAGTTCGTTATTGGCCTTGAGAAACGGAGCCTGCTCTATAAAATCCTTTCATTAACTGGTGAACGAGTTACCGTTACAAAAAGTGATCGGGTAGATTGAAATTAGAAGAAAACGGAGTGATTGCATTTCTAGTTTAGCAAGTTTGTGAGCATTTTGCATATTTTTCTAGTGCTAATAAAGTTACAAAGCGTTTGCGAATGAGCATGGTGACTTCTGAGAAAATTGCTTCGGTTGTATCCCCGTAAAATAGAAACAGAACAATGAATGAATGAATGAATGAATGAATGAATTAATGAATGAATAGTGTTTAACGCCCGTTTTTGCTACAGAGGTACCACAGGCGATGGACACTGGTGATACATGAAATGAAATGATATTTTGGGAAAGGATTTATTTTTAAGAAAGGAAACGTTCCAGGCCTAAGTTTAGGGTACCTCCCCGGCATTTGCACAGAAGAACAAGATAATTCTCACAGAATACTAGATGAAATCTTGTGAACAGATGAACCACCTTTCGAATTAAATGGAGTAGTTAAAAATGAACTAAAAGTTCGTAGAAGTATTAAGACTAATATAAGATTCCTACAAGCAAAATCCATCACGCAGGAGCTACGAAAACTAAGCGAAATCCTCACCGGTTGAATAACTCTTAATAAAAATAAATATAAAAGTCAAATTAGCCTTGTTAGTTAATGAAATGAAAAGAGATAGTATTAGGGGGGGAACAAAATTAGAATTTTTACAATCTACAAGTATCACAAAAGAGAAACCACATTATTATTATTATTGAAATTAAACCACAATAATTAATGGTATACTATTAATTAAATTAAATATATGACCACTTATAGACAAAATTATACTGGGTATTTTTAAACATTTTTATATGTAACCATGTTTACGAACTTACCCATAGATATCTTCACATTCACTTAAATAAAGAAAAGTAACACAAAGTTTCTAGTTACATTCTATACTTAAGATGTTCATATGTTTCAATAAAACAAAAAACATGTTACTCTTTAAAAATACCTCCGATATATTAAACAAACATACAGAATCAACAAAGAACATTGGAAAGTTTCATCGATTTTCATTGCCTTTGAAATGTAATTTAAATATTATTATTTTAAGTACACGCAAACGTTTACTGAACGTTATTACAGAGCGCTCTTACATACAAATATACATCTCAAACACAGATTAATATTTCACAGCTGCTATCTTCGGACGATACTTTTGTTAAATATAAAACATATGTAACGTTATACTGAATTCATTCCTTTAATTCTAAAACAATATACAGAAAAATAAACGCAAGAGCACTTTTTAAATTTCGGTTTTTAAACCTGACCTTTACTCCTAACAGTCCAATTTCCCTAAAAGCCCGATTTCCCGAAACTATTTTTCTTATTCTATTTAAACATCATACACGGACTTCTGTTACGAAATATATATATATATATATATATATATATATATATATTAATGCCATTAGAGCGTTTTTAAATTTTGGGGTGTAGGAAAACCCGATAAAAGTTCGATTTCACAGATTTTCAAAAAATGTTTTTTATTTTATTTTATATAAATTGTATATGCGAAGTTTCGTTCCCAAACAAATATTAATGGCGCTAGAGCGATTTTTAAATTTTGGGTATCCCCTTCTGCCAATAGTCCAATTTCACTGATTTTCAGGAACCATTTTTCTTATTTTATATCAATAGCATATATTCAGTTTCCTTTAAAAATTTAAATTTCCTCCGTTAGAGCGATTTTTAAATTTGAGCTTAACCCCAAACGTTTTTGAATTATACCCCACTCCCAATAATATGATAATGTTTCAACTCTGTAGAATAATAAATGTTAGTTTTAGACTTTAAAAAAAATTGAAAAGTCTTGTGCAATATTTATAAAACTATAAGAAACTTATGGAAATAGGGCCAATCGAGATGTATTCACTTTTGCAAATTGTGTACATTTTAATACCGGAAAGGTAAAATATTTCATTTATAACGCAAATGTAAGAAGCTTGGGGATTTAATAGCTTGAACATGCCTTTATGTTACAATCATCGAAAACTCAAGAAACTGTACCTTCCCTTTTCCGCGTATATCAAGTGAGTATACATTTGTTTCACAAACACTTCTTACGAAAAAAAAGAAAATTAGCGAGAAGGGCCTTCTGTCTTCAACAAATCCCCCCTAGTTTGTATATATAGTGATAGTGCAGTAATCGAAGCAACACTGCCATTGTCCGACAGCTTACTATAGAATACCCTCAGCACCACAAGGTCTTGCATTTCAATGGAAAACATGTCTCTCATGCATGATGATTCCGCCAGCTTGAGGAAATGCGCTTAAAGAAACCATGCATACACTCAGGAGTGAACAATGCTAACTTGTCTATTGTTGATACAGAAACCGTAACACATTTCCGGCAGATTGCATATTGCCATAAAAGCAAGCGCTGAAGTATGCAAATGTCTGGAGGCCTCTCGAGAGTCAAATTTTACACGTAGGAGGCAATATTACTACCTCGTATATATCCTATACAAGTAATGGTAATGAGCAGATGTTTTGGCAAGACGGAATGGATATGGCATACATTGAGTATACGGTAGTTTTATTATAGCTATTAAAACCTGCACGATACTGAATGGTAAATATCAAGGGAGTCGTAAATAAGGATGACTAAAGCTTTACAAATGATCTTTGATGCAAGGCAGCATTGACCTGAACCTTTCTTCTAAACATTACAGTATGACAAGTATGTCAGCGTTCCAACACATGCTTCCACTTGCTGAAAAGAAGGAAAACTTGTGGGAATCGCCAAATAGATGTACGTACAACTCATAATCATGCAAACATAATAGAAGTGCTCTTGACCTAAGTATGAAGATCAAGCTCTCATGTGGGCCTATCGACAGCCAGTGTCATACAATGAGATAGAGGACTGCACGCTTTATTTTGTCAACAGATTCACTTCAGCTTAAGGACGTTAAAAATGTAAATTTTATATTTGTAGTCCTTACCCAGTGGCATGGATCAGGCGGCAACGTTTCAGACACAATTCGGGAGGTCCCTAGTTTAAATCCCGTTGTGCCGGCCATCCTGACATTTGGTGTTTCTGGTTTTGCCTGGTAGCTCTACTCTCCAGGAAATTTTCCGCTCTTCCAGTTCATATAGTTTATTTCCCTTAGATTCAAAAACCGAAAGTTTCAGGGCGAGCTGGGCTGGGGCAGTGTAATGCTTGCTTGATCTTTGTAAAGATTTATGACCAGGGGACTGGTATGGAAGCGGATCTTCTAAGAGTCTTAACTTTTTCGGGGGGGGGGGGGTCTAGCGGAGTTGAGGGTTCCATTGGGAAACATATTAGGAACCCCGTCTACGTCCGCACAATCACTTTCCGGTGTCTCCCTCACCTCATCCCTTCCTCGCTGAGGATCCCCATTTTGGGTGTAGACACATGCGGCCAGCCGTGAGCAAGGGTGAAGCACCGAAGTGTTCTTCGTTCTAAACAATGCACGCCAAACCCTTACCACGTACTTTAACGCATCATTCAGGAGGGATAAAGAATTAATGGTGATGTTTCGATTACATCTTCCACAGAACCCCAAAATCATACTAGTCCCTCTCTTCCCTTCTACTGTGAGAAAACAGCTCATCAGCAACAGAAAATCTTTAACCGATATTTGTGGCGGTAATGTTAAGTGACTCACAATGTTTTTTTCTTTTTACATTTATTTATTTATTTATTTGTTCAGTGAACATGCGAAGCTGTGTAGCCTTCAACAACAGGTACTAAGAGAAAATGTGAAGAACTTTTCCTGTTGCTTGTTAGCAAAGTTCGCTGGTAGACTGGGTTATTAAACTCATACATAGCTGGCTTGTTTCCAAACACCTAGGCGAAACGTTTACAGCACAGAGACAAGGTCATGATGCTCTGTGACGCGAGCAGAATGGAGGTGCAATTTCGTCAAAAACTTAACAATTTACAAGTATCAGCAGGTATGCACTACAAGATCAATACGTTAATTTAGTTTCACTAAAGATATTTTTAGCTTTCAGTTCCGCTCCTCCCAGTCGGTCCTGGTGGTGTAGTGGTTCCCACAATTGCCTCCTACACCCAAGATCGCGGGTTCAAACCCGGCCAGGATCGATGGATATTTTCGGGCGTAAAAATCCTAAGTATGGCTTCCTTCGGAAGGGAAGTAAAGCCGTGGGTCCCGTGTCGTAAATTTACGGCACGAAAAAGAACCTCAAACCTGAAAAAAGAGGCCTCTGAGCAAAATTTGTCGGCCGTTTCACATCCTGAATTGAATGGGACGCTGATGACCTGAGATATTAAAGAGCGTCCGTATATAAACCAAATTAAAAAAATAGTTCCACTCCTTAATGTCAATACACTTGCCATTTATATGAAATAAGTATTTAATTTATGCAAATGATTACGTTTAAAATTAAATAAACGAAATATCATTTTAATACATATTCTAAACTTTGTTGTTTTTATAAGAGTTTATATTTTTGATAAATATAAATTATAACAACTTTGGACTAAGAAAAACCTGGAAAAAACCCAGTCAGGGAGGACGGTCCAGGCGGGATTCGAAACCCAGACCTCCCGCTCACGCGTCCGCGTCTTAAAGACCTCGGTCACCCGTAGCAGTTACCCCCTCCCACTGGATGGGTCAAACATATTTGTCAGTCTATGTAACTTAGGCAACGATGCCGTTTCCTGTATTGGCATTAAGCACACATAATACATCAAGGCCGTTTTTTTTTTTTTGAGTAGTGTTTAACGCCCGTTTTTACTACTGTGGCACCACAGGCGATGGACACTGATGATACATGAGATGAAATGATAAATTGGGAAAGGATATTTTTTTTTTTAAAGGAAGGAAGCGTTCCAGGCCTAAGTTTAGGTACCTCCCCGGCATTTACCAGTTATGAAGACTGAGGAAAACCTGGAAAAAACCCCAGTCAGGGAGGACGGTCCTGGCGGGATTCGAACCGCAGACCTCCCGCTCACGAGTCCGTGCCTTAACGACCTCGGCCACCCGTGGCGGTCATCAAGGCCGTAATGCTATATGAACCTGTTGTGTGCAGTTCTGTTAGTTAGTGGCACTTAAGCGACTACACTGTTCCTATGGCTTCAGGATTGGAACTATCACTTAAAAAAGTGCTGCGATTAAAGCATTGACCACATTAGTTATGTCGATCGGTCAAATCACTAAAGAATGTGACTTATCTATTGGGGGGAGTGCAACACACCCTTGCACGCCATATTAATGCAGATGGCAACCAAGATTTACCACTACCAGAGTGACCTCGCAAAGTTACAAACATTTAAAACTGTACCACAAATAAACTCAGAACTAGTAGAAATGAACAAGAAGTTTATTAGTTGTGATTTTCAGAAGCTGAACTGAAGGGGCATGTGGCAGTAAGGATTGATTTTTTTTATTGATTTATTTATGGACGCTCTTTAACATCTCAGGTCATCAGCGTCCCATTCAACTCAGGGCGAGAAACGGCCGACTAATTTTGCTCAGGGGCCTCTCTTTCAGGCTTGAGGTTCTTTTTCTTGCCGCAAATGTACGACACGGGACCCACGGCTTTACTTCCCTTCCGAAGGAAGCCATAATTAGGATTTTTACGCCCGAAAAAATCCACCGGTCTTGGCCGGGTTCGAACCCGCGATCTTGGGTTTAGGAGGCAAGTATGGTAGCCACTACACCACCAGGACCGATGTGGCAGTAAGAAAACCCTTGCTAAAGTCTATAAATATAATGAAAGGACTGCAATAAGGCACCGGGCTCCGGCTGATTGATTTAAAGCACTTTTCACAGATAAATTCAAGTATGGGGGGATTTTGGTATTATAAATTTATATGCAGGTCAACATAAAGAAGAGATGTCCCACAAGTTATTCTGTATAGCACATGTAGGTGGTTTTATGATTTGGGATGTTTTTCTGGGAATTAAGTTAGAGAAATCAGAAGTAATATCATAAAATTGGTCAGTGCAATGCAATACCATCAATAGGACTGTACAACAGTCCTAATCCTCGATCTGTATGGGACAAAGTGGAAAAAGGTATTCAAGAAATGGATTTAAAAAGCTTAGACCAGCTATGGAAAGTTATCCATAATGCTTGGAAGGGTACAAGATCAAAATATCTCCTCCTACGCAGTTATTACAGCAAATGTGGATGCTTTGATGAAGAAAAACTTAATTTTGTTCCTTGTAATGAAGTATTTTTGACCTTACTCTCAGAAATTCCAGAAATTATATGGTGTATTGAAATGAATGTTGTATGTATGTATTTATGTATAAGGAAATTCCCCAACATTACCGTCACTTGTGGCTGGGTTTCTTTTTCCAGGTTTTCCTCAGTCATAAATGACAAAAGCCGGGGACGATATCCTAAATTCAGGCCTGGAACGTTTCCTGCATTAAAAAAAGATCCTTTACAATTTTTCATTTCATCCCAAGTATCATTAATGTCCACCGCCTGTGAATGCCAGAGTAGTAAAAAAGAGCGTTAAAAATATAACAGACTTAAAAAGTATACTTCCCTGTTTAGTCACATGGTAATGCCCAAAAGCAAAACCTTCCACTAGTTTATCCGCTATCATGCGTTTCACAGACCCCAGTTACGATTACTTCTTTACCTAACTGCGCTTCTAAGAATGTTGTGTATATATGCAAAACATTTTATATTGGTTTAACATCTGTTGTTGTTTCACTCCATATCAACAATCATAGGCGTTCAACATGATCTATTTCATTGAAACGATTTTACTGATATATTTAATTGAGCACTTACTGATGTCCACTTGCGCCTCTGAAAATTGCATTAGAGATAGATCCCTCCCCCCTTAAAGCGCATTTAAATCATCTTACATGTTAATGTTCTCCTATTTGCTAATTAATGTTGTTTTTAATTATTTAAATGGTACTATTATTTATTTTTTCCCCTCCCTTTTCCATTCATAGCTTGTTTTCAGTTGCCACGCATTACGTTACCTTCAAGATTCAATATTTACTTTTGACACCTGCACTTTGCTTTATTTACCTTTTAAAAAGAAACAACACAAGTCATTGAAAATATTCCATCAAGCGCGTGAAAAAAATTGCACCGTTTCAGTGATTTTATATATGTACACACACTATCGGTTTGGAATTGAATGAAGGTAAATTATAGCCTATGGAAAATTTTAAGAAGATCTGGATGGCAAACATTTCAATTTTTTTATTATTTTAAAAAATACAATAATATTCCGATATTTCTGAATTATATAGCCCAGAAGTAGCTTTTTTTAAAATGTATTTGAATAGACATCTGAATAGATTAAAAACTTCGAATTTCATCATTCATTTTAAAAATATATATCATTCCAATCATTTTAATTAGAAGGTTCTGGCTATTGCCATAGAAGAAGTATTCTTTTACTGATGGGTATTCTGATGCAAACAGTCTGAACAGATCCTGAGTATGGTGCAGGTATGCATTAAGTTCCAAGTTCGAGCTATGACTATGTATTTAAATTTTATCCCTTTGATCGCAATTTTCTACAAACTGCATTTATATGCATGTACATACCCCTAGAGAGAGATAGAAACAGCTGCATGCGTTTCTTGAAGTTTTCAGTGTTGTTTACACATAACATTGAAGCTCCTGAAGTATATTTATTAAGAAAACTTTCATAACCTGGGCAGTATGGAAGTTTTTGTATAGCATTTTTAATTCTAATTTTTAAATTCTAATAATTTTGTTTCAATATACAGATAAATTATGTAAAAAAATAAGTTGTTTAAATTTCAGCGCTGTAGCTCTAATCATTCTGTCAAAATAGGAACATAAACTTATCTAATTTAATATTGATAAGATAGGACCTTCCTGTTTCATTTATAATACTGTAAAGTGTTATTGATTAAACTTTCAGCGTTCTTCCACGGGTCTGCGACAACGTCAAAAGTATCATTAAAGAGCCCATTTGATCAACACGAAGAGAGTAGCTTGGTTGTGAATGGAAAAATTATTATAAAGTAGAAAAAGTGTTTAACGCCAGTTTTAATCACTTAGGCATCATAGGCGGTGGACACTGACGATACATGAGATAGAATGATAAATTGGGATTTTTTTTTTTTTTTTTTTAAAGGAAGCGTTCCAAGCCTTAGTTAGGGTACTTCCCTGGCATTTATAATTTATGAGGACTGAGAAAACCTGGAAAAAAAACTTCACTCAGGAGTCTCCCTGACTGGTAGGAATCGAACGCCAGACCTCCCGCTCACAAGCCCGCGCCTTAACGATCTCGGCTACCCCGTGGGGGATTCCTCAAGCATGAAGTCCTATGCTAGGAAATGAAGGTGAAATGTGTAAAGAACAAGTACATGGGTTGTATTTCCGCTCTAAATAACCTGCAGAACTCAAGTTCATCTCTCATTATACCAAAACTAAAGCGGGTACATATCACCCGCCTTTCTTGCGGAGTTATCACGTCGAAGAGATGCTGGTTGAGTAAATGGCTCCGAGGTTATACAAATGCGGGCTCACCTCACTATTAGGTCGACATAAAACCTCGATAAGGCCATGGCCAACCACTTCTCGCATAAGCACTCATAAGGCTACCCTTATTTTGCTCTCTCAAAATCGCCTCCCACCCAAATCCAATGAGCCAAAAGCGGACGTTTGTCTGTATGAAGATTCAGTAAAATCTATAGCAGTACAACTGTTGAACAGAGCTCCAACTTCCAGTGCTAAGTAGCAAACCAGTTTAAAATGTGATTTATTTATTTATATTCACACACATTCAAAGATAATCAAATCTAACACCAGCCTGAAAGCTTAAGGAGTAGTGTTAGTTAATTGTAAAATGAATGATGTATTTCTTACACGGTTGGATTTGCGGAATTTCTACATCCATCTTACTCCAAAATACGCTTTGATAGTATGTTCTGAACCATTTCTCATATAATGTTTCTCTGAGTAACAACCATAAATGGTAGAATGGTTACTTTAAAGAATGCATAAACCACAGCGGGACTGAACACTTTGTTTGACGCTTATGCTAAGGTAAGAAAAATGAAAAACTTGTTTGAGTGGGCAAACATAATAGCTACTGGGAAAAAAAGTACAAACGTATAAAACAATGGAACAACATAAGACATTCTGCTGTTTTGTATGCACTTCATTTATAACTCTTACATAATATGTTTAAGGATATCATATTACACGCCAAATGAAACATAAAAGGAATGTTAAATAATTTAGCCATGCAATGAAAGATATAAAACCTTGTTCTCACTATATGGAGGGGTAACCTCTACGGTGCCATCAGTATCTTGCAACTGCAAGTCTACCTGAATACTATACAAATTCAGCTGTAAACTGGAAACATTATTTTGTGTGTTATTAGAATGTTTTAAGGTTATTAATAAAATGGGAAAAGATAGTACAGCCATTGTAATATCACGTACGTCCAGTAAATTTGAAATATCAACTTATTCGTGATTTTCCATTAGAGATATAGCGCGCTCTAATTGCTTAGCCTATCAGGTTTCCAAATGTATAGCTGCGCCATTTTCTTTTGGATTGATTTAGACACTGGATTTATATGATAGGTAGTTCTTTCAGTGCGAGATACAGGTACTGCACAGTAACAAATTATAAAACCGGCTAGAAAACAGTTGCAGCTTTTGGAATGATGAATGGTCTAAGGCGGAGGAGGCTTTTCCCTTGGAGGCACTTCCGATAGGAAAGGATGAGGTGAGGGAAACACGGGGCGGCGACTGCACGGACGCAGCGGAGGTCACTAACATATTTCCAGATAGAACACACCGAGGCCAGTGGGGGCCCCGTGAGTTGTTCGAGCGAATCAGAAGGTCCGCCTCCATTTCAGGCGCCGGGGCAGAAACCTCTCCAAAGAACAAGCCACCATCACACCGTACCAACCCCGCCTCTACCACACATTCGATGCTTGATTGATTTTTTGATTGATTTTATTTAAGGACGCTCTTTAATATCTCAGGTCATCAGCGTCCCATTCAACTCAGGGCGTGAAACGGCCGACAAATTTTGCTCAGAGGCCTCTCTTTCAGGCTTGAGGTTCTTTTTCGTGCCGTAAATGTACTACACGGGACCCACGGCTTTACTTCCCTTCCGAAGGAAGCCATACTTAGGATTTTTACGCCCGAAAAAATCCATCGGTCCTGGCCGGGTTCGAACCCGCGTTTTGGGTGTAGGAGGCACTACACCACCAGGACCGACTTCGATGCTTGAAGCCCACGAAATTAAATGATATGAAATAAGAGAGCAGAAAATTGGCGGAATGTAAATATCCATCCCAGCATTTGCCTAAGTTACCAGGGGAAACGACGAAAAAACCCAAAGCCCAGCTGGCCCGGGTGAGAGTCTCAAACGTTACCACATTAGTCACCCTGCTCAGTGTCCAGCTCTTTTTATCTTTAGGAGTACACTTGTGTCCCTTAAACCGCTTTTACGCTACAGTCGAGCCTATAGGTTACATGAATGTACTGATAGTGGAATATGAAGACAAGCCTAAGATACAAATGTCCCTTAGCAGTTTGAATACATAGGGATGGATAATTCAGCCTGTATATTGCATAAAAGGAGTTTTTTTTTTTTTTTATCCACAGAAGAAACTCTAACAGAATCCCCCACACAGTAGTTGCGTTTATTCCAGAAGCTATTAACTTCAGGGACATTTTCGCTCTCGCTCATAAAGAAACCCAATAAAATGACGGAATGAATGCTGCTGGAATGCTCGAGTCATTATCCGCAGAACCGTTAAAAAAGCTATAAGGATATATTAACGATAACGTTATAACAGTATCCAAAATGAGGCTAGGGAAAGGCAAAAATAGATTCAATGATGCAAAACGCCTCTTTTCTAGCTCATTTAATGCAAACCCCATTTCTTAACAGCTTTACCAGCTTCAGTTTCAACCTCCATCTTTATATCGTGCTGGAGACAAAGTTTAGAGCTTATAGAAGCCTGGTTTTGCTTTGATGCTTTGCAATATCTGATAGTTCCACTGTCCCAGGCAACCGTGCGCTTGGCGCGCACGAGTTGGCGGTCGGCGTACCGACGGATTCTGATATTATCCATTCCTAATCTCCCCATATACTGAACGCTCATACAATTTAGATTAACAAAACATTCACACAATCTTAATTTTATGTTGCGGTTATAATAAGTATTAAGCTGTGTTATTATAGTTATTCAATGGGCACCCATTTCATTTAGACATTCTGGCATCTTTTGATAAAAGTATGTGTAAAGTTCTGCTCCAGAATTTCCTAGATTTTCCGCTTTTATAATTCATTCAGTTCATCTGTAATGTGGAAGTTATTTCTAATACTTTATTTTAGCGTTAAGCACAAATGTGTGAATAATAACACGCAATATGATCGAGGTATAGCCCTTTGCAGTATGTTTATGCTCACGTATAAAATGCACCATAAGATTACTCAAATTAGTTCAGGCCAAAACTGTCTTTGTGACAGAAGCTTGGCTGTTTTTAAACGTCATCTCATTTAAAGCTAACATCACGGCCGATAGCAATATACTCACTACAACAAATTACATAGCATTTGATTGGTACTATTTTTAACATAGAAACCATTGTTCGAGGTCACTAAGACAGGGACTCATGAGTAGGATAGCAAAAGGTCTCCAGTTTGAATCCTACCAGAACCGTATTGCCTGAATGAAGTTTGTCTAGGATTGGCAAATGCTGGGAAAATACCTTAAACTTAAGCCTAGAAGGTTTCCTCCCTCAAATTAAAATTTGATCTCGGGCATCATTGGTATCAATCGCTTGTTATGCACAGTAGTAGAAACGAGCCTTACATACGATTAAATAAACCTACCAAGACGAAATAAATCAGAATAAGCGCAAAGTTCACAAATTTCACTTTGTTAGCCAGATGAGCAAATATATATATACTAAAAACATGTCTAAATTTTCATATTATTTTCTTCAATATTATCGATAGAGGTCATAACCATGTATTTAAACTGTACATAAAAAGAGTTCAAATTATATAAAAATTTAAATGATATATTTTGTTATTTTCTTTAAATTATGAAAAATAGACTTAGCGGGTTGGTGTTATACCCGGTGAGAGGCTAAAATTGTTTTAAGAATGTTATTACTGAAAAAATGCAGTAAAATTGAATTTTATAGCCACGGAGTATTATTGGTTCATTAGCACAAAAATTGCAGATTTAATTCCATTCTCAGAAATATGCAATACAAAAATAAAATTGAGAACAGGCATAATATGAACATTACACGTAAATGTATTCATATATTACCTGAAAGGCTAACGGTTACATTAAATCGCACAAGGATGAAGGAAATCCAAAGAGAAAATGCAATAAATTGCGTCGTGCAGTTGGTGAAAGCCTCAAGGTAATGGATTGATGACTGTGAAGTACAGGTGACGAAGCTTGACTCGTTTGTCCTGCGACGTGAGGGGAAACTCCAACGTTTCTCCATTACCAAAAGCTACACGTTCTCTGTCCCACAATATAGAAATACGACAGACACTATTTCAAGTATCACATTCATGCAAATGTGAGCGAAAGATGATATGAAAAAACCTAGATAGCCACAGCTGCAAGATTTAGACCTATTCTTTTTGTACAGCCGGCCGCTGGAGTAAATGTTTGTACAACAAGATATTACTGAAATGGCCTCAAAATTAACTTAAATGACACTGGTCATCGAAGGAAAAAATGTGCCATATAAGCCAAATGTATCAGAATATTAAACTTAAACCAGTTTTTACTTCACAACCTTTAAATAATATTTCTGCTTTCACAGACAGAAAAACATTAATTATTAATTGTAATTAATGCAAAAAATAAATAAATAACTCATCAAATGTACTTTAGAATTCCAAAAATACCTTTGAAGCAAGTATTCATTACTGACTTTACAGTTCTTTTCAGTGTTATTTTGTTATTTATGGGCGTATATTAAAAATGTAACGCTTATGTGTATATTTGCTGGTTATATTTTTAAGATCATCGTCAGAAGCCAAAAAAGGATCTTCGGCTTCCGTGCTATATTCTTACCATCTGAGCTACCGTGCCCTGCCCGACCATAGCTGGAATCTTCCACATATGAGTATATTATACCCTGGGTACCACTTAAGGTTATATTATTGCAGACAAATTATCTCTAAGAGGCGACTTCAAACCTTGGAGTATTTATGGCCCAGGTTTCATAGTTAAACACAGCATTAAGATTAATTTATTTGAAATTTGATTTTTTTTCCTTCACACAAGCTTTGTAGTAGTATACTTTTGAATCAGAGTCAGATAAATATTCGAACTATGAGGATTTTCGGCTTAGTTGCAGGGATAAAATCTCTGCAACGAGATATGTGTACATCGGAGTCAGATAGGGGAAATTCTCGGCTATGGTCGGGCAGAACACGGTAGCTTAGATGACACAGCTCGGCTTGGCAAGCCAAAGATCCGTGAGACCTCGAAATTTTGCTATCTACCTCTGATTGCAAACCATAGCCTAACACACGACTTTGTGTGAAATCACGTTTAAATGTATATTTTTTACACACTTAAATATACCGACAAGGGTGGCCGAGGTCTTTAAGACACGGTCTTATGAGTGAGAGTTGTTGATTTGTTTTATTTATGGACGCTCTTTATTATCTCAGCGTCCCATTCAATTCAGAACGTGAAACGGCCGGTAAATTTTCCTCAGAGGCCACGGGACTCACGGCTTCACTTCCCCAAGGAAGTCATACTTCAGATTTTTACGCCCGAAAAAATCCATCGATCCTGCCTGGGATTGAACCTTCGCGTGAACGAGAGATCTGGGGTTCGGATTCCGCCAGGACAGTCCTCCCAGACTGAGGTTTTTATCAGGTTTTCCTCAGTTTTCATAAATGCCAAATGCCCTAGAGGTACTTAGAATTGAAAAGCTTATTTTTTGTTTAAATTATTTCATCTCACGTATTAGCAGTGTATACCATCTGTGGTGCCTCAGTAGTAAAACACGTTAAACACTATTTAAAACACTAAACTATTTTTTTCATTTACCGTTATTTTGAAACCAGATACAGTGCGTCAAAAATTTTACTTTGCAATGGAATAAAGACAAATAAAAGCAAAGAAAATAGATAGAAAGATTTTCAATAATATGAAGAATGGTGTTGTAACATTAGGTCAGCGGAGGATATTTTTAACGGAAAAATTGCTACAGAACGTTACTGCACACAAACATTTGGATTGGATTATTAGGAACAAAGGAAAATATTTCATACTTCAGCCTTGTTCAAGGCTGGCCGGGAGTAAAGGATGAGATGAGACAGACACCGGGCTACAGAACCCACAGACGTAGAGAGAGGCTCTTAACATTGTTTTCAGATAGAAAACAATGTTAAGACGCCAGCTAAATCCCCCTCCAAGGAGTTTGAGCATCTCAGAAGGGTCTCGCTTTCATACCAGACGCCGGGACAAAAACATTTCTAAAGCGCGAGTCACCGTCACACCGCACCAGCCCACCTCCCCCTGGCACTTTAGACCCTGTAACAGATTCAACGGAATGAAATAATATGAAGTAGGAGAGCGAAAAAAATTATGACAAGTAAAGAACCGTCCCAGCCCAAGCTTAGGAACACCGGTCACAACCCGAGAGTACCCGATTGCGAATTTTTACCTGAGCAATTCGGGACAGAGTAACATTTCAACTTTATTTGCATTCAGGTATATATAAAGACTACTGTTAGAATAACCAGACTGGTTATATGAGGCTCTGAGAGTACAATTCTTAGACAAAGAAGCTGACGATAAACTAACAGCCAATAGAATCGGACGGGAGATGAGAATGCTTTCATGATGAACAGTTGAATTGCCTATTTATAAATACAACTATACCTTGAGATGTTAACTCTCTTCCAATACTTACCGCATATCGGAAGTCACCTGTAACAAAAAGAAACACGATTTAGATGTAATTTTCAACATGTCTACGCTTAATCTATAAAACCCAGTTCACATTCAGCCCTTAGATAAAGCAATGGCGTTTTCAAATGAAAAATTAGTACCGTATATATGTATTGCAAACGGTTGAATAAGACCACATAGTTCAACTTTAGTGGCTTTGACAAGAGATGTGAACATAGCTTTAAAAGAGTAGAGTAAGTCAAAATGATGTTGTTTTCTACGTGAAATGTAATGAACGAATATTATTGCAAGAAGTAGTTCAGATAGTATAAGAAAATGGCGACCAGAGACTAGCAGAAGGCGTCCTGTGTTCTTTATTTTCATACCAAAGGCACTTTCGCATAAAATTTGAGACAGAAGTCAGTTCGAAGGTGGCATTCGCAATTTCAACTCTTGGGGTGCATTTGAAAGTGATAGGGGAATAAGAAATGAAGCTTTTGAAAGTAGTACTCAGAAATTCACCAGAAAACTGTGTGGCGAGTTCTGAAAAACGTTTGCGGCAGTAAAGCTACTGCCTTCAGTTGCTGCTGAAGAAACTCTGCGAGCATATTTCCATGTAAATCTGCTGAGATTAATGCAAAATGATGGCATTCGGAAAAGTTGGATTTTAGTGATGAAATAATGTTCCACATTTCAGGGATTGTAAACAGACATGACGTGAGAATTTGAAGAACTGAATTTCTGAACGCAATCTCGGAACGCGAACGTGGTTTCTGTGCCATCCTCGTCGAATAGTTTCTGAAGTCACGGAAACGGGTGTTAACTGCCTTGCTAAGCTGCAAAGATGACAGTGCCGACTTTGGTTTTCATCAGAATGGTGCCTCCCATTATCATAAAGACACTCATCATTAATTGCCACACCGCTTAAATGGCAATACAGCTACGTGGGAAAGTTACTTTACCTAGTTCCCATGCCATGTGATTTCTTTTCGTGGGGTTTCAGCAAGAAATGTGTGTTTGTACCCCCTTTATCCGTATTTTTTACAGTTATTATTTAAGTTCATAATTATATCTTTACTTAATAATTCCTCCGAGATACAAGTGACAATTTTGTAGCGGTTTGTAGCGGTTTTCCGGTTTACATGATTTCATTCAAGGCTCAGCGTACACTGTTAAGAACTGAAGACTGATTAATTGCTTTTTTTGACTGATTTTTTTATGGACGCTCTTTAACAGGTCAGGTCATCAGCGTCCCATTCAACTCAGGGCGTGAAACGGCCGACAAATTTTGCTCAGAGGCCTCTCTTTCAGGCTTGAGGTTCTTTTCCGTGCCGTAAATGTACGACACGGGACCCATGGCTTTACTTCCCTTCCGAAGGAAGCCATACTTCGGATTTTTACGCCCGAAAAAAATCCATCGGTCCTGGCCGGTTCTGAACCCGTGACCTTGGGGAACTGAAGACTGATATATATGAGACCGCTACGGGTGATCGAGGGTTAAGGCGCTGACTCGTGAGCGGGAGGTCTGGGGTTCGAATCCCACCAGGACCGTCCTCCCTGACTGAGGCTTTTTCCAGGTTTTCCTCAGTCCTCATAAATGGCAAATGCCAGGGAGGTACCCCTAAACTTAGGCCTGGAACGATTCCTTCCTTAAAAATAAATCCTTTCTCAATATATCATGTATCTCATGTATCATCAGTGTACATCGCCTGTGGTGCCTCTGTAGCATAAACGGGCGTTAAACACTATATATAAGAAGGGTTTTCAATATATAAAATTCCCTATGGTGATATATTGAAACACACAGACTTATACGTCTGAATTTTTTATTAAAATATAGGGCCAACTTTCCTCTACAGAAGCTAGTGCCTGGCTTAGTTATGGCGTGACCACTGGCGCATGCGTATTGGTTTTACGAAACACGTGCAGCAGCGACAAAGGCCCGCGAGGCGCACTACGCTTAGTCAAGTGAAACAGTTGAGTATACAGAAATGGTTTAAGGAAGAGGTGAGGACAGTCATCCGTTACGAGCATGCACGTAGTTTATCGCGACGCAACATTCAAAATACGGATGGTGTCTGATGTTTGCTGAAGGACGAGCAAGCATCTGTCACGACTTTTGTGCCAGTTGTCAACAAGGAACGCGTGAATGCAATGATTAGAGAAGACATAAGGTAAGAAATGTGGCCAAAGCACTGAACATGTCCAACATTATTCCATGTGCTCAGTCGGTGCCAGGTCAACTGACTCCTGATAACTTGAAGGGTTTCACACATAGGGAAATACTTTTCTCGGTCGAATCGTAACGGGTGATGAAATTGGGTGCACCATTACTGTCCTCAGGTGACATCCACGGAATGGACACACTGCACATCACCAGTACGAAAGAAGTTCAAGACCAGTCCTTCCGCAGGGAAAAGTCATATTAAGGATGTTCTGTCATTCCAAAGAAGTTCATCTTATTGCCTTTTTTGAACAACGAGAAGCAATATACGTTTATCGTTACTGTACA
The DNA here is from genome assembly GCA_030762175.1 of Metallyticus violacea. Classification (NCBI taxonomy): domain Eukaryota; kingdom Metazoa; phylum Arthropoda; class Insecta; order Mantodea; family Metallyticidae; genus Metallyticus; species Metallyticus violacea. Next base: position 361,525,619 of record CM060846.1, on the reverse strand, counting down.
ACCTTATGACGTCTCAAATCTGCAACCCACCACAAGCGCTCTAGACTCTCACCCGAGGTGTTCTCCTCCGTCATGACAACGCTCGTACTCATACTGCAACAAACCCAACTCCAAATAGCACGGCATCATTGGGAGCTCCTTCATCCACCTTACACCTCTGATTTGGCGGTAGTGACTTCCATCTGCTTCCAACACTGAAAAAGGATTTGGAAGGTCAGTGTTTACAAGACAATGGGCAAGTCAAAACAGCGGTGCGGCATTTTTTGTACAGCCAGAGCCATAACTTCTTTGAAGATGAAGTTGGCACATAGATGGGATAAATGCCTCAACATCGACGGTGGTTATGTGGAGAAGTACTTCGCGGATGGAGGCAAATATGGAAAGTAGGTGAATGTAACATAATAACAATAAAGCACACAGCTAAGGGAAATTGATCACTCCTTGTATAAAGGTTTTACGTGAAAAGAAATGCGGTAACATTGCTTGATTAACTTTCTGGTGTCCGGGGAGATATTATATCTCCAAACATGAGGGCACTTACTGCAATATTTGTCACATGAAAAGAGGACTGATGATTCATTAATTTCTGATATTAAGGGCGATACACTGCTTCTGTTGGGTTCTTCGGGTGGTCAGAGAGATTATAATGAAAAAATAATACAAATGTTTGACAAAAACGCTACTTAAACACAAACGGCTCTTCCAAAGATAATGATCGGTCCTGGTGGTGTAACCAAATCTGCCTTCTAAACCCAAGGTTACGGGTTCAAACCGCGCCAGGATCGATGAATTTTTTCGGGCGTAAAAATCCTAAGTACGGCTTCCTTCGGAAGGGAAGTAAAGCCGTGGGTCCCGTGTCGTACATTTACGGCACGGAAAAGAACCTCAACTCTGAAAGAAGAGGCCTCTGAGCAAAATTCTTCGGCCGTTCACGCCTGGAATTGAATGGGACGCTGATCACCTGAGCTGTTAAAGAGCGACAAGGAATCGAAGGAAACCAAAGATAATTAATGAGACTACACTCGAAAAATGTTCCAAGCATAAAAAAAAAAAAAAAAAAAAAAAAAAAAAAAAAAAAACTGAATGTAACAAAAACTGCATAATATAGATTTATAATGAAACAGCATCTTCTGTGTATCCCCTGGTCTGCTAGTATATGAAGCTACAGTGTTCTTCTTGTGCTGTGCATACCTTCCTCCGTTTGTCAGGGTCAGTCGCCTGTCGTGAAACTAATTACTCTGGACGCACATACAGTGCACATCACGCTAAAGGACTCCCTGAATGGATGGATGGTCAATTTACGTCACCCCCGACTCGATGACACAAAAGAAGCAGACACACACAGACAGGTGAAATGACGAAATAGAAGGTGATGCCGTGGCAGAAAAATACTTAGTTGAACTCAGTACCTACCAAACACGAGTCTCAAGCAAACGGCTCTGGAAGCTGTTCTGGTTGGAACAACGTGAAGAAACAGTTCACAAAAAGTTTGTGCGTAGTCACAGCTTTTCCCGTAGGTGTCACAACAACATGGAAATGCATGACACACAAAACGCGGAATTAGCAGTTCAATATTGACAGTTGCAGTTAGAGATTGGGTGTTGAATCCCTGAAAGAAAATCCTGCTGCTATTATTGTCTTGTACCAGTGCAAGCATTTTGCGAGCACAATATCGAGGTTGTCGCAACCGTTTGCAATTACTTACAGGAGTCTTACTATGAGTACATATCTATTATGTTTTAGTGGAATAAATTATGTTTTGATGCATTTCCTTGAAACCTTTTAGTCATGTACCTAATATTCTGGGAATTGTTCATCTTTTTAATTTATGGTGCGATGCTATGTTCATGATTTTATAACAACTATTTTTCACGGAAGAAACGCATACAAAATGTGTTCAAATCTGATTTTCTCAGGAACCGCTTGCTATAAATGAATAGAAATTTTTATGCTTGCTTTTTAGCCTGTGCAACATAAATAGTTGGCTTTATCCAATAGTTCATTTGAAATAGGTTTATCTTACTATATTTGTAAAATAACACATTTAAACTCTGACGCACTTCAATACACTCAAGCATTCATTGTACTTTCATTTATGAACAAATTCTCCGTTCTTAGCAACTTTCCTCTTGGACCTAGCTTCATTGGTCAACAATTTGGCAGTTTATTGAGCATTGTACAGTACATTGTTGTCAATGAAATATAGAACCTTTCCCCCCCTGTAAGCACCAGTTTTTGTTCTTTAAAACCAATAGCTTAATATTCAGGTATTAAATTTATATTTTTGTGCTCTGTGCGCCAGGTTTGCTCTCACGTCAATCTAAATAAACATTTCACCTTCATCTTTTCTTTCTTCCCAGTATCTTTTCTAATCGTGAAGTAAGGAATGGCCTCAAAGGAGAAACGTTCGCCTATTGACCGACATACCTCTCTCCTAATGAACTTGTACGCATTGACTGAGAAAAGACACTTTTTAGCGTTCTCCCTTAACGGAATCAGTCAAGATGCTCCAGTTTGGGGTTAATACTTCCATAAAAGAATAATTAGAATATATATATTTTATTGCTTTCTTAAAGCACACTTTTCTGTTTAGCTAATTTTATTATTGTTTTCTAGGATGATTTTCAGGGCAATTCATGGTGATCTCTCCTTAGAAATGAATTGTATTATAATGCTTTCTGCTATTGTATTTTTGGGATTGGAAGGCAAGTTGTTTGTAATCTAGTTTATTATTATCGCCTTGTCCGGGATTTAATGTAACTTGATATTAAAAAGTGTCAAATTCATTAAAATTTATCGTGAAGGCCTTTGTCTGATTATTTTTCAAATATTAATCTTTGCATAATTTATTACCATTATTGCTGTAGTATTTCAGTTCAGTTCATTCATTATGTTGCATCTTTCATTCACCGTTTTGAGTATTTTCAAATAATCATGGGTAAAGTATACTAGCTATTTATTTTTAAATGCATTCAATTTAAACAGTGCCCTTGAATTTTATCAAGTTATTCTTCTGTTCCTTATAATAAATTACATTCCTAGGATACGTCAACCGGCTAATTTTACAGCACGTCCGCATAGTAACAACCACAAACATCAACGGGATACTGTTGTTAATATTGCACTGATAGACCAAGTAAATTCTGTAGCACGTAGTAAGACACACACACATATTTACTTTCTTTGACACCAAAGTTTATGTCGGCACATGTGTGACCATTGAGGATATTTTTTTTTAATATGAATGTCCCTTTCTTCTATAAACATTGATTTAATTGTTTTGTATAGTATATTTCCCAAGCGTTGCAGTCTTGTTATAGTTAAACTATAATTCCCGCCCCTGGTAACAAGTTTTTACTAAAGATTTTTAATTAAGAAACTTTCTAGAACAATAATGCTTACACCGCTGTCCTGATAGCTCAGTATTACTTCTTATGAGCTGTGATTATTCTTAAAATGTGCCGTGACACTTTTTGAAATAATCGGAAAGCTTACATAACATTTATATTATTTCTAAAATGTAGTTCTGAAATAAAACTTTCGAATAATTTTAGCGCGTGGAAAAGTTTGCTTTTCTCATTTCAGAGTATCTGTTTGCACTCGTTCCGATTTGGGTGGGGACCAGTAGCTAAAAGGAAATTAGAGCTTTGTTCCTTTGGCTGACTAGCTTTTTCGAACTTTTTAATATTTGTTATTCGGCTAGTGTATATTCTCAAGAAATTGAAAACATAAATCTTATACATAACTGACAATGATTGCGCTTTTTTTTTAAATATAGCGAACATGTTTGTAAATATTAAGTAATGTGTATTTCCGAAAATAGCTATAATTACTTATACCCAGCAGCAAATTTGCCCAATATGATACCCAAGCAGAAACTAGAGATATAATAAAGAACTTTACCAACGAAGTTTAGCAAGTGGAAGCACCTTGTTTTAATAACAGTAATTTTAACATCAAGTTTCTTTCTAAGCAATGGTTTCGTTTACTTAATTTTTTCAGTAGCGCTGATGTAATTAACTGTTATTACATCGCTAACAGAGAATTATGAAGTTCGCTGAACGTCATTTTCTTCACGGATATTACAAACTAGGAGAACAACGGAAGTTGCAAGTTCCTTTCCTTTCATAAACGACGCAAATCCGACTTCCGTTTAATGTCCAAGCATTGATGTAGAACAGCTTGAAAGTCAAAAAGGAAGTGTTCCATATTCATCACTGTGTTCTTTATAACTACATATTATCATTAATTGTAAATAGAGGTATTCTCATAGATTATTTAATAATATCTTTACAATGCAATTTCATTAAAGCGTTTATATTTATCTTTTTTATTTATTTCTTTTTGGAGGGATTGACAGTAGATATGTGCCAGAGGCTTTTATCCCTCGTTTCTTTAACATCATGTAATTTTTTGTCTTTTTTATTCCTCATTCTTGGCTAAAGTTTTCAAAATCCCTTACAGATCGACATTGTTTTCCTGATTTGATTATCTACACAACTGATCTTTTTTATTCTGAGTATCGAGTTGCGTCTCCTAACAAAAGTGGAAGCAGGCCTGGATGGAACCATAGTATAACACATGTAGCTCTAAAGACGAACAGATGCATTTGACAATATTTATTTTCTTTCCTGTTCTATTATAATTATTTCTCACATTCCAATAAAAGTAACGAGAGTTCCATTTCTTTGTTTAAAATGTTGTATTTAGTACTTCTTATGAGAGTTTTAAAATTTGTCCATTTGGCCGCAATTGATGAAACTGGGTTGCTGTTTTTTTGCGAGAAACAAAGCGTTTCGACAATCATTTTCATTTACATCCAAGTACTACACTAGCGTTGTTTTAAGTGACATAAATGTAATAATCGGAATGTAAAAACGCGTTTTCCACACGAACGATATACACAGTGTTACTTCTCTGAAGAAATCCTTGGACTAGAAGTCTTATACTTGGGGAAATTAACTATCGCCCCTCGTAGTTGCGGTCAATATAAATGAGTTTATCTATGCTACAGAGTTCACATGTCTTCAGCTCATACATGAATTTCTGTTTCTGTGTAAAGAAGCGTATGCAATTTCAGGGATAACGTATGTAAAATTTACATTTTTTAAAAAATTGCAATCTTATATAAATACAGAATAAGCAAAAAGTTACTTTCCTAAAAAAATTCTATTTCAGTTTTCACACTTGATCATGTAACCTGAAAAACGAATTCTAGAGTATCAAGAAACAGTATAGACAGTGTTAAGTGTTGGGGTTGGCAACCATGACGCTTTATCTGGTTATTTGTGTTTTTCAATTGTCATTGTCAATTTTGTATCAGTAGAGCCCTGCCTTTTGTCAATTTAGATATTTTTTAATAGTTTTTACTACTGAGGCATCACAGGCGGTGACAATGGTGATACATGAAATGAAATGATATATTGGGAAAGGATTTTTTTTAAAGGAAGGAAAAGTTCCAGAGATAAGTTTAGTGCACCTCCCTGGCATTTGCCATTTATGAGGACTGAGGAAAATCTGAAAAAAAACCCTCAGTCAAGGAAAACGGTCCTGTTGGGATTCGAACACGGAGATCCAGCTTACGAGTCTGTGCCTTAACGACTAGGCCACCCGCGGCGATCGTCACATTAGATGCATGTTAAGTGTTTGTCAATCGCTTTGAACGGAGATTATAGCGAGCCGAAACAGTTCAAGCTACAGTGAAGGTGTCTTCCCTCTATTATTTGGAGAGCTGTGTAGATGGGGTGGTTGCCGCCAAGCAATACTTCATGCACAGTTACACTTGGGGCTTCTCGGTAGCCAAATGCAGGGCTGTATTTATCAGTAAACGCACAAGTATTTTTGTTACATCGTTGCTAAAACATAATTAGAGTATGTGTATGTATTTATGTACTTTATTACTGTAAGAGGACCCGAGCTCGGTGACAGTGATACATGAAATTAGGCTTATAAAACAATATTTACAAGTTAAGTGAAGCTAGCGTAAATCAATCCAATAAAGAGTTAAGCAAATTTCAAGCAAGTACACGTAAAATTGAAACTTGAATATCAATTACATTACATATTTACTTATATCAATGAATCTTATAACAGACACATTTTTACGTTACTTTAAATCTTGTCAGAAAAGGACAGCTCTCAAAGACAACAGCAGGTAAATCACTTCAGTCATTTGTGGTTTTATTTATGAAGGAGAATTTCCCTACATTCGTTCTTTGTTGTCAACATTTGATTTTAAAACTATGTTGGTACTACCACACTATGTTGGTTTTTCTAATCTATATGTGATATCGCTCCGTGCAATACGCTTTGTATAATGACGTTATCCCTCTGCCAGTGATTCCCAATCTAATGCTTTTAAACTTTAGTCCTCATGTTCCATTTTACCTACTACGATTTTTGCTGCTCTGCGCGGAATATTTATTACATATATCCTGTATGGATCCCAACAAGCTGCTGCAAACTCTAATATGGCCCAAACCAATGATAAATGAGCTATTTCCTTCCATTCTTGAATGGCGTTTTCAGTATTTTCATAACAAAGTGTAACCCCCTCCATGCTTTCCTGGTAGTATCAATTTCTTCACCCCATGCAGGTTTAAAAATTAAGTAAATTACTATGTATTTTGTTTTTCTGGAGAATTTTACTTGTACTTCATGCAGTTTATAATTAAAAACAATTTCTTATCAGCTTTTACAAAATATGATTGCCTTATTGTTTAAAACCCATTTATTTTCATCCTATGTTTAATCGCCCAGTTAAATTTTTTATTGTAATCGTTTGAAAATCTGCATATCGGAACTACCGTTAATTTCTTTATAAATACAACCGTCGGCTAATAATCGTAAAGTTAACTTGATATTTAAGCAAGTATAATTAAAATAAATAATAAACAATAGCAGCACAACTTGTGGGACTCCTGGTGTGTCAAATGTCCTATAACTTACATTTCCTGATGCACACAAACTCTCTGAATCCGCTCTTAAAAAGCAAACAAACAACAACACTAATAAGGCATGAGCAACTAAATCAGTTATTACTGCATGAATCCTCCCTGCTCAATCTCTAGGTACTGAACTAATGAAATAATTTGGCTACCACAAGAATACACTTCCCTGAACCCAAGTTGACGGTGGTAAAATCAGCCTATGTTATTTAGCACACTGAATATATTGACCTATGAAATGCTCTATACAGATGTTAGACTAACCGGCCTGTAATTTTCAATGAATAGCAGACTTGCAGCCTTTAGGGAAAGCTAGAATTATTTACAGGTACGCTGAATAAGGGACTTATAATCTCCCCTTCTAGCTTCAGGACTTTCGTTGCGAGATATCATAGGTACACAAGACTTCCGATTTTTCACTTTTGTTATTTTATCTGTAAATCTTTTTGCTGGTATTTCATAATTTTAATTCCTATCCTCTCCTTCTACGCCAGAGTGATGTTCCCCGTTTGTATAATTATTATCATCATCAATATTACCATCATCATTTTTGCTGAATACCGAAACAAAATAAAAATTTAATAAATGAGCCGTAACCACGTCCTCCGTTACATTTTTTTCCGTTTTCATCATACCGCCTTGTTAACTTCGTCGTTATTTACCCTTCTCCGACGTACATAATTACAAAACCTAATACAATTATAATTTCTATCTACTTTAATATTTTTGCAGGAATTAATCTTGTGTTTGTTTTTTCCTTTTCGCTCTTCAGTTATTTCAATATTTTTAATTAAGTACACAAGGCCCTGCTTATGATTGTTATATGCATTCCTAGCCCGTTTCTTTGCCTTTAGAGTAATATTGTGGATCGGGGTTATTTTTTATTCCTTTGCGAGCAACACATTTCCTTGTGCCTTAAAATTTATACACTTAATTTATTCCAAACGTCCTGCACATATTTTTAACCCTTAGAAAATCGTCATATTTTTCTAATAAAAGAATTTGTAGTGCCCTGACATCTGTTTTGTTAAAATCTCAAACTTTGGTAATTTCTTATTTTTCCAGCTGATCAACTGCCTCTTAGACCCAAAATCACACGTTCAATCCCAGCTAGGGTCGATGGATTTTTAGGGTATAAACATTTTAAGTATGGCTCCCTTTGAAAGAGAAAAAAGCTGTGGATCCAGTGTCGTAAATTTACGGCACGAAAGATAACCTCGGCTGAAAGTAGAGGTCTCTGGGCAAAATTTATCGGCTCTTTCAGACCCTGAATTGAATGGGACGCTATTATGATAGTTAATTTTGTGTAGCACTTCCCAGGTAGCGAGCAGTGACACGGATAAATCTAACATAGCATTGTACCGGGTGGGACGAGGTGTTACCTGAGTTGATCCCATTCCCAAAAGCAAATCATTAATGTTGCTTGAAGCTTGGTGCATGTGCCAGAGAGTCCATTTCATTTTACTCTTGCTCCGGCAATTATAATTATAGTCATATGTTGTTGAACTAAGCTTTTCTTGTAATAAACGTAAAATTAAATATTACGCGGCCTTTAACATCGTACTACATCTGTTTCCTGTTCATTTTATATCTGCACATATAACATTTCAACTTCCTTATATACCCATAAGAGATTGCTCTTTGTTCCTATTTTAGTACCAAAAAGTATGTCCCTCTTGCCTTTTCCTATTACTTCTACATGTTCCATAGTTTGACCTAAAAATTTCTGCATCGTTTATATTTTGGCAAAATCATGATTCGGTATCGATAATCACATCAGGAGTATATATATATACCCCGCCTTACTTTCAGAACACCCCCTAACCTTAAAAGTATATTTCGCCGTAACCTATCCCCTCCGAAATTACCACGTCCCTTTGCTGGCTCATATCCTTGCCAACGTCCTAAATGTAAAACCTGTGCGCTAATTATGCCGTGCAATTCATTCCACAGCCCTAATTTATCCAGAGAATTTAATATTTCTTTATTTGCTACCTGTTCTTCCAAAAACGTTGTATATATGTTATCTTGTAAGCTTTGCAAAGCATTTTATATTGGTTTAACTTCTACTGTTGTTTCGCTACGTATGAACAAGCATAGACGTTCTGTTAAAACAAAGTCTCCCTTGCCGGTTGCCCAACATGTCTTATCTCACTGTAAGGATTTTGATGATGATTTAATTTAATGCTTATTGATGCTTTACCTACACAATGCTCTGAAAGCTTACTCAGAGATAGAGAAATGGCAGCTATATTTTTACATAAAGCGCGTATACCAACTGGTTTAAAGCTTACGTATTAATTTTTTTCCCCCACACTCTCATTTCTAGTTTCATCTATTTCCGTGCATAACGTTACCTTCAATACTCAATATTTACTTTTATCGCCTTCACTTGTCTAGTTTCTTGCTATTGAAGAACTCCAGTAGTTCGAAATATAGCAATTTCAAGTGTGACTTTATCTAAGTATTTTTTCCTTATCTACTTTTATTATTACTGTTAATTTGTTACATTGTTAATAGTGTTATTTTATTTTTATTTTTCATTTCTATTATATATACTGCAATTAAATTAATTTATTTACTACACTACGAAATATAATTGGTGATGTATGTATGATTTTGAATAAAAGTTTCCTGGCATTCAACCGGTGACACGTCAAATGATGTGAAATTTGAACAAAACAGTTTGAAAAAACAGAATCTGTCATAGATCTACCCTGAAGTGTTCCATCATAAACTGCGTTACTCAAAGTTGTGTCATCAGTCCAAGAAGTCCTACAGAAACTGGGGAATAAATCATCACACTTTAAGTTTGGTATACGATCTGAAATTCAAACCACATCGACCAGAAACTTTGGAAACGCTGTATAAATATAATCCGGATCTGTAAAATGAAACTGATTCTAAATAATAATAATAATAATAATAATAATAATAATAATAATAATAATAATAAAAACATTACGTTTTATGTACACAACACATGTTTACTGGGCTAGTGAAAGTGCATACGAAATTATCACGAGAGAATTAAAACACTCTTGGTGTGACATTTGCAGTTAAATGATCATACAATCAGCTTTTTTCAAGGAAAGGTTACCAGCTTACTTGAACCTGAAAACAACTCTCGAATTGTGGAGATGCAGTTGTTGATATGGCAACAGGATGGAACACCGCCTCATTATTGTTTATAAATGAAAACATTTTAAACAAACAATTTCATTAATGGATTCACCGCCGTGGCACAACAGAATAGTCACCCAGATATGCGACCGCATTCCTTTCGCAAGATGAAGATTTTGTTATTTGAATCACTTGCATCAGTTGATTGACAGTCTTGGAGAGAATGCCCAAATTATTTTCTGTCATTAATAAATCATTATCCAAACGGAGTGAATTCTACATTGCCTCCATTTTAAACCTTTTGTAAAGAAACATGCAATAAAACATAAGGAAAAGGTTGTTCTTTGATAAAGATTTTGGAGAAAGTGACTTTCGTCTTATTCTGCAAGTGTCCGTCCGGTGTTTTGCAGCTTTCTGGCACAAAGTTCAGAAATCTCATAAAAGTAGGCAATCTTTCCAAGATTCATGACTGGTTTAAAACAGAAACCAGACATTCAACATTCTTAATGAGCTTTTTCGTCCACAAAACTTTCAAAGGAATGTTCAAGAAACACTGGTGAATTTTGTGAGTGACATGTCCTTACACCTGGAAGCGGCACAACTGCAATAATTTATCCTGAGAGACATTGCTTGCAGTTAACATAATGATCCTCTACTCTAGAGTTGTGACGCAATTTGACTATTACTGCGCAAAGTGGAGAATGCACCGTTAAAGATGGTGTGTAAAAACAGTAAAGTGAAAGAAGTGGAGCCATCTGCAGTCCATACGGGTAGCAGATTATCTCGATCGCTAAATACTGAGATATTTCAAATCAGTCCATTGATTTTACAAATTTTACAAATGCTGCGAGGAACTAAGGCAAGGCTGTACCGTAATTCCAAAATTTGACTGAATATTCTGAAATATTTCATTAACATAAAACATAAGTTTGTTTTGGTTCGTGTAAATTTTCATTAAATTATTATCATTAATTTTAGAAATATTACATTTTATATTAACTATTTTGTTAGAAAACATTTGTTTTCGACTACTTATATAATATACAAATATTAATGTCTGGGGAATTAAAAGAAGATTTAAGAACAACCAAATAAAGTTTTTAGATACCTTTTTTTAACTAACACATAGTTCCGCAGTAATACAATATTCCAAATTCCACATCATGTAACTCTCACATATTCCAGATGTCAGACGCATCTTCTGTCATTCGTTCAATAAGATAGAGAAGAATCTCCATGTTGTCAGTAGGTCTGAATGCCAATTCCCTCAATATGTCGTCATCATCGTCAACTCTTAAGAGTTGAAGAGCAGGCCAGGATGTACGTACTTCACGAACTATCCATTTATTTGACGTTAATCTGATGTGTTCTAACAAAATGAGAAAAATGAGGTGGTGCCCCATTATGCACAAGCCACATACGGCGTATTGCGTTTATTGGGTCCAAGTCTAACAAAATAATTTTGATAGTTTTATAGCAGGATTGAAACTATAGGAGTTATGTATTGTAAGGTATCCGTCGCCACCATGGCTTTCGCTTATCGTTGTCTACAGGTGATGCACATAAACTCTGCCGCAGCCTAAATGAAAAATTACGGGATATCGTACTTTATCGTTGCCAAGCAAAAAGCATTTCTGAGAGAGTACGTCGTGCACATGTCGCCCACCAGAGAATCGCACTTGTTTGGTAAATACGGCACAAGATATGCAGCAATTTCCTAAAAAATATAAGTATATCGTATGACAAAATTAATTATCCCTTGAACGCAAAATTCTTCTTCGTCTTACTTGTTACAGCGCGCAGTTCACATGGAATCCAGTAAGGCTGTGTAGTCACAGCAGTAGTTGTGTTATGCAACATGCACTAAAGACGCTGTCTAGTGTGTGTTCTATTGGCTCTGTGCCAGAGTGTTGCAGTGATGTCGTGTTTAAGACCGCACGATCGTCTCCCCGTATGAAACTCCCCCCCCCCCCTTTTTATAATAAACCTTAGTAACATATTGTGACAAATTAGTTTGTAATATTGTTTCCCATACACAGCAAGTCTTAACGTTACATATTACACACATTATTATCAATATTATAACATTATCTTCAGTATTTGTTCTATCTAAATGCAATATGCTGCATACGCATTTCCTGCACATGCAAGAGGGACAAAAGATGGCTTACGGACACAAATCGAAGAAGCCTGGGATGTTGCAGCCTCTTGTCCACACTACTATAGAAATCTGACATCTTCCATACCCCAAAGATTTGAGGACAGTTATGTACGTTGAGGGTTCATACAGGTTATCAATTTGTGCCTATTTCTAAGTGTTTTCACTTTAGAAGATAAATTTTCTGTTTATGTATTTGTAACGAATACGTTAATTTGTGATTACGTTTATATTTGTGCATAGATAATGCCAAAAAGCTGAAATGATACGTTAAAATTAAACATGATATTAAGACAGCATGAAGCTACATATGCATTTATAAAACCAACAATAAAAAAAAAAAAAAAAAAATATAAAAAACATGTTGTGCAGGATTTGAACCCAGGGGCTTAAGCAATGCCTTTTAAACCACTCGGCCACTGCTACTCTACCTTAAAGTTGTTTTTCCAGATACTTATGAATGTTTACAGGCAAAGCGCTCGTTGCAGTGTGCAAGTCACTGTATGCACATTGTGAATACAGCATTTACGAGCATCCCCGAAGTTTTCCGATCGACATATAGACTCTGGGGATGACTTATTTTATTTTCAAAGGGTATAAATCGTCTGTCTCAGGCCCAAGATCGCGCGTTCAAACCCGACCAGAATCGATGGATTTTTTTAGGGGCATAAAAATCCTAAGTATGGAAGGGAAGTAAAGCTGTGGGTCCCGTGTCGTACATTTACGGTGCGAAAAAGAACCTCAAGTCTGAAAGAAGAGGCCTCTGAGCAAAATTTATCGGCCGTTTTACGCCCTAAATTGAATGGGACGCCGATGACCTGAGATGTTATAGAGCGCCCGAAATAAACCAAATCAACAAGTCTGTCTCAGGAGGCGGGATATCTATACTTCATATGTGAAAGAATAACAAAGTTAGTGAAACTGACGTCATACACAATTACTGCTGTTCACAAGTTGCACAGCCAGATAAGCAGAAACGAATTCGGTTCATGTTTTTCATTGGGCTTCTATTTCCCACTCTAAACAGTGAATTGTTTATAGACGAGCGTGGTTCCATCTATCTGTAATGTAAATCCACAAAATATACTAATATTTTGTCCTCGTATATCACAAATATTTTAATTTATTTACTTATTTTATATTTATATTTTTATTGAAGTGTTAAATTCACAATTTATGTTATGTTTAAATATGGAATATCTGAAAGTTAATTTTATATCTTGCGCATGTAAGCCGAACCCCTCGTCTCAAATGTTTCTTTGACGACAGATTTCTTAAGAGTTTGTTTCCAACCAGATCATTCGATTCCAACGTCACCTGATTACTTCTCATGGGTTATCTTAAAGGTCGAGGTTATCGAAATCGGCCACAAACAGCTGATCGTCTTATCAACATTTTCTCACAAATGCCTCTCCTATTAATCATAGCCATCTGGTTACTACTCCTGGGGGGGGGGGGGGCAATATTCGATTCCTGGAGTTTTTTCCTTAGTAATGAAGATATGCATGGCGCTATAGTCCGGTTATGTTAGATCTCATTTGGTTTGAGGACTCCTAGTGTACCATAACCTCCATCACCTTTCTCACTGGGTGAGCAGCGTAGCTGGCTGGACCTAGCAGTCGGCCAGCTTTAGAAGACAGCTACAAATACGATAGCGCCAGGGGAAAATGTCCAAATTCTAGGGAACAAGGTCGGCGTTGGGAAAAAATATCATAAAGAGTGACCACAAATATCTGAAAATCAACATAACTAAAATAAAATAATTCGTTTTATATACAGTCAGGTTATTTGAGTTACTTTGCGTACTGAGAGATACCAGTCTTTAAGGCCTACGGTGCATGTGTAGGCAGCAGAATGTATCTTCAGAGAGGTCGTGTTACTCCATGTTTTCATTGCATGTAATCTGTAAGCTAATTGTTATCCGTTAGTTATGCCATTACATATAACTTTGAATAACGTGTTTTATGTATGATACATAGGTGAAAAAGGATTTTTCTTAATAGCAAGAAAATATGTTCCAGGCACAGAAATTGTTGGTCAACTTATTAAAAACGTACAAGAGACAGGCTCTCTCATTGGAAAGAAAAAAAAAAAAAAGAAAGAAAGAAAGAAAGAAAGAAAGAAAAAGAAAGGAAGAAAGTGGTTTTTACGGCAGAACTATTAGCTGAAACAGATATTTGTTGATTTGGTTTATTTACGGGCGCTCATTAACATCTCAGGTCGTGAGCATCCCTTTCAATTCAAGGAGTAAAACGGGCGACAGACTTTGCTAAGGGACCTCTTCTTTCAGGCTTGAGGTTCTTTTATCGTGCCGTAAATCTACGACACGGGACCCACGGCTTTACTTCCCTTCCGAAGAAAGCCACACTTAGGATTTTATGCCCGAAAATATCCATCGATCCTGGCTGGGTTTAAACACGCGATCTTGGGTTTACGAGGCAAGCATGGTTACCACTGCACCACCAGGACCGACATGAAACAGAAAATTCCTATGTATATGCCGGTAATGAACTGTCACTGAGGGGCATCATTTTCAACATCTCTTATAACACAGATTAGTGCTTATTATTATTATTATTATTATTATTATTATTATTATTATTATTATTATGATCATCATCATCATCATCATCATCATCATCAGATTTAAATAAAGTATCGTTTTATGCTTTCAGTAAAAATATAAGCAATAAAATAAAAATGGTGCTAGCTTACGCGCGGCGATTCTATCTATGTTTATCCGATTGCGGACGCTACATTTCCCCAGCAAACAGCCGCGCTCAGGCGGTGGATAACTGAAATAACTTCATTGTATACGAAGAAATAGCTATACATAAAAGAAAAGCAGTAAATATTATTCTCAGAAAATATATTTGAAAGTGAGCAGTTTGCAGTGATTTCTTTTAGAATCTGAATGACAACCATTTGGATTTCAAAAATAGATGTAGAAATTTCTTGAATAAATAAGTAAATTTAGACAAAGACCTCCTCCAAGCATCAAAAAGTAAACCTACAACTGACGAACTGTATAGACAATGAATAAGACAAAAACACATTTATGACAAATAGAATGGAAACTCCAGTCACAGTAGATGAAGCAACTCTACCGTATGTAACGACTGAGGACAGTTAATCTCCTTCAATGACAAGAGGAAAAAGAGAAAACAGAATAACATCCCTAGCATGGCAAGCTTTCTGGTCCCTTCAGTTTATACTCCGGATAGGAATATAAGTAGAAAGCTTATATTCGAAGCACTGCATGTGCCCAGTAATGCCATATAGGTGCCAGACATAGTTGGCGACAGATGAATGTACTGCAAATAAGCCAAAGGAAAATGGAACTTTAGGAATAGCAGGCAATACGGGATGAAATCCCCAACGAAGCGTTAGCCCAAACAACATCAAAGAAAGAGCCGCCAGATTGAAGAAGAAATGGGGTGAGAGCACATAGAGAGGATACAGGACGACAGATGGACGTATAAGACCACCACGTGGGAAAAGCGCTTAGCAAACAGCACAGAGGTAGGCCAAGACGGAGATGGGAAGACCTCTACGAGACACGGGCAGTTCCACAATGGTCCAGAATAACAAGAAGCAGGAATACATGGAAAACCATCGAACGTCAACTTAGAAACGAGTGAAACCTGCTGACTGTGCACAACCCTAATGCGAATTAAATCATCGCATTAGCGAATAAGAGCTACCTTCTTGTAGGAAGTCTTTGCCTTTCATAGGGATATTCGGACTGATTATTATTATTATTATTATTATTATTACTATTATTATTATTATTATTATTATTATCATTAATTATTTATTTATTATTTAGCTTGGCTGTTGTCCCTTCTTGCAAAGTAGAGGGCCAGTAATTACAGCTGTTCGCTTTGTGTGTTTACAGCTATTACATCTCCTGTCTTAGCATAATCATTCTCTGAAATACTGTGAATGTCTTCATGAACTTCTTAGCCCTACTGCTGAAAAAAAATTGGCGATGACTCCACGAGCTCTGTTGTGCATTGCGCTGTACACTCGTTTCAGTCTCGTTACAACTGAAGGTGGAGTTGTAAGACATTTTTATTAAGTTAACACAATGTGAAGAGGACGAATTCTTTTTAGTGTTAAGCAATGAGTTTGGTCTATAAATGAAAATACCTTTATCCTTTAATATAAAGCAATATTAAAATGTTTTACACTGACTTCCCTTTCTGTTTTAAGAAGTTCGAGACCCCTCTCTCTTTGAAACATATAGCACATTAGCTGTTAGGTGTACCAATTGGAAGATAGGTAAATTTTGGCAGCATTTCCAACACCTATCTAGATCCATGGAGCAAGATGACTCAAGCCAGCCGTAAGACTTGGGATGTATTCGGGAAGCTGCGAGTACAAACTCCTTATAACCGGCCATCCTAACCCTGGGATTTTCGTGGTTTCTCTTGGTTGCCTAGGAAAAAACTGGGACGAATAATTCCTTTGCATATCCTTTCATTCACCATTGCGTGTCTGGGAGGGTTGCGCAGTGGACAAGAAAAGTCACTAGTCAAGCTCAACCAATATGCGTTATTTGAAATGGAGAGTTTTGTGTGTTTGATGGTCTGTGAGTTGGTGTATGATTTCCGTCGTTTTCTTCCAGTATGTGTTCTTTTTCTGTTTTAAAGTGTTACAGAGAAGTAAAATATCGAGCAAGAAACACGTGAAAATATAGTTTTGCATAAAAAACCAAGTGAAATGATATATAAAGTGGACAGTTCTTTAAAAAGCAGGCAGCTGACATACAGAACGTGGCCAGCAGCTCAGCTAACGGTGTGAGAACTGCACAATTGTTAAAGAAGCAAGATAATCCATGAGTGATAACGGTTCTGTTCTTTTTAGATCAGCAGGGGAAAATAGTATGCGCAAAAAAGAGGTAACTGATCCAGATGTCACTGACAAAGGACATGCATAAGAACGGGGAGTTTCCTACTGCACATATACTAGCAGTTAAAAAGAAGAATTCAATTCATTTTAAAGGGGGGAAACATTTCATGCTGCGTATTTTTAATAAATATAGGAGATGGGAGAAAGTTTCTTTTGAAAGGGGTGCTAGGGTTGTGTTTTTAGAGGAATATATGAAACTGAGAGGCTAAAACATTTAACAGTTATTATTCAGCTGAAACATGAGTGAAAGAGAACCACACAAAGAAGATGTGCTAGACAAGTGAAAATCACTCTGGTGGCTTAAAATTCCAATTGGTAAAGGCATTTTCTTTGCCATGCCGGTTCCGCAAAAACGGGAGTTGTTCCAGAAGGAAAGTTAATTTTAGTACAAAATTGACTGCTAAAGGAGTATCACTGTAAAATTTTCTGTTCATAAATTGATTTCAGGAATTTTATTGCTCTACATCCCCCCCCCCAATTCTTGTCATTGTTATGGACAATGCCAGCTTGCATTCCTTTTAATTAGATAAAGCACTTTGCACAAACACTAGGAAGGCGGACATAATTGCTTGGTTATTCAGCAAGAACATTCCGCATTTTGCAACGCAGACACGCGCGGAATTGTTGCAGATGGAAAAAATGAACAAGTCTAAACATATGAAATTCATATTATCGCCAGGAACCATGACCATCGGGGAATCAGGCTTTCACCTTATCACTGCCATTATAATTCCAACGAACACTAACACCATTTTCTTCCACAACTATTTATCTTAGTATTCTTCATTTGTATGATATCTTTCCTTTTTTCAATCAAACAGAACATGAAGGTTTAGCACCTCCGCGAAACATATGACTATCTCTGCGCAGTAGCCAGGTAAAGACCCGCACAGATATCTGCTCCGAACTCTAGTCCTGTAACAGGGTCAAAATTGCGAGGTGATTTGGACTGGTGCTGTGTGATGGTAGCTTGCTTTAGAAAGAGTTTTGCTCCGGCGTCTCATATGGAAGTGGCCCGGAGCTCCGCCTATCTGAAAACAATATTTACCCCCCGGTATCTCCTTCATCCCATTCCTTCCTGCAGGAGGTGCTCTCATTGGGACCTAGGACAAACAACCAGTCCTTGAGCAGCCGGAGCACCGGAATATCCCTAGCAACCCAATTTAATCCAATTTAGATCCGTTAGAAAGTTGTGGGATATGAACAACACACTATAAAGAACATATACTAGTACTTGAACACTCCTATGTGGCAGTAATGTCAGAAAAAAACAGTTGACACTAAGGTCTAAATAATGTCACGCTCATCTAAATACGCCGAAAGTCCAGATAAAACGGCAAACATTATGAAAAGTGCTTAAACGTTTTAAAAATACAAAAAAGTCCACTTTTTTTTTTTTACCTATAATACACCAGCCTGCTCAAAATGTCTTTGAGACAAACATGAAATAAATTGTTGATGACCATAATACGCTCGCAGCCCGCCTGTGCTTAAAATAAACTTTTAAGTATATATAGCTCATTCATAAGCTGAAAATCGAAGTCGGCCCCTCAGTGGATAAGAAATGTCGGTATGCAAAACACGCAGAAGTGAAAATTTCCCGAATAACGTGCTTCTAAATATTTGCAAAGAAGTCTTTTGCGCGTTAAATATATCTGGCACCCACGAGGAACAGAAGTGACAGATCGGAAGGCTATAATAGTAACACAATACACTTGAGGCCCTTTCAAAATGCAAGTACTCAGCAGTTCGAAGAGACAAAATGCATTAGGAAGGCAAGATATGTGCACTCGGTATGAGAAATAGCATACTTTATAATGAGGAAACTTGTTGCAGGCAGAAAATCACTAACCGCTCCGATTCTGTCTCATCTAGCATTGAAATCTTTCGCTCTGCATGCGTTGTTTACACCTTGAAACTCCGTGAATAATATCCCCCATACTTAAAACGATATGATAAGCAGAGCATTCAGTATTATATTTCACAAATATTTTCAATCCATTATAACGAAGAAAATGTGTTCGTTTTCCATACAGTATGAATCCATTCACCATAATAACATTACAAAACGCCTCCCTCTTTGTACATAAATAAATGCTGATAAGCTCTTGGAACGTGGACAAAATGAAGAGAACAACTTTTGTGTCTTTATACTTTCGTAACCTATTCCTATTTATAAAACAAAAGCACTGAAAATGAAATGCATTTTGGATTGTATTGAGATTAAGTAAATAATCCGTTAGCAGTTAAGAATTTTGGTAAAATATACATATTTATTGTAAGGTCATATACAATTGTATGGGACCAACGCTTCATTGGTTCTTATTGAAATTTGTACATTTTTTCCGGTGACAGATACTTTTGGAGAAAAACTATTTTTCTTGGTGCAAAAGCTAGTTACTTATTACTTTTCACTCATAGGAATATCCATACAGAATGATAAATGCACGACATAGCTTAAAGAATAGCAATGAATAAAAATAGTTTGTAAGGTAGATTGAACATTTGTCGCATTTTTAAAATATATGACAAGTGATCCCTTGATGTTATGTCAAAATAAATGTCAAATTGTTGACTTCCTGTCTTGATTCAGGCCTCATTTGGTCTCTCACCTTGCGAAGACGATCCCAAATTCTGCCTGCCATGTTGTGTATTGTATGACAACCTTCCACGATTTGATTGCCGGAAGTTGCAACAGTATTACGGGAGACGAATACACCAATCCTTTTAAATGGCCTCTAAATAGAAAATCAGGCGATTGCTGTAGCTGTACACATCTGCCGACCAGGAAACCTACTTAGCATTCTGCGCTGACAGATATTGAAGTGTGCATCGCGCATGGAATGCAATTCTCGAGGATGATCAGTGATGTGTCAGGCAATTTTTAATATGTCCACACGAGGCTATGAGGCATCAAAATGAAAGGTGGGATATTTCTAACATTTATTTTAAGCTAACTGAAAAGCTGATATTATAATTAGACTGTACAAGTTTGAAAAGGAAACATTTACTGAACTGGGTGACTTAGGCGGTAAAGTTTGGAATTGGCAGTCGAGAGATCCTAATCTTGGGTACTCTCATGGATTTCCCTGGTCGCTTAGGCGAATATTGGAACGGATCTTTCGTTTCAAAGAATTTTCAGCTGTCCATTTCATGTAATTTTATTCCGTTTGTTCCGTTACAGGATCGACTGCCAGGGCGAGGTGGGTTGGTGCATTGTGAGAGTGGCTTCCGCTTTGGAAAGGTGGTTGTTCCGGCGTCTGGCATGGAAGCGAACCTTCTGAGGGCTTGCACTCCTTGGAGGGGCAGTTCCGGTGGCGTCGGGTTGTTTTATCTGGAAACAATGTTAGGGACCCAATCTACTTCTCGTCTGTGGATTATGGCTGCCGGCGTCTCCCTCAAACTCATCCTTTCCTCCCGTAGGCGCCTCCATTACAAACGGCCAGCTGGTGAACAGGACTAAAATTACAAAATTCACCCCTAACATTCCAATGTTGGTAGTTAAGATTTAAAAATGAGAAACACATTCTTGGAGTTGTGATGTTTATTTTTGAAGTTACCACGTTTATTTTTAAACACCCTGTATATAAAAATCTTTGGGCTGCCAAAAGATATCACTAAGTGCTCTTGATGTGCTGGTAGGTTGCAAACTCCGAGGATTGAAATTCAGATATTTATATCAAACATTGAGTGGTTTTCTTCAAAATTTTACCAAATGTACAGTTACATGTGCACATCAAGTTATTGCATTTTCATATCTGAAATATTGTGAGATGATTTTTTTTCAAGATTAAATTTTTTTCCTACTGCACTAAACCAAACCTACTACACAATGAACCAAAGCATTATTACAAGTATATTAAAAATACACACATACAAATATAATGATCCATCTTTTTGCTGTATTATTAAATTTCTTTCATAAATCATTTTGAAAAATATTGTAAATATTATGTCTCCAGTATATAATAACATAATAATGCCCACATATTATTAAAGTTTTCAGAAAATCATCTACAAGATGGTTTTTAGATATTTCGAATTGTGATATATAATGTGCAGCACGGATGCTTTCTGTGTACTTTGTACTCTTAAAACCTAATCCAAGTTTCATATATTAGCAACGTGATTAATTTTGCTCAGCTTTTAATGTAGTTTCGAGCACTATTTTTACTTCTTCAGTACTGGGAAACGCACAGCCCAGCGGTTTTCAAAATGTCCTTGACTTTTGTATTCTATATATACATTGAAGTCCCCATCCCAAAAATCACTTACAATCGTTACGAAAAACGAAGTTTAAAAGTAAATTTCGAAGTAATTCCAAATACAACATTGATGCAAATATCCTCATTTTAAAGATTACACTTTAATGAACCTGGAACACTTCAATTTGCACCTGGTTTTATTAATTTTGAGACAATGGACTTCATAAGCACTTTTGGTCAAATTTTTCACTTAACTTTTGTGCTTAGTTTATCTGCATTAAAAGTCACTAAAGTTGAAAATGGGAGCGATATTGATGCACGCAACTTAAGTTCTCCCTAAGAATAACAAAACAAACGCTAAGTATTTGATGTGCCCCCCCGTCTAGCCTTAATTACAGCCGTCATTCTGCCGGGCATGGTTTCGATTAGGGCTCTGGTGTTCCCTTTGATCGATACTATTCCATTCCTCTTGAAAAGCCGCCCGGAGTTTCCGTAAGGTGTATCGTATTCTGTAAGCAATACGATATGTGCTGTGTGTGGACAAATTAATTGTCGTGCATGAATATGAATTCATCTGCAACAAATGGAGCATGGGGCATGACGCGATCTGCTAGAACCTCGTTAATATAGCGGTGAGCATTGAGGCTGCTGTTCTCGATGAACACACAGTCGGTTCGGGCTGCCATAGAAATACCTCTGCTCACCATCTAGGAACCTCCACCGAATGATATCCTTTCGGAGAAAATTATTCTGCGAATTGCTCTCCAGGTCGTCTCCAGACTGTTTCGCTACCTTCTGGAGATTTCAGGGAGAACCCGGATTCATCCTGAACAACACAGAGATCCCCTGCTGCATAGTCCATTGTGCATGGTGACGAGCGACTCTGTGCTCTCTGCCCAGAACTTGTGACAGAAGTTCTTGTTCTCCAAGGCGTCGTCGAACAGACTGTTGCTCCCATTAACACCTTGTACATGTGGTAAACGATTCCAAGCTTCAACCGCTGTTGCATGAGAATGCGATCATATTTGACCGTAGTCTTCTTCCTCTTTCCGACAGATCCAGGTGCTCTGCAGACCTTTGCACCTTGGTATTAGGCGGGCCTATGGTTGTAGCGGCGCAGCGGCTGCGTCCATCATCAATCGGGGCAAAAGCCCTGGCAATGTCTTCAGTAATCAAAGGTACCATTCCAACCGAACTTAGTGATAAAATGAAAAACTAACCATTGTTGTTGGTTCCAAACTGAAAGAGCCCCGGTGTTCAAAAGGAAACGACACATAAAGCAATGAAAAAATATTTTAATGTTTTCCCTAGTGTTCAGCGATATTACACCCTCAAGTGGAATAAAACGCATTGTTAGCCTATTGCGTGGAGATAAGAACTGACGATGCATTCAAACTCCACCTAATGCATGCAAAAAATCATTAACCACAAGTACCAATGATACTATCCATGTATCTACTGAAAATTATGTTTAACTTAAAAATTACCCAAAAATGATTTCTGCGAATTTTTATTTTTGCCGATGAGCGTATTTTGTTGTTCATTATAGGTTTACAAAATTTAAAGCTATAAATAAACGCAAAGTATACATATTTTGCTTTTTATTTAGTGTGTCTTAACGATAGCACAATTATAACAACATTACATAACAAATAAATCAAACGGATAAAATGTTAATATTAATAATATCTAAATACATTACTCATTAATTTAATTCCGTATGAGAAAGATGCTGCATTTAACTTACAAACCTTGATGCAATGAGCTAAAACTTTGAATTCTGAATTCTAACTTCACGTTTGTTATACTTGTTTTTTTTATATATACAAGAGTGCAGCTAATTATTTACACAAAAGTAAGCTGATATGAAAGACATAATATTTACATGGCCTATCTGATAGCCCCAGCCTACGGAGCTACCAACTGCTTGGTGCATTTTTTCGGCTTATCGGAACAAATACTCATCTTTAATTTAATTCTAATTTACGTAACCTCAAATTTTCTTTCGATTTCTCGCAATTCATTATTTAAATTTACACATTCAAATAAATGCATGTACTACTTGCATGTATTGTTAAGTACACTGGTATAACGGAAGAGAAGACCATATGGTCTTAGCATTAACATTAATAATCAGGCAGCAAATTTAAATGTTTTTAACGGTATTATATTTCGTGATCCCAGGTGCCCGCAGCCGCACAGTTGGAGAATCGTTGGTATTAACTAATATCAGTTCTTGGTCAATCTTCTAAAACAACTCAGAAAATAATAAAATATTCGTTTCTACAGAAACTTTCTGGATTTCTATGATGAAATTTTATGAAACTGAAACTTTTTCTGGAAGGCAAAAATTACTTGCTCTTCTTCATGTTTTCAGGAAATATACTGCGTATTATTTGTTTCGAGCATTGACTGTTCGCTTATCTCAAACTACCAAAACATTTGCCACGAGATAATGTTGTTTTCAATAAAACTCTAGCAAACAACGTATCAACGTCACATAGTAAATATATAAAGATTACATATCAGGACGTCTGGTGGTTTTAAGCGCTTGGTATTAGTCCCTTTTAAGATTAAGAGCTTAACTAGCGAGTTATTCCAGAGGAGTTTATGATGTAGCAGTAAAAAACAATGCATATTAAGAGGTATTCCGCCTCGGCAAAGGGCATCTTCAAAGGCATACATTTATGTCGCCAGGCAACCAGAGAAAGAAAAACAGAAATTACATTGAGCAAGGAGAGTTAGAAACAGGACTGATAAAAGCAGTAATAGTGTGTTGAACTACAGCCTTAAAAGATAACATTACAGTAACGTGGAAATAATATAATTACCGGTTTATATTTCGTAAAACGAACTTAAGTATACTTTAATGTGCATTTTATATAATTAAACATCACTTTTTTGTTATTAAAAACCCCCTAAACTGTAAAGTACACATTATGCTTAAAAAATAATGCTACTGTCGATAAGGCTTTTGGTGCATGAAAGCTCCTATTTGATAATGAAAACTACTTCACTGCATTCGTGTTATTGCAAGCTCCCCCTTCTAAAATTGCAACAACGCGATCCTCGTTTCTTTTTCCGACCCATACAATCTTTATGAATATTTTGAAAGGATCACAACATTCACGGACAAACTGCACCCCACGTTGCATATTAAAATGATCTACAGGACAAGTGCTTTCCTTCCTTGCTAAGAATAGCTTTCCAAGTAAGGCATCGAATTCATGATTGAGTTTTGACAATTATTGCACAGTTACACGCTTCAAGTTTGTGAAGATAGTGAAATTACAATACACAGGGGAAGAAAAATGAAAGAATTGTTAAGCGACTGATATATTAACTAGAAAACAAGTGATAAACACGTTTCTTAAAAAACATCAAACTTCGGTTTGAGGCATATTTTGCTGTTTTAGAAATTTCACGTTCGGTGACATTCAACATTTGCGATACTTCCCGTTTTTTTCCTCTCTTTAAATACTGCAATTTTAAGTCTCTAGTAACGAAAGGCGGTCTTTAGAGAAAATTTTCTTCACCACTTTAGAACAAATTTGAGCTCTCCTATACCAGCAGTGTTTTAATTAAAGAAAAACAGACTCACCAAATATAAGAATTGCAACGTCGCCTAGTGCGGAAAACCAACTGCCATAATCTCTCATTTGTCCAGGCCTGTTGTTTGAAAACATTCTGTCGGAACGTGCTTTTTTCTGTTTTTATGAAACCGCCGCGCCGTTGCCTCCAAATTCCCTTACGAAACCAATGATCAACACAAATTTCTCTCAGTCTTAAGGCGTGTTGGCACGCTGTTCGATTGTCGACTTGGATTGAAATTCTTCCTGTATTATCAGAACGCGACGAATCATCAAACAATTTAATTTTCGTTTGCTCAGTTCTGAATTCCTTTGCGATTCAAGGAATACTACAATTATGTGAATTTTAAATTTTAAATAACCATAAATTTGCTTTTTAACCCCGATCTACGCAAGACGTATACTACTTTTAAATGTTGATTTATTGAGTGCAGTGCTATAAACTATTCTTAAAATGAAACATATCAACAATTTTCTCGATATTAATATTTTTATATTGTAGTAAAACAAAAAGATGTTTATCTTAACATAATTCTGTATAATATGTTTCATTAAAATGTATATGATTTGGGGAGATTTTACATTGTGACAGCAGCTAAACCGATACGTTAGTTTTTTATTTTATTTTATGAGATTCTAAATATCTGTGCATCTACCCTTATCTGATTAGAGTATTTTGATTAAAATTTAAGTTGAATGAAATGGGACTGTTACGATGTTTTGGAATACGACAATGATATTTAATACATTTGAACGTAGTAAATTTTACTACAACGAGGTACATTTTCGTTCAAATTAAATAATAAATAATCAAAACGTTAATTTTGTTGAAACATTGTCCTTTTTAACGAAATAATAAGGAATCAGAGCTCAAAAGCATAGCAGAAAGGATTATCTAAATGGTGAGAAATTGTTTGTTTCTTTTATTAAGATGCGAAAAACTACAGCAATGCCTTTTGGAAGAAACAACAGAGATAATTTTTATTCAATCACAAAGAACTTACATTTCTTATTCTCACTGTCCTTGCCAAGACTTCTCTATTCTTGCTTTTATATCTTACAACATTCCGACCATCAGAGAATTCGAGACAGCGAATGACAGGAATAAACTTCGCCAACCATTTTCAGGTTACTTGACATGTAATGTTTTCCGATCTAGAGATCGAGTCTGGTACCGCAGGTTGCTAAATAGGCAGCCTCAGAGTGGACGAAGTATCGGCATGAAATTCAACTGCTAATCCGTTGACACAGGAAATAAAATGTCCTCAGAAAGATCGCAATTGTTTCACTTAGGTACTGTGTATTACATCCTTGGTCTAACACGATTTGCTGGATAGAATAAACTTATATACAGAGTGTTGCAACAACAAAACTTAAAGAACTCAAATTATTCACAGAGATAATCAAGTAAGAACCTACTCTTGTACAAAGCGCCACAAATGTACGGTTAATTCACGGCTGACCCTTAGTGACAACGCTCTTATTGGAGAACCTCTGGGAGGAAGGGATGAATAAAGGAGACAACCGAAGGCTAGGATCTACGGGGCAGACGCAGATTAACACGGTTCCAGATAAAACGCCCTGACGCCGGTGGAGTGCCCCTTCGAGCTGTGCGAGCCCTTCGGAAGGCCCGCTTCTATTTCACACGAGGAGCAGATACCTTTTCAAAGCGGAAGCCACCGTCACCCCGCGTCAGCCCACCTCGTCCTGACACTTTTGACCTTGCAACAGAACCAATGAAATGATATGAAACGTGAGAGCGGAAAATTCTTGACATGTAAATATTAATTCCAGCACTCCTAAACGCCCAGGGAATTTCACGAAAAAACTCAAGGTCAAGGATACCTGGGATTTGGCACCGGGTCTCTCCGAATGCGGGTCTAAGTGTCACCGCTCATTGATAGAGCTATACTGAATTATCCACTCAAAAAGGTTTTGCTTTCCATTCATCCCTCTTATATGAAGTTTATAGGTAATGTTAAGAAACTCTAAGTAGACTTTATTGCCCATTGCATCCTTTTAAAAGCACTCTCTGGGCATTAACAGTAACAGGATGGGCTGTCATCACTGTGCGGGCGTTGACTGTCATTTTTATAACCCGGAAGACATAGAAAACAAAAGCGTAACAAAACTGTAATACTGTTATGCAATTGTGTGGCAGCTATAAACCAGGCACGGGCTTTTACGAGTGTTTTGAATGCACGAGACGAGGCTAATAGGGGAACGGCAGTAATAATCACGTACTTCTGTTAGTAGCCGCACCTAAAGTGTCATTGCATCCATTCCGTTTTGCTCTACTCCCTTTCGTAACCACACCATCTCTAAAAATAGCTACAGGACTTCATGTCACCTTCCAAACCGATTGCCAATGGAATATGTGTAATCAAGTCATACATAGTTACCATCGAAGATCCACCTGCTTCGCGAATACCGCGTTTTAATAATACCAAGCTGAAATTTTACACTATGCGTATATTACTTCTAAGGATACAGCTTTCTATCAACCATTATCTCGTGCATTACGCTTCGATGCTCTGACCTCTACGCTGATATGGACTGAATTCTTTCATATGACTTTGCATCACTAGAAAACTTCAAGTCTAAGCTTTTTTAATTAACCACATTGTATTGTTGGAACGGAAACTGTTCACGTGTGTAGGTTAGCTTAAATGTTTGCCATTAAGATAATACTCCATGTTTGTACAGATTCAAGTGCGAGGATACCGAAAATCCGCGGATTTTGATGCATTTAACCAATATCTTATTTTTATTTTCAGCTACATATTTTAATGAAACATCTCCAAACGCTGCCTATGATTTATGAGCATTCTAGTGAAATATAATTCACCAACTATAAATAAGCTGCACTGCTGTCCTATATTAGCCAAACATGAAAATCCTAAGCCTATGATGACCGCCACGGGTGGCCGAGGTCGTTAAGGCGCGGACTCGTGAGCGGGAGGCCTGGGGTTCGAATCCCGCCAGGACCGTCCTCCCTGACTTAAGTATTTTTCCAGGTTTTCCTCAGTCCTCATAAACGCCAAATGCCGGGGAGCTAGCCCAAACTTAGGCCTGGACCGTTTCCTTCCTTAAAAATAAATCCTTTCCCAACATATCATTTCATCTCGTGTATCATCAATGTTCCATCGCCTGTGATGCCTCAGTAGTAAAAACGGGCGTTAAACACTATTCTACTCTACTAGCCGATGAGACAATTATCATGTATCAAAACCCTACTATAAACCTTATAAACCCTAATTTTAATTCAATATCAACCCGTAATTTTCATAAGTTTGTAGGTATTTCGCCCTGGTGTGATAGTATTGTAGCAGCCTTCTGAGGTCAGGTGACCTATATGGCGCCGCTACGTTGTCCCAGTGTAGATAATGGTGAAGGTGCATTAGGGGTGTCTCCATGAGCCTAGGAACCGCTAAACTAATCTCACTGTGATCGCCAGAGGAATTTTCATGGCTCTGACCGCTAGACTACGGGGCTACCACTGTTGAAACTGTTCATATTTTTGCAACACAATTGTCACTACATTATACCTTCTTTTTAATGGACACACTCAAGTCTGTTTAATATATGATGCAATCCTTTGCATCAACCTCAACGTGAAAGGACATGACATGAAGGAATTCAAGAGTTACTATCGCCGATTCTCAGCTTCCCTGCCACACTTTCCAGAACCGAGGATCTTCATCCGGGCAAGTTGTCATCAGTGGTTCAAGAGCAGGTCGGGAGATCAACGGGAGATGCAAAGATGAGAAAAAGATTTAGCTCGGGAAAAACTTGAAAGATCTGAACTTTGTCCCCTTAAAAATTGCACCGATCTCCAGGAGTGCGATGCACAGTGCAAACTTTAGCAGTGATTGGAGAGAGAGAATAAGGCGGACTTTTAGATACGAAGATTTCAGTCATTCATGGAACTTCTACAGTTTTTTTCTGACACAGCAAGCACACTGTTCCAGCATTAATACTTCCCATGTTTATTAAGTTTGTAGAACTGTCCAATTGCACATTTTCAATAACCCGAGGGAAGTATAGATGGTTTTCCCATTACTCTAATGTGAGTAGCACTGAAGCAGCATGGCTTAGAATTTTAGTTTTCGAAAACACGAGAAGCAACATTTTTTATAACTTACAGTTTCGTGATCATAGAAATGTGTTCGATAGTTAAAATAAAATATAATCATCAGCGTCACTGTTAGGTGCTCTTTTAAAATCAAGCTTATATCAAAGAGTTATTTATTTTTGGCTCTCGTCTCCAGCTTAGCGTAGCGCACGTTGCCCCACCGTTCAACACAGTCGCTATCATAACAACAGAACAGTTTCCGCGTTGCAGTCGCAGTTTGCTGCTACGAAAGTAAGCGTTATTTCTGTCTTTGTTTCATTATAGCTTGGTTTGTAGTTGGGAGATTAGTATATGGCTGAAGTATTTGTGTGATGTTGGTACGCCAGGTTATTAATTACAGTATTAGTACAGAAATTTTACTGTAGTATTGTTTTTGCAATGATATGCTAACAGTAGAACAGAGGGAAAACAATAAAGATTGCAAGGATAACCCCACACCGTAAAGGAATCTAATGTGTGACTGCACTGAATAATTGCTAAACAATTAGTACCCAATAAGAAGTAAACGTAATACTGCGTGCATACTCTTATTGATCAAAGTTCTGCAAATATCTTGCGTTTAGCTGCGGCCGCAGATAAAAAACAACTTTCCATGCATAAATTTCTACACCATCAATATTTATTTAAAGCTTCTTATAGAGGATCTATAAGCTTTAGAAATAGCTGACAGTTTCAAATGGGATTAGTTTTAAAAAATGCTCAAATATTTTAACTCTTACATTTT
Organism: Metallyticus violacea; assembly: GCA_030762175.1. Lineage (NCBI taxonomy): Eukaryota > Metazoa > Arthropoda > Insecta > Mantodea > Metallyticidae > Metallyticus > Metallyticus violacea. Next base: position 361,495,823 of record CM060846.1, on the reverse strand, counting down.
GAAATGCCTTTTATTTTACGAAAATAGAGCGCCACTGACGATAGCTTTAGATATTATTAATTTACACGAGATAGAGTTTTTGTGAATGTGCATAATTTTTCAATTAAAACACAATGTTATTTCTTCAACATTTTGACGCTTTCTAATAATTTTTATAAGCTTCTATTGAAATGCATTTTTTTAAATAAATTCACTAACTTTTCTGAAGCATAAAAAGTATAATTTATTAGAAGATTGATCGTTACCTATTTACAACCTGGAAATACTTTTCTCAAATCAAACTGAACAACAAATTCCTGTGTTGTAATAGTAATATACGCTTTTGAAAGAAAACAAAATTGCACACAGAAAAATATTCCCTTTCAGATAATGAGAAAGAGAGAGCGAATGTGATAGAATAGGATGGCATTTAAAAATATTGTGAAAATATTTTAAATTAAATTTAAAATGAAATTATTGGTTACACGTGAAAGCTCTGCCAACTTTCATTTCTGACTTGCTCTCTTTCTGAGGTGTTTTTGCACCCTGCAAGCCCTCTGAGGGACACAGAAGGATGATGGATGAGGTACATTATTCTGGCGCAAATGCGAGCGGGATCCAGTTACTGACACCAGACTCACCCAGACAAGATGAGACCCCGCCCAGCTGAGCACACTTTCTTTAGACGCAACTGCGGCTACCTAGCTCTAAATCTTAGAAGATGGGCGGTGAAACCCACTAAAGCGGCTCGCGTAAACTACAACACCCACATGCCCAGCAAGAAAAAACGAGTTGAACTCCAGACCTTTGCTCATTCGAATTTTCCTTATTGGCGCGTAGTGCAGTGATGAATGAACGAATTTTAATGTTCCTCCCCCCCCCCCCCCTCCCACAGAAATGACGTTGAAATTTCAACTTTGACCGCGTCCGCTGGAATAATAAACCTTCGCGGTTAACATGATCTACTAGGCCTTCAATCTTAACCAGCTGAAATCGAGCAATTATTGAGCAATATTGGTGCTTTCTCATTCCAAGGGCAAATGTCCGCGATTCCTGGCTCAAAATTGTTCCCTTACTAGATGAAGGCAATCGGCTGAAAATACAGAATTACTTCTAGAACCTTATATAAAAGCTGCTAACTGGAGATTATTTTTAACTGAAATTTAAATCTCGAGTTTGCAATAACCTATGGCAAAATTATACGAAATTCGCATCCAGAGCGAGTTGATGTTCAACTGTTCAACCTGAGAAAAGCAATAATTATTCAGTTTTTACGCATCCTAGCCATTATGTCATCCCTTAACGTGTCTTCAAACAAGTATAAGGAAAAGTCGAAGCGAATGCAAGCGGCAAATTTTAGCAAACGTGAGAACGGTATTATTATTGATCTGGTGCTAACAGGGAATAATTGGGGGAGAACCTATCTCAAATAAGGATAAAGAACGGGAAATAGCCAAAGAGTATAATATAAACCCTAAACGATATCATCATCGGATGAGATGTCGGAATCTGAATGTAAGGTTAACCTAACATAACCTACAATTGAACGCAACTCTGATGTTATTACGTGGAAATGAAAATGGAGAAACTTCAACTACTAGAAATTTAAATAAACGCAGGTAACCATTTTATTTATAAATGAAGTTGTTATGCATTTGTACTGTGAGAAATTTTTTATATAACAATTACTAGCAAAAAAAAAAAAAAAATGAATGGAAATTCTTTATATAAGCGTTTTAAACACGGCGATTACTAATTATAAAACTATGTGCTCCACATGTTTTCCCAATTGTGTACGACATTTTCCAGGCAGTTTACCATAAGAGTAAGCATAGCATCACACTGCTTTCTTTTTGCACTGTGCACAATTGTTTCCATGTGTTCATGAAGTTCGTATAGACTATGAAGTATTGGTGTTCCGGTAATATCACTCAATGACGATTTAGAATTTCGTAAAGGATATGGACAATCTGAGTTCCTTTGACCAGTATGGAAAGTCGCCCCATCTTGTTGAAACACTTTCTCCCTAAAAATGTTCAATAAGTTGCTCCTTGTTCATTTCTGATGTGACATTAATTATGTTTGCACTTGCAGCCTCAATAAGGTACGGTTCAATAATGCCAAGGCAAGACAGTCACTTTTTCCTTCTATAATACTCTCACTGCATATTCATCCGGTTTTTCCCAACCGGAAACGAGGATTTTGCTTACTGACTTGGCTACTCAGTAGCACTTATATTTTTCAGACCACCACCAGTTTTGGAGACACTCAAGATCTTTATACACATTGAACATAACACATGCACAATGTTGAACCTGTGAAGTTTGGCTCCTTCAGCTCATGAAATACCGTGTGTCATATTTTATTTTGTAAGCTTTGTTGTTCACCTCTGTTACCCATTTCTTGCGCCACCCTGTAGATCGTGACTATATTCTTTATTACATCGATATCTCGTTTGGGCTTAGACACCGACGGCGAGGCGATCGTTGGACAGGGAAGAGGTAAGTTGGTTTTGGTATGAGTTTAGCGGTCAACTCCTTCTTTATTCACCCAGTGACACAGGTATTTAGATATCTAGGTAAAAATTTGAGTGTGTATTTGGGGTGTTTCTTAGTTAAATTGGGGAAAATGTGGAGAGTAAATTATTTGTGTGTAGGTGTTAATTTGCTTTAGAAGGATTTGTGTCCCGCTATTGAAATGTTTTGAGATAAATGCATTGTTTCATAATTCTTAAAATGTTCCTAAGAGAACTAAATAAGAAAGCATTGTTTTCATTGTATTTGAATGTATGAGCAATCCGTTTTCTGAATTCTGGGTGAAAGCAGCTGAGACTCTTCCTTTAGTAGCATTTTGGTGAAACCTTTGGGACATTTTCTTCGTATGTTTTTGAGATTGTCCTATTATTATATCATATGCTTATTATATTGAATTATGTGCTAATTACAGAGCGGGCAACTGAGGCGGTAATACTCCACACTTGGAAGGTCCCGGTTTATATTCCTCCGGGCTACCATCGTGTTCACAGTTTCTCCTCGTTCCTTAGCTGAATGCTGGGATGCATCTTTTCTTTCCACGAATTTTCCGCCCTCTCATTTCATTTCACTACTTTGGTTGTCGAAAATCCACTCGAAAAAAGCAATAAGCGTTTTCAAGTCAACAAGTCCGGTTATTCTTTTAAGCGTTAGTGTAGATCTTCGTTGTAAAAAAAGCAAATGTGTCATCAAAGATATGCCAATTAGTTTTTTTTTTCCGGCTATTTTATGAAATACCTGAAAAACCGACTGAAGGGCCAAACTATTTCTTAAGGGAATGTAATCTTGTGAACTAAGTGACAAATGACCTCTTACATTTCATCGTCGTATTCTGAACTTCATCCAAATAATTCGTATGTTGATGGGAAATGATCAAATCCTGTGTGGCTATTACGAATAGTTTACGAGAAGCCATTCATTGTTCGACTTATACGTATACGTGTTTGTTCTTCCCTTGTTAAATGTGCAAATCCGTAGAGTAAATTCGTTAATTGCAAATACCTAGCCAATAATTTCATGTTGCCTAAAGTTTGGACACCACCGATTAAGGGGGAATAAAAAGCGAAGAAGAGACAGAGAAGGAAAGAAAGCTGAGCTGTAGCAGCAAATATTATTAAATAACTTTTTCTTTCCCTCAAGCCTTCAACATTCTAACACGACACCCCAAGAGAAGTAACCATCCTCACTATAAATTAAATGAAAAGGTAAAGGTGTTTGATTGAACCACAACAACATAAACAAAAATTAACTTTACTGTTCATAATTTAAATAAAAAATATCTATGGAAACAAATCTAGAATTGGGCGAGGGGCAATCTGACACAATACACTTGAACAGAAACAAAAACACACCACCCTGTAAAAACTGTTACTCTCGTAATAGTGTATAATTGCATTTTTAAAAATATTACTCTTTACCTTAATTAGCTGTGCTGCAGATTAAAGAGTAAAAGTTTCATGTTTAAATAACAATGGGAAGTTTTTTGTGATTATGATGAGTGGTTCTTGACATTGCAACAGTACAGTGTAGTAAGCATCGTAAATTTCAGCATTTTAGCCATAGCTTGAAACTCCATGATCCACAAATTATATATTTTTGTTACTTCTATTAAAATTATGTTTATTAACACAACTATACCCAATTCTTAATATACAGCTGCAGTTAATTAAATTTTTGGAATGTTTTTTTCAATAATGGCCACGATCATTGTGGTTTAGTGATCTTTGTTCTTTACTCCGACCTTGCTGGAACGTTAAGCGTAAACATCATGGAAAAAAAAAAATAGTTTCAGTTTTTGGACTTGGAGCATGGTTTATAAGTAAATTACAATTCCACATATGTATATTCACTAAGCTATTAAGTTAACAACAAAATTCTTAATACATTTTGATTAGTTTTCAATAACGCGTGAAAATATTTAAGTTCATTGAAAATTATCCAGCTGAATTCTAACACTTTATTTTTCCTCAGTGGTAGTTATTTTGGAGTCTCTTCTGGGCTGTTCCGCATGATTTTTATATCTCGGTTCTCTACTCACTGATTTTTCTTCACTTACAGCTGTATTACATTTTCTTGTAGCGAAAACCTCTTTAGAGAATTGCACCATAAATCATTTAAATTTTAATTCATCATCATTTAAATTGTTACCTTGTGCAATAATAAATACAATTACATATAAGTCAAAATGAGAAACAGACTATGAATGTGTAAGGTTCGAACGTTTTAAAAAGTACAAAAACTATGGACTTTTTAATGTTCTCCTCTTATACTTTTAATGTTTCTAAAATTTCTCGTTACATCAGCTACAGTGTTTTTACAGCTTTAGAAACATCTGAGAACATACATTTTCTACTTTTTTGAAAGCTATAATAAGCGAAATGAGCAGCAAATCATTTTGCAGACATCTATCATTTTGCCACAAAATGATTAATTTACGACTTTAACCGGCTCACCTTTTGCTGTTAAGTAAGCAAATGTAGGACGAACTAGGAAGTATAAAAGAACCGGCAGTGAGGTCTGTGTGAGAGAAACTTGGCAACTCAGCTGCGGCACGCAGTACAACTTGGCCATGTAAGGAAGTTGGGTTTTCTGACGTCACGACAAATTCTGTGAACTCTCGACTCACTTGAAACTTGTTTTGTATTCCTAGGAACGTTTGGTCCAGCCAAGCTGGCAAAGCTTTAACGGCGTTTCGTGCGACCCAGGTCACGTCTAGTTTTACAATGCGTGTCTATCCACTACATGGTAACGTTACATCTAATTAAATCCTATGCAAAGAGCGACACCATTAAATTTCTTCCACATATATTCTGTGCATATCTCGAATTGTTTAATAGTGTTTAACGCCCGTTTTTTTACTAATGAGGCACCACAGGCGATGGACACTGGTGATATATAAGATGAAATGATATATTGGCAAAGGATTTATTTACATAAGGAATCGTTTTAGGCCCAAGTTTAGGTACGGTACCTACCTGACATTTACCATTTATGAGGATTGAGGAAAGAAAAAAAAAACAGGGAGGACGGTCCTTCTGGGAATCGAACCCCAGACTCCCGCTCAGGAGTCCGTGCCTTAACGGTATAGCCACCCGTGACGGTATGCATATTTCAGAAGTGAATAAAATAATAAAAACAATGAACTGTTCTGAAAAAAGAAAATTGAATTAGCTAAACTTTGCACGATATTAATTTGATATTGTGTTTCGAATTTTAAAGGCAACAATAAATGTTTTTAATGTATGTTTTTAATTCCAGTTCCATTTGATATGACTTTTGCGGTGTAATTATTAAAAATGACGAAACCAGTTTCCCCTTAAGTTGATTTATAAAATAAGATGCACTTTACAGCTGCATACATTTAAAAAAACGACATAAGAAAAGTTTAATCACAATTTTATAAATGTTTTTGCGTCCTAATGATCAGGAACAGAAATGATGCTAAATTATCATCTAGGATAATTGTTGTAAATACTTAGGTGTGTATTCAATAAGTCTAGGGAGGAATGTGCAGGGAAATGAAACTGCCAGAAAGACTTAGACAGTTTTACACGCTATCCCTATAGGGCACGTAATGTACATGATATGAAGAAAGTTAAGAGAAGGACGGCTAAGTTCATTTTTGTTCCGAAAAATTTCAAAGTATAAGGCTTGCAATTGCTCGCAAAGTTAAGGGTTTTGCGTAATGTTTAGGCGGACATTCAGAAGAGGCTAGAAACCTCCACATATAATACCAAAGAAATGAAGGTGACTTCACAATTAGGAGGCAGAAAATACAGAACTGATGTTGGAAATGTTTCCTTCTTTAATAAAACCATAGCGCAATGAAATAAGTTGCCTGCAGTGACCTTTTAGATGTATCCTCTAACTTTCGAACAGTTTAAATACAATGTACGCAAATTACTGACCTAGCTTTAAGGAATTACAACAGGTAGTCGGTCCTGGTGGTGTAGTGGTAGCCATACTTTTGCCTTCTAAACCCAAGATCGTGGGTTCAATATCGGCGAGAATCGATGGATTTTTTCGGGCGTAAAAACCCTAAGTATGGCTTCCTTCGGAAAGGAAGTAGTGAGTCTCATGGCGTAGATTTACGGCACGTAAAACAACTTCAAGCATTAAAAAAGAGGCCTCTGAGCAAAAGTATCGGCCGTTTCACTGAATTGAATAGGACGCTGATGACCTGAAATGTTAAAAGAGTGTCCGTAAATAAACCAAATCAACAATTACAATGGGACATTTTTGTATCTACTTTTCGTTTTTCTATTATTCGTATTGTGTTGAGCTATTTGGTATTTCTTTTACTGCATCCAGATATAACAAGCACTAACAGCAATAAATTCATTTATTTATATCTGAAATGTAGTTTAGTGGCTTTTTAATGTGTCCATTGTAAGTAACGCACCGTTTTATTGACCGGTACGATATTTCACGACAAATTAATCCCTTGATGACGGACAATTTTAATAGATCACAAATAATATCTACTTCTTAAATAACATAAAATGCTCTTGTACTGCTCTATTACGCATCTGATCTGTTCTGCGATACTAAAGAACACACGACTTGCAGTTTGTCCATATATTCATATAATTCTATGGGTATTTGTTCTAAACAGTTTGCTTTTAGCGCTAAAATAATAATAATAATAATAATAATAATAATAATAATAATTATTATTATTATTATTATTATTAATGATTTGAGAGGTACCAAGGTTTCTTTCTCCCCCATGAGCAGGAAGAACCTCGTATAAATGAGTACACTTGTCACTGGACATAAAACTACGCTCTTCGAAAAGTTTCAATATTTTCGCCTATAAATTAGTATGGAAATTAAATCGAGAGTTTTAAGTTTTTCCTTCCTTAGTTTTAGTGTTATGTCATATAGTTTGGTTAAACATTTACATATCTTACAAACGCAGATTGATTGCTTGATATTTCAGTATTTATATTCAATTCTCTCTGCAATAATTTTGAGGTTTTGGAATTACAACTTTGTAGATAATGTACTGTTAATTTTCCACATGAAACTGTACAGAAACCAGAAAGTGATATTTCAGTGAAGATGCAAATATTTTTCACTCACAAGAAAAGTGTTGGAACAGGAATTTTTGGTTGAAATGATTTACAGAGACTTGTTTCACAACGGTGAAAGACTATAAAAGAACCGCCACGTGTGGCCGAGGTCGTTAAGGGGCGGACTCGTGAGGTCTGGGGTTCGAATCCCGCCTGAACCGTCCTACCAACAGGTTTTTTCCAGATTTAGCTCAGTCCTCATAAATGGCAAATGCCGGGGAGGTACCCTCAACTTAGGCCTGGAACGTTTCCTTCCTTAAAAAAAAGCCTTTCCCAATATATCATTTCATTTCATGTATCATCAGTGTTCATCGCCTGTGGTTCCTAAGCAGTAAAAACAAAAAATCTATAAAATATTCATCTGTGTAACACTTTATTTGGGCGATATAGACCAAAATGCTAAAAGTCATATATCTGGCCTCTGTATGTGCATTTCATTAATTTTTCTCAACTTCAAATATGCAATTCAGGTGGTACCTAATTTTTATCTATGGAATACGAACTATAAGATTGTTCAGATGTTATTTTTAGGTGTTGTGTCTATTGTTCTACTCCATGTTGTTTATACATTTTTAAGAAATGTAATTAATCTATATGAGCTAAACGAATTGTTATACAGACGATTGTTTTCAGGTCTTCCATAACATTACAAATTTTAACCCGAATTTCCTGAACGAGCCGAAATTCTTCCCTTGTAAGCTAAATTTTGCATAAAAGGAATCAATAATAAAAGTTCATCTACATTCTTATGCTCAGAACTATCAGCTACAAAGATTTAACAGAACATAAATGTTTATTTAATATTCCAAACATAGATGGTCATAAACATGGCAAGAAGCTCCTAACAGAAATGAAGTTCATTTGGAGGTTGGACAGAAGAGAGGAAAATTTTCCATTTGAATTCCAACGTAATAAAACGTTATGCAGTCTGAGGCTTTATAGCGTATACAAAGAGAATTAAAAACTGGGCTGCGCCGGGCTAATTGGGCAAAAGTTTTTACAATTCTCTTTTATGGGCGTTGGTACACCATTATTGAACACAGACATGTTTAAGGAGGATTTAGAGCGCCCCTCACATGACGTCAACACTTTAAAAACTCGTCAAGGTCAGAAACAAAAGATCGGGAGGCACGGTGGTCGTGCAATGACGTAACTACAATGCGGAAGGCTGCATAATTTCGCTCACACGTTCAAGTGCATAAATAAATAACAGTAAGATATGTGTACTGTTACGCAGACATTGAAAACTTAGAAGCAGAAACAAAGATTGTCTTAAACAAATGTTTTCTAGTATTTATTTAGCAATCCTAAATAAAAACACAATGCTCTACAGACGAATTATCAAATTGCAAGGTTATCAACTCTCTCTCTCTCTCTCTCTCTCTCTCTCTCTCTCTCTCTAGAATCATTAGCTAACCGTTAACTAAAGGAAATTAATAAATTAATGAATCTTAATACTTATTCCTACTTTTTTTGGGTTTTAAAGCAATTGTATCTTATCATTTAAGATATTAGTAATAAGTACTTCGAGTTTAATTTACTGAGAAATTATATTACACTTAAGCACTGAAAATAAGCAAAATATAATTTATTTCGGTTACTGTTTTTATTTTTTAGCTACGCAAATTCATCCGTTTCTTACACGTAGATCTTTAATTCTACTCTTTAACATTAATTTCATGCTATTACAGTAACAAGAATAAGTATAGTAATAGTGCATGTAAAAGGAAATTACAAGAGTAGTTGAATGAGAAAATTTACTCCTGCCAAAACACCATTCCAGCAATGGATTTACCCAGGTCACATCTGGTCCCACCTTGTGAAAATTCTATGTTAAATTTACAGGATAAACAAATATAACATGAACGTGAGTCCAGAATGGATTTTTTTCCTTGTTACATCCCATTTTCTGCACCTGATCCTCATGGCAGAATATTCGAAAACTGTGGGAAATAGAAAATTATATAAAATGTTCAAAATGTCCTCCGTTAGCACGGATATATTTATCAACCCGCCGTCGCAAGGAATCCCTGATGCACTGATGTATCTCGTATTGTCTGGCGTCCTTTTAGAATACAAACTCGAAGATACCTTCAGCTAATCCACGGATCATATGAGCATCTGCCAACTCAGCATGTGAATACCTTATTTTACTGTATCTAGAACGAGGTCCGTAAGCACTCAGAACTGGCAGTACGTTAAACAAATGAAGTGAGTAGCTTAACAAGGGGACTAGTGGTACAAAACGACAACAACGGTGAACCAAGGAACTACGAGTAAATACAATAAGCCCACCACATTTAACCAGAGGCAAAAGTGAATGTTTACCTACTGTACGCATTAAGCAACTGTTCTGTTGTGGGTTATTGCCACCGAACAGTTATGTCAGCATTCTAGTTTGCATATCACGCCGTATAAGCGGATATGTAGACAATCTAACAATAAAATAAGACATTTTTAGACTTGTGTTCATTTAACTTTTTTTTTACATCCTCTATATGCAAGGAATGTTTTCCCAAAGTTTTGACATACCTACTTGCTACACTCTGTATTTCTAGTCAAATGCGTGTCATTTTACATCACCTGTTAAGTGTTACAGAATATTAGCGACCATAATAGTCTTCTATTAGAGGTCAATTTGGAAAATAATAATCAAGGACAACTCTATTAGTAATTGGAATGTCAACGAAACAGATGCTGAGGCAGTACAGATGTTTTTATTAGAAAAATATTATGAATCTTTAAGAACAGGAGGAAATTTGCAGGAAGTTTGAAATTAATTTAAAGATATCATTTTTGAGGCACTGATGAAATGTATTCCTCGCAAAAGAATAAAAAACAACCCTGGTCCAGTATATTATACTCGCAATATCCGTTACTTACAGAATGCATAAACAGAGCCGTGAGCACTCAGATATATTGCATTGGAGAACTGGAGTATGGGAGGGGAAAAAAAAAAAAAAGCACAACAAATTTCCTGAAACTAGATGGCAATGAAATTTGGAGTAGGTTTTATAATTACATACGCGGAGAAGGGAAAATAAGAATTAAATGACACTGCTGCGGGATGAAAATGGGGGGGAAGTAGTGCAAATAAACAGCTGATTTATTAAAATTTTCTTTGTTTCGATATTTAACAAAATTGACAATAGTAAAAATAATAATTATAAAAATAGGGCCTGTCAAACTGACACAAAAGAAGGAAGGAGAGATTAACTTTTGAAATATCAGGAACAAGTTAGAGTAAAAATTAAAAAACTAAAGATTTGGAAGTCACGTAGGATATTGCTAAGGAAGTCTTGAGGCTAGGAGGGGAGAGCATCATTTTGTAGCTTATTCAGCATATCTGTAAATAATTCTAACCTACCAGAAGTCTGGACGTCCGCTATTGTAGTTTCTATTCATAAGGGCGGTATTAAACATTATTATTATTATTATTATTATTATTATTATTATTATTATTATTATTATTATTATTATAAACTACAAAGGCTGGTTCTGCCACCGTCACTACAGTTTGAGGGAACGGTTTTCTTGCGATAGCCAAATTATTTCATAGTTCACGACCCAGCTGAAGAGATGGAGCAGGAGGTAGGATAATGCAGTGGTAATTGATTTTTCGAATGCTTTTGATTTACTGTAGCGTGACTTATTAGTAGATAAATTGAGTGTACTAGAAACGGATAAAAGGGTTGTACTTGTAGTAAACATTTTTTAGAAGAGCGGACACAGAGAGTTAGGGTGGGTAGGTCAGAGAATGTCAATTATCGGGAAGGTGATGTCAGCAGTTCCACAAGGTGGCGTTCTTGAGCCACATTGGTTTATTATATAAATATGAAGAACTTGGTTTAAAGTCAAAAGTACGATTATTTGCTAACGATTGTATTCATTATAGAAAAATGAATGAACAATTTACAAAGCGATCTTAATAATATTTCCATTTAGGCAACAAGGGACGAAAATACATGTTTCTAAGAATAAGAGCAACAAGTTTTTGTAAAAACCGAGAAGAAATTAATTTTCCTTATAAACTCGATTAAGTAGAAATTCCTCAGGAAAGCTGCTGTAAATTCTTCAAGTTGTAAACTTGCATGGGACGAACAAATTGATACTAAGAGGAAAGCATAGAGAGAGTTATTATGTCACTTTGTTATGAAAATGCCAGTCAAAAATAAAAGGAAATAACTTATTTATTGTTACTTCGGTCGTTAAAGCAGCATGGAGGAGCTTGTTACGATCCACACAGGATATACGAAATAAATATCCAGCGTAGAGCAGCAAAATTCGTTAAAGGTAAAATAGAACATGGAGATGAAAGCGTAAAAGGGAATCAGTAGCAGAGAGACGTGAAAAAAGAGGATAACGTATTTATACAAAGCGTATATAGAGCAAAATGCAAGGGTTAAAAAAAACCAAAATGCTACGGTATGAACGTCAACAGCTTGAAAATCAATTGTAAGCAAAAAAGATCAATGTAGGAAAATTCTCTTTCGTAAATAAAACTATAAATGACTGGAATGAATAACCTGCAGTTGTTTTTGAGGGTTGTTCATCTCTGGCAGGATTTAAAAGTAAACCAAAATTGTATGTGTAGAAACATTTCATTGACACATGTAGAAGTAAATGTAATTAGTGTTCAAATTTAAGTTTTACCGCACTATTTGAAACACTGTTTAACTCCTTAGTGTATTTCCCTAGGTTAGCTTACATCGTTTATATTATTATTATTCAAGCTGATAAGTGTCTAGGCCTAAATATGCTGAATTATATCTGATAAAGCTCATTTAATTAAGTTATTATGCGCAAAATTAAGTTCATGTGTATTTAATTAGTTTGTGTATTAACTAAAGCCCACCCTGGGCTATAACGCTAATGAAGACGAAAGAGCAGAACAAGGTGTAACATTAAGTTAATATATAAATAGTTTCAGCATCTACATATTTTTAGTTAGATGAAATGTATTTTAATAAGTTAATATGTGTAAATTTATGTTTAAATGTATTCAGTTAGTTTAACGTAATAAAATAGGATGGTGTGTATTTAACTAGATTGACATGTTTTTAGTTAAGTGAAATGTTTTTAAATAAGTCATATGTGTAAAAGTATGTTGACGTACTTTGACGTGTTTAACTAGGTTTATGTGTATCTAACTAGATTTACATTATTTTAGCTATTGAAATGTATTTAATTAAGTAATATGTGTTGAGATGTATTTAATTGGTTTGACGTGTTTAACTAGGCTGATGTACATCTAACTACATTTACATGTTAGTTAGGTGGAATGTATTTAATTAAATTAACTGAAATGTAAATGTGTGTAATATTAATTCTAATTGTAGAATGAATGTTAGATCGATTCATTTAATTCTAAGTTCACATGTATTTAAGTGGTTTGATTTTAAAGTATTGCACTATAATAATAATTTTATTTTCATTATTGATCACTACCAACGGATGTAAGCATATTCGCAGTTAATAAATGCATACATTCCGCTAGATTTTTTCTTTGTTTACCATATTTCTGATATTTATTAAAAGCAAAAAAAAAAAGACAAAATATTCAAATGAAAAACCACATTCATTAAACAAATATAGCTGTTTATTTAGAAATTGTTTAGCTCTAATTATACCCCTAAGTATTTCAGTCATAGTGTTCGATTTCATTGTATTCACTACATTATATTTGTTAAGAGTTAATACCCGCGCTCTAGTGTATCATTGTTAAGTTTCTTGCCTTAATTAAACATGTTTAATGTTACATCTTAGAAGTCCAAAGATTTTATATTATATTTCTTACATAACAAAGAGAAAGAGAAATTTTGAACGATGTAAATTTAAGGAACAGGGTACTCTGAGGGTTACGCCCCAAGGCATTAAAATTGCCATTAATTCAGAAGTTTTTTAATAAAAATAATGTACTCAAATTACATTTGAAAGATAAATATTTTTCTGGCACAACAGTCTATATTTTACTATACTCTCTTAGTGTTTAACAATCTTTCTTTTTTTGATTAGTGTTTAACGTCCGTTTTTACTACTGAGGTACCACAGGCGGTGAACACTGGTGATATATGAGATGAAATGATATATTGGGAAGGGATTTTATTAGGAAGGAAACGTTCCAGGCCTACGTTTAGAGTACCTCCCCGGCATTTGCCATTAATGAGGAATGAGGAAAACCTGGAAAAAACCTCAATCAGGAAGGACGGTCCTGGCGGGATTCGAACCCCAGACTTTCCGCTCACGAGTCCGTGCCTTAGCGACCTGGCGGTTTTAACAATCTTGCGCACAATCATTGTTGCGTTCAGCAATTGAAAGATGAAAATAAGTGCGATTGTAATTTTCCACCGTTGGTATACATTGAAGATCACTGGCTCAAATTCTGTATACAGAACAAACACATTTAATAAAAATACTTCAGAAGCGAGCGCTGTTCCATTATTTGATCTGTAAACTTTAAATTGCATAAGTGTTAAATTCTAACATTCTTTAAATTATAAGACGTTTGAAAGATGTTATGAGTGAAATGTTTTACAGGGTTAGGTTTAATAATGAATTATGAGCACAACTGAATACTCAATTTGGAATGCCCTATCTTGACAATGTTAAATATGTCATATGTAAGGAACAATTTCTCTGTAACTATATACAACCTAGAAAGCTGACATTTTCACAGTCTGTACGTGTAATATCCTTATGATAGCTGAAATAACAGTTTTTAAAAAAGTTGAATAGTTTTGCAAAAATCAAATTATTTTCCTTACTGTTGTTTCCTACGTTTACAGTACATATTTATCAATAATTTTGCCAAATTTTAATTATTTTCAAAATCATTATTTCAGTGTATGCAAAACATCTCCACAAACGACTCAAAATATTAATTAACAACTGAGAAACTGTTTCTTATGCAAGGAAAAATTAAACTTTCGGGAAACAAGCTCCAAAGTTGAAACATCAGCTGCAGCACCTCTTCATGTTCCAGTTCTAATTTCCTTTTAGCACTTCTTTTGAACTGTTTTGCATGCTAACTTTGTATTCCTGAGCCCCTCTTCACAGTATATGAGCCAGGACGTAAACATTATAACGGCAGCACTTCACATTGTATTAAATTTCCTTCATTACAGGTGGGCACAACATTTTAATAATTAACAGACTTCTAGGATAGATATCGAGATAATTCAAACGACATAATGAAGAGAAAACGCTATACTTTCATATTAGACATTAATTCAAAAATCACATTTTTTGATCCAAAACTCTTTCCGTACCCCATTAAAAAATTGAAAATAATACAAGTTTGTTTACATAATTCGTATTAAGTGCTCTAATTACAGATTTGTACAAATGTTTCAGGATTTTAAAGCTTTTCCTAAACTTTACAATGATAAAAGATTTGTATACAGGCTTTTCAGAAAGTCAATATCCTGGAACCTTGTAAGAACATACTGCGGCAGCAGATGGTAAACCAGAGCCACTTTTCGGCGGCTTTTACTACCTAAGTCTTACACACGAGGATGTTGTTTTAACACGTAGGAGCATAAGTTTGTAACCCAGTTCCGTACCTCAGCCGCCCACCCTGTTTTTAGGTTACTTTCAAAAGAAAGAAAGAAAAAAAAAAAAACAAAACAAAAAAAAAAAACGATCTAGGATGCCTAACCATTCCTGTGAAGTAAACAATTGCCCATGTCCTCCACTCCATATCGTTAACAGGTTTTTTGTGGTGTTAAAAACGATAAGTTACCTATAATATTGCCACAAAAAAATATAAATATTTTACAATGAGTAGTGAATTTAGTGATTTTTTTTTCCAAAACTTGATTTTCTTTATAACACCAAAAGGGCTCTCAGTTTGATATGAAAGCTCTCAAAGGATTATGTCCATGATAGATGAGCATGGTTACTTTTGTACACAAAATCATGCCCTGTTTTGGAGATAACATTTTTATGCGGTGTAGTTTTAATTTAAAAGTGTCTATAATGAAACATTTATTTCACAACAACGTATGTAACATAATCATAGCACACTCTCTTTTGCAAAGGGATATAACTTGTTCAGCAGAGATGAAAGTGCAGCTACCCAGCCTTAATAGGCCTATAAAATAAAAATAACATCGTGCAAGACAGAAATAATTCTACAATTCATATTTTCATTTTGTAATGATACAGTGTGTCCATAAAGTCATTGTAAGAGTTTCTGAAAACTACAGTATCCACACTAAACAAAATAAAACTTTGGTACTTAACACTGCATTAACGAGCATCTCAAAGAGTTTCGGAAGTGTAAAGATTTGGAATACACAAGCAGATAGTCATGTGACGGTGACGGAAACTACGTGACTAGTCGGTCAGGATATGGACGGTTCATATGAAATATCAATGCGCCTTGAGCTTGCGAAATTTAAATCTGTGACGAATGTTCATCGCGAATATCGTCGCGTGTTCAGGAAACTAGCAACTTGTTGGATGCAAACCCCCCGGCAGGCTATCACCTAGTGACGAGAATGCTGAAACTGTAAGAGAGAGCTACCTAATTGAACCCATGAAATCGATGCATCCCTACGCTCGGAGCCTAGGTCTTAAGAAGAACACAGCTAACAAATTTTGAGGAAATGGCTCCGATTTAGGATTTACAAACTGCGGTTATTAAGGACAATTCGCCCAGTGATAAGCCCAAATGAACAGTTCTTAGAGAAGATAGCGTTCAGTGACGAGGCTATGTTCCACGGTTTGGATAGGTGCAAGTGTACATTGAACATGAACGTGAGGACCCAAATTGATATGTTGTAATGGTATGCAGTGCCACATATTGCAGAAGGTGTTATCTTCACACTGTGGCCATACTGTCAGTTTAGGACATGACATGTCCACAGCGTTGGATAAGAAGAGGTGGCCTCCACGATCTCCGGACTTCACGTTTTGATATTTTTTAATTCCGTGGCTACATAAGTAAAATGTTTTAGCACCAGCGATATTGCGCACTTGAGACAATCAGACAAACTGTTTAATCGGTCACAACTAATGAGTTTAGTCATGTGAGCCAAGACTGTTTTGTAGATCGTTTGTAGGGCAACAAACGGAAATCAACACCAAATTGCACAAATGATGCAAAAACTTTGAGTTGATCATTTAACACATATTTGAAATGTTTAATGCTTATAGTTATATCAATAAACAGCTTTTATTTTATAGTGTTTAACGCTCGTTTTTACTACTGAGGCACCACAGGCGGTGGACACTGATGATACATAAAATGAAATGATATATTGGGAAAGGATTATTTTATGGAAGGAAACGTTCCACGCCTAAGTTTAGGATACCTCCACGGCATTTGCCAATTGTGAGGACTGAGGAAAACCTCAGTCAGGGAGAACGGTCCTGGCGGGATTAGAACCCCAGACCTCCCGCTCACGAGTCCGCATCTTTATGACTCGGCCACCCGTGGCGGTAATAAACAGCTCTGAAACCTCATGACTTTATGAACACCCTGTATTATAGTCTTCCCCCATGGATAACTTTTTTTTTTAATGTGTTTCGAGCAAACCTGTCTTAATCAGCTTTACTTAAGAAGGAAATCGCGGATCCATTAGACCTTTAGAATCACTATTATAATAATATAATAATCAGCCTTTCTATTCCGAAAATGCTACTGCCATTTCTCTCAATTACCGCAGGAAACGAATTGAGATTTTATAAAGTAAGATAGAGTCCTGTTTGTCTCATGTAACTCGGTTAAGCTTGTTTCTATAGAGGGCCAGGAATAAGAGAATACCCGTACTCTATATGACCCAACACCACATCATGCACAGGGAAAACAAAGCGTATAACTTTTGTCCAGATGTCTCTTTGGTATTCATAGTGTTCTTTTAACAGCAATACAAGGCCCATGGCTTAAGGTCCCTCACCTAGATTTTTTCGCATTAAAACCTCATAAACTTCAGCCGGAAGGGATCTAGTGGAGACAACGGAGAGAGAGTGTAACAAAGTGAAATGATTACCCAAACTAGTGGCGACGCATTGGGTCAGTTTGTATGGAACGGTGGAGTTACATACTTTTATAATCGCCCGGAATAAGTTGAAACATGCTGTATAACAGCATCTCGTTTGTTTTCTTTTTCAACTTTGCTTTTAAGACGAAAAATCATTGAACACAGCGAATGACGCATGACAACAGTATATTTGTAGATTTGAAGAGAAATTATTTATAATTTTTGGTCTTCCCAAGTGCCGGATTTTTAAACGTAGTATTTTACCACACCTATAAACACTTTTCAAGCAGCTGTTTTGCAATATTCTAATTATTATATATACACGAACTCGTTCCGTATTCCACCGGCCAAAGACATTTCCAGCTGTAGAGAAGGAGAAAAAAAAAAAAAAATACTATTAGTTACTAGTAACTAGTACTATTAGTAATTACTATTAGTTACTATAATCTATTAGAAAGATGTAAAAATGGAAAATTGTATTAAAACACGTTTACTGTCATCACATACATGGTTTAGACCAAAATCGCAATGAAAAAGGCATAACAATATTCTGTGAAGCTCTTCGTGTCACTTTTATTTACGGTTATTCCATGCCGAAGTTGGACTCATTTTAAAACTTTACATTTTTCAACGTTGCCTGTAAAGGATTTAAGACATACTTTGACATGCTGTTCGCTGAAAAGCTGTGATCTTACATGAAAACATTTCATATATTTTTCCTGAGTCTTGTCTAAAAAGAATCTTATTCGCCTTTTCATTTCCCAGTTTTCGCTCTGTTTAAATGCTGTTAATCATTTGTTTGTACGTCATATTATAGCAAGAAAGTGGTTTCTAAGCGATGTAGGTTGTCAATGGTCTCACAGCTCACGACGGTATCAGGTCATTCGTGATTTGTTGCAAAGGCTACTTTCTGATGTTATTTATATTGAGCAAACAGAAGCCTCTGATTGTTTTTTATTTGGGTAACAGATTACTCTACTGTTATTGCAGAGGGTATTATACATGGCATGCCCCTATAAAGACTTGTCAAAAGATCTATTGATGTACATACCACGCAAATATTGACATCCCGAATATAAATATCCCTAAAGACTCATTACACTTTCCCCCCCACAGAAGATTATAAAACATGGAATGTGCTAAATTCTTTAGAGCCCTTTGCCTCTGTCTATTTCAACATTTCTAAATTTAATACAGAATGTTAATGAACTACAGCACAATATTTTCACGAACTGTAGCGGGGTTTTGGAGAAGCAATTAAAGATAGGAAATCTATGGTTCAAGATAAAAAATAAAGTTATATGGAGATAAGAAAATTAAAATTAAATGCTGATAAGTGTGTGTTGACAGAATGTGTGAATTTGTTCAATACTCAATATAATAGATACAAAGTAAAATGCAATACACATACTGTGACTACTTCATTTATATTATTTGCATTTATTATTTATAAATCTTTCTATTAATATTTTGTCTTTCTATTAATAGTAAGTCGTTTAGAAATTCAATGCCATAGAAATTTGAACAGGAGATCACAGGCAATTTATCACAAATCGCTTATCTTAGATCTCTCTACAACCTCTGAAATATGCAGGTATGCTTAAATCCTTGCTAAAATGTGTAAACTTTATGATCCCTGATGTGACTTGCCCTTAACAGGGAGTCATTATGCGCGAATGACATGAAGAGTCTAAACATAATGCTGTGCAATTCTTCCTTCTTCTATTATGCCATCAACAGCCCTTTAGAACCCTTTAGAGCCTTGCCTTCTAGTTGGGAATCAAAGTATTACTTAGGTGTGAAAAGGTACCCCTCTTTTAGGAATAGTGTCCTCAGCAAGGCCTAAGACCGCCACGGGTGGCCGAGGTCGTTAAGGCACGGACTCGTGAGCGGGAGGTCTGCGGTTCGAATCCCGCCAGGACCGTCCTCCCTGACTGGGTTTTTTTCCAGGTTTTCCTCAGTCTTCATAACTGGCAAATGCCGGGGAGGTACTTAAACTTAGGCCTGGAACGCTTCCTTCCTTAAAAAAAAAATATCCTTTCCCAATTTATCATTTCATCTCATGTATCATCAGTGTCCACCGCCTGTGGTGCCTCAGTAGTGAAAACGGGCGTTAAACACTACTCAAAAAAAAAAAAAAAAAAAAGCAAGGCCTAAAGTTCCAATCTCTGACCTTTTGCCTCCTGAAAAATCCACCTACCCTAGCTGGCTAAAATACGTGAATATAATCTGATTTTATACAGAGCCCTCGCTTGGACGCGTGGCTGGCTTAACGGAGATATGCTTGGCACCGAGAAGCACGCTGTTTACCGACGCAGTCGGATATTCATAGCCCTTTAAATTAAAGAGCACACATTTCTACAGCACACCAAACACCAATTTTTTTGTCATATAATGGCATTTCGTGTACAAGATCCGGTTTTTCTGCACTCCAGTATCTATTGTTTTGTGTTGCTACATGGCCATGTAAATAAAACCATGCTTCATATGTAAAAAAATTAAACGCGGGGCAACAGAGCGGACATTAACATTATCCAACACCCAATTGCAGAAATTAACTCTACTCCCATTATCGCGTGGTAGCAATTCCTGAACTACGGTTTTCAATTCTAAAGGTTTAGTGGTGTTCCAAGCAGAGGTTTATGAAAATTTTGATTCCTGCGCATGCTTTCTCAGAGATTTCTTTGCACTTAGATCTAACTTTTCTCCGATGTCATCGAGTTTTTCCTCTGCAAGAACACAAATTTTTAAATTCGGTTTCTTATCAAGAACAGATTCCGTTTCCATACATCTACTCAGAAGATTACGAATCATTTCTCTGTGAGGCGCAAGAACACCAGGGAATCTGTCTATAAATGGCCTTCTCACTTTTCTACAAGAGTTTGTTGTCAAACAGGAATCACACATGAGGATCCTGTCTGCTAAAGTATACCGACTTTTTGGCACTATAACCACACCAACACACTAAAACACGTGGTCTCACAACGTTTCACCTTCTGCATAGCACACAGCTTTTACGCCAATTGATTAGCGGCATATGGAGGGGCAGGAAAGTTAGAAACAGGGCAGCAAATCCCCGTTAAGCCAGCCACGTGTCCAAATGAATGCCCTGTAGATATTGGGATAACCGTTTTCTTCTCAACCAAACAGGGGTTATATCCGATTGACATGATTAGGTTCGGTCACCGAAATATTTCTAACTTGATTGCAAGTGTTTTGCTTTACATTCTAAAACTTCCAATTATTGTGCTAATTGCATTTTTTCCCCCAAATGCTCAACATTTGCACCAATGTCTTCTATTTTTTCGTGCTAAAATCAGGTTTTAGCCCAATCAATATTGTGAAATATAGTTCTAGAAGGAGACAACTAATAAGGAAAGCTATGAATAAATTCCACAAGCACATAACAGGCTGATTGACATTTAAATTGTTTACACAAATGTCCCTTATCTAAAGCCAACTGTTTAACTGTCTTCGCAAATGAATGCATACCGTCATGAGACCGGTAGGATACAGGTTCAGGTTTTCAAGGATCGACAAAGGAAGGGAGCGGCGTTGTAGTACGGGCGACACCGTATGATATAAAACACCGCGTGAACGGATAAGATTTATTACTAAAGCTCTATATTAACTTATACGAAAAATCTTGGTAAAATTAATTTTTTACGTTTATTTATGACATCTTCACAAGGGGGTGTCCATATTATCTTCCAATATTCATTTTGTCCTTATTAATAAAATTATATTGGTACTACTGTGAAATACTCCCACATTATAAAAATACACGAAGCTTCGAGTTTAAGGCTATCCTTACATTTAGAGCAGTGGTGCATATTTAGGCATCTAAATGGCCATTTTTAATGTTGCACAAGCCACTTGAATTCAGTGCTACACCACTTAATATTTACTTTTAAGATATTACAATCTTCAGGTGAATTTTAATTAATTTGTGAAGCTATTGGTTACCTGCAGTAGCTTAAAGTACAGGAAATATAACATAAAGAATGGAAAAAGAAATATCTATCAGAATAGTTACAAACTTATATGACATCTCTAACGACGAGATTTCTTGGAATTAACTCAGCACCAAGAGATGATATGACTTTAATAAGATTACAGCACTTGTGAGCATTCTCTCCACAGTGCTGTTATTGAAAACCTTTCTTAGAGAATTAAATTATAACCTTTAATATAATGCATATTTTGTGAAAATGCATAAGTCATAGTTTTTATACATATGATATGAAATTATGGGATTATTTGAGACTTTAAGATTCTACTGTACCTACCAAATTAAATTCCGCTATATATAATAATTTTGCAAAAAAAAGTTTTATTCTAATTTTGTTTTAGTTTTAATGTATTATAAGAAATACTCCACGGATTACAATTTTGATTATAAATGGTGCAAACTTTGGGCCTTTATTCCAATAGTATGTAGATATAAATCATGACATATTTCATTTGTCTATGATACACCGTTTTGGAAAAACAAGTTTTTAAGCAAACATTTAAAATGTCTTTTAAATTATTTACAAATCGCAAATTAAGTATGTAACAATTAATGTATTTGATCTATAATATTAAATTCTGTCATCTTTTATTAAAATTTATCTTAAAATCCGTGTGAAGATTTTCGAATAGATATTTTAAAAATTGCATTGCGTGGAGTATTTTGAACATTCAAAAACGTGGAAAAACAATATCAAATTAAAGATTTAGCTATAAAAAAACACACCTTTTCTTCAGAATTCCCCTGCCCTATATAAGGACCTTTCCGGCAACTTTTTGACTTCTTCTTTTTTAAGTATCTTTAACTTCCTCCTTGCTATTTTATGAGTAATTATGGTTCAATCGTCGTTGCCTATCCCTAATATTAGTAGTTTTTTTAACTTATTTTATCAGCAGAGAAAAATTTAATGTGGCCTCACTTTACAGGTGCAGTCACCGCATTTTACAATGTTTTTCTTAAAAAAAGAAAACATTTTAGCACATCTGTTCCAAATTTCGCTTTGTAAACTTTCACTGGCATTCTGCATATTGCCTTTAGTATGCCTCTCTAGAAGAGCATTATTAGACAATCTTTGATAAACGCAATATTGGGTAAAAGAAGGTTCCTGTTCTCTTCATGTTTCTCATCTTTGGCAATGACACTATGACCACCCACTCCTAGGATACTTGAAGTGCATTCTTCCGGTGTGTTCAAGTTTTCTGAAAATCCCAGAAGCTATCTGTGTTATTTCTCACTACAAATTACTTACCTACAGTCAAGCCGAACATATGAAAATGTCACTATGTTATGCAGCAGAAAGAGGTTGATGTAATTTAAAGAGCCACGCCCACCCACGCAAGGGAATTTAATCGTGACGTAGCGGTCATTTAAACCACACGGATTATGAAAGCGGAATATATATAAACATTTTAAAACAAAAATTCATTATTTCACTACATTGACATATGCATCCCTTTAATTGAAGTTCATCTTGGCCACACGCAGAACCCAAATGTAAGTTTTAGTAGCTATATGTGTGAATGTGCTTTAAAAATTGCTTTATACTGTGGGACAGAAAATTAGAGTGAAGTCTATGAAACAATGACTATATTTAACAAGGGGAAAGAAGCTGGTTATTATATAGAAAAGCTCTACGCCACTTAGAAAACAGCCGATTACACCATTTAAAGTTTTTCTAGTAAAACGAATACAGTTTTATTATTTAGCAGTTTCAAAATGTGAAAAAACTAAATATTTCCGCTCAACTACCTGACATATATAAATTCACTGTAAGGCACAAGATAGCGAACTGTCATAAAAAGAGTCGTTCTGTACTGAAATGTTTTCTGAGGATAAGAAACATTAAAGCATTTATATTTTGAACACAGTAGCTAACTAAATTTCCAAAAAATTAGTACACTCATTGCATTATCAAAAAAAAAAAAATTAGGACTTGAAATTAATAAAAATTTAATGTCCTAGGAGTAAAGGGAGTATAATCAAATACCTTGCTCCCTTAAAGTTGCTATTTAAGAAAAGACCAAATCACCTACTGCAACCAAGGAACTCAACAGTCTACGAGTTCTTGATGAAGCTTAAAAACAGAAATAATTGGTTGCTTTTTGAGAATGTTTCCCTCTTTGGAACAGAGGCATAGGAACATCTCTGCACTGCTTCTAAGTAGGATTTTGCAATTGAAAACAGGAAGTCATGGAGCGGAGCAGAAAACAGGTTAAGTGTCCAATACGACCGGTCACAGCTTGTGGCACGAACGCGTGTTATTCATAGAAACGTGCTGATGCTTCAACGTTCCTTTATTAATTTTCTTCAAGTACGTTGCAAAGGCTCGTAAAATAAGTCGTTATGAGTTTACTGTTGTCAAAGTGCTACTGGGCAGCATTATAGGTTCGTTGCTCTTTGCAGAGGTATTTGCTTTCAGTGAGATTGCATAACGTGTCACACCACCCTTTGAATTCTTGTTTGGTTCTTAAAGTTGTGCCAAAAGATGGGAAAGATCACGAAGCTCACTCCTTATGCAACTATTTACATACCCAAGAGTAGCATTCGATTACGTTGGGGATACACTCTATATTTATTATTGTTTTTATAAATCAACAGTCCACACACTACGACAATTAAAATACTAGAAACGAAATGCATTTAAAAATGTGTGAATTTTTCCAGACTCCTAGCAATACATCTGGCTAATATTTAAATTTGTTTATGTATATAGAGTAAAACAATAACATTTATTTGAATCAATTTCAGAAATAATTATTTCTATATACATTGGATTAAAAATTACGGCTGTAATTTATAAATGCAAATGTGGATTTTAAGGTACAAAACGCTCTGCATTTTATACAGTTTATTTAGAAGTATGGAAGAAGTTTATATATAATTTTTAAGTTATTTGGTTATCATGACTAAAAATAACCACTTCTTTTTACTGAGAAAACAAGTAGTTATTTTCATTGGTAGTGTTTCTAACGGGTTTTCACGTATTAGCTTACAAGTAAAGTACGTTTTCTCCAAGAACCACTTAGAGATTTATAACTGGTTATGCATAGAGAAAATAAATTCAAGCTTTAAAAACACCCATGTTTTCAGTGAGCGTATACGCTGTATAATTGAGCCCAATGTGGAAGATAACTAAATATATTATTTCTTGCACGCAAAGCACCTAATTTGCAAAAACGCTGAAAAGCAAAGTTGTAATTGGTTAATTACAAACATTTTCAAGGTTTTAACACCTCCGCCCATACCACGAGCACAGAAGTTTATTGTACATAATTTTGAAACATGCTGTATATTATTCAAGCAAATATACAGGCAGAATTCACACAGATTTTCCATAAGAGAAGGATAAAGTGTACAGCTTTACATAAGAGGTCATGTAATTCTGTTTACATTATTTTCTTCTTTTTCTTCATACAATATTCATGCATGCTGGCAAAGAATTGAAATTGCTTTAAAAAAATTACCTCTAATTCCCTGTAGGGAAATTCAACATTTCCTTTTTATTTAAGTGAATTCCACAGCATTTATTCATGTATTATTATTATCATCATCATCATCATCATCATCATCATCATTATTATTATTATTATTATTATTATTATTGTTGTTGTTTCTCGTTACAATTTATATGAAACTACAGGTCAGAGAATTATAATAAACTTTTATTTTACGAGATAACTGACTACGTTTTCTACACCAGCCACTTTATAAAGAATTTAGAATCTGAGAAGCGCATTGACAACGGCAAATTGGCAATGCCTTCCGCTTAAGGACATATTGTTACTCCCTCTAACACTCCGAACTGGTTAGGTTGCGGTGCATTAGTCTAGCGAGGTTGTCATATTGTTCTCACAGTGACAACAAATAGTGAGACGGTGCTTTCTGGTTTGCAAAAGTGAGTACATTTTGGAAATATGTGGTCACAAATTCATGATATTAATTGAATCCATAGAGGCACACCTAACAATACTCCACTATTGGGCCCTGCAAGTACAGAACAGGTGGTGTCCGCAAAGGATTTGTGACCATCACTATGCTTCCAGTTCTCTTCAAACATTCCAGTTACCCTACTCAAAGATGTTTAAAGAAAAAAGAACGCAAAAGTGCATTTTATTTATTTATGGACGTTGTTTAACAGCTCAGGTCATCAGCGTCCTATTCAACCCAGGACGTGAAACGGCCGATAACATTTTGTTCAGAGGCTTCTTCTTTCAGGATTGAGGTTCTTTTACATGCCGCAAATCTGCAACATGGGATCCAAGTCTTTACTTCCCTTCCGAAGGAAGCCATACTTAGGATTTTTACACCCGAAAAATCCATCGACAATCCAGAATTAAACCCGCAATTGTGCGGCTACGAGGCACGTATGGCGACCAGGACGGACAAAAAATCAGAAAGGGAGAGAAGAATATTAATTAACGTATTTTTCATTTCATTGGGAGGGCACGCTAACCATGTGTTAGACTCCCTCTGGGTACCACCCTGAAGGTCTACCTCCGTCGTACTGCAGCTATTATTGCATCTTCGGCAGTGCAAGTCTGTACCCGCGGACTTCCACTTTTATGGACCGAAAAGAAGAAAATCAAAAGATGTAGATCCAAGCTGTATGGTGGGTGATAAAAGGTAATGTAATGAATTTTAATGTCTGTTCTCGAGTGTTTTAATTTGTGTGGCTTGGCGTTGTTGTGATCGGTCACATCTTTGTGGGAACGCATGCGGCGAAATCCCTTCTTTAGCTTTCGAAGAGTTTTGACATATACCGCAAAAATTTCTGTTCATCACCAGGCTACATAAAGATCAACATAATCTCTTCATAGTCCCAGAAGAATGTGTCCATGAATTTGTCGGCTTAAGGTAGTCCTTCCTTTTGGTCTCAGACTCGAATCTATGTTTCATCTTCCGTTGCAAAGTCATTAATACTAAAACAGCGGTCTTACTGCAAGTCCAGGTAAGAACGAACCAAAATAACATACTGCTGGTCATTGAAATTGCAACGCCCATAAGAGACGGGTTAAACCGATCACACATTTTCTCAGACGGAACGAATATGAATCGTCGAATATGTGACAACCCATACTAGCAGGTGTCTGAATTTGATCAAGGGAGAAATGCAGCATACCGAGAGAGGCGGGATGTCACTTCGAGAAATTGATGATCGTGTTGGGCGAAATGCGTCCACAGCGAAATTGAATATGAGATCAGTGGATCAAGGTAGGACGAACACACAGACGTGAAGGATTCCAACGTTCCTTTCAAACAACCAAACGAGAAGATAGACACTATTTCAGACTGGCTATTATGAACACACACTATGTGTTGCACTTATAATGGTCAGCAGTGTAGTGTCATTAATATTGAAATAATGCTCTTACTTAAACTTTCCAACACTAATCCCAGAAGCAATGTTATCAAAGTCATAAATTTGCTGTACTTGACCATCATCTTTCCATTGTAACAAGGAAAAAAGTGGAGACTTAACATTTACGTCTGGAACGAAATGGACCCGCACTTGCTATAAAATTTTTACTGAAATTTAATTAATTTTCCTTGCCAATTTTTTATTTAATAGTTGAACAGTTATACTCTTCAACTGAATCCAATGATGTGAAACTTTATACAGAGCGCGAACGGAAATCCGTCATTTCAGATTATGCTGGCGTATATAGTGAACAAGTGGGTTGATGCCTAGCTTCATAAACATTTGTCATCCAAGACTGAAGATCAAGGCGTAGGCAAGAAATGACACTGTACGTCAAAGCAGGATTAATGTTTTATAGCTAGCGGTTCCGGAGATAACAAATGATGCACTTTGCCGGGTTCGAATAAACTGATTTTAGCTCCACAGTAGACAAATGTCCGGCCGAGTTAACTCGATCTGAGTAGTGAAAGGTTAACGCCCTGTTTCACACAGGCGATGGATAATGATGATGCATGAGGTGTGTTTGGGAAGGAGGTCTCCTAGGATTAAGTTTAAGGTACTTCCCCGGCATTTGCCATTAGTGCAGATTGAGGAAAACGTTAATTAGGGAAATGACCCTGGTGGTAATGGGAGCCCAGAACTCGCGTTCACGAATGCCTTGTCCATCCGCGTCGGTTTTATGATTGACAGTTAGGCTTAGAGCGTGGATGGTCAGTGAGACGGCCTCGAACTTCTTATGATGATGACAAATATTTAGCCCAATGACTCATTACCCCTAATCTTTCCATTTACATTTGGTAATGCCTCTGAATGCCTTCCTGATCTCATTTACCGCCGAAAGACATTCATTTGGTGGTCTTTATTTATAAAACATAACGCTTGAGACTCCGTTTTGAAAGCTAAATGCATCACTCCCACTTAGCCAAAGTATATTATGTATTTTTATCTATGAGTTCAGGTGAAAACTGAATTAATAACAATGGAAGGTAGACCTTCATTAAAAGAGCCGCAATTAACCAAATGTTGTAAATAGCACGACCAGAAATGTTCAGTTAACTGTTTTAAAATGCATGTATTTCTGACGATTACAATGTCTTCGAGATTATGTACGAAATGAATGTATAAGAAGATCATTACACGTTGATGTTTAAAATTACTCGGCTTCTCTATCCCAGAATGAGAAAGTTTCCTGAATAGGTTTGCGAATGGCTCGGAGTGGAAATGCCTTTTCTCTTTTACCCAAATGTCAATTTGTGTCTAGCTGTTTGGCAGAAGGCCAGAGTGGGAAAGAACGGTTGTAATTTAACGGGCAGTTTCACAAAGACAATAACGAGAAGAATGATGGCTTTTTAGCACCAACCCAATACCACGTTCCGCTACATTAGTTACATTTATATTATATTCCTCGATACGCCTTGTTGAAATGTTTTTTTCTCCCGGAAAGCGAGCTCCATTAACGCAACTTACTAGTTAGTGCATTATTTCTTGCATACTCTTTCCCAAAGTATTGTTTAATGGACATTATGAACAATAGTGGCAGGAATAATGTGATTCACAAGGATAGAAATGAAACCGAACTAACCATACATTCTTAACACAAATCCTGCGTTTTAAAACTTATCTTCTGTATCAAGGCCAACAAAAATAATGGAGCTAAGAGGAGGATTCAATACTTGTCCTAATCTGGTAGCATTGCGCAAAAATAAAGACTAAGATTTACTTCTTATCGCTACTAAAACGAAAGTAGTTCTATAGCAAGATGTGAATTTCGCCTTGTATCAGGCAAATACAATGTCGCGTCCAGTCATATTGAAATGGCGATAGCAGAGTGAACAAGGTTGTACACATAAAACTGATGCTGATCGGCAAGAAACAGTCAACAACGCCAAGTACAAAAGACATTGTGCTGCAGGTTGATGCAATGGTTCTCAGAGTGACTGCAGCGGAAATTGCACAGCAGTTGAGCAGTGCTAATTGCATCGTCCGAGATTACCAGGAGCGTATTTCTGTTATCAGGGAATTGAAAAATTAGTGAGAAACCCACAGAAGTGTTCCCAAAGATTAAGTGATTGTGTCGATTAATAGAAGGGTACATTATAATTCTAATGATTGATCAATGACTTTTTCTTGCCCTGGAATAATCAAGTGGAATTTATTTCTGAATCACTCTCGTATATAAGTTTAAATGAGATACTGATGTGGTAAAACAGCGCTAAAGAAAAATTGAGTCAAAATTGGCCGTAGAATGTCTTCACACCTGAGAGGATATTCCATATTTCAATAGGTCATTGTCAGCATTTTAAGATTTAGTGCTATAAAAATCTCTAAAATTTGGGACTAATCATGTGAGTCATCGGTGAACGACGGTTAAATGATTTATTGTGTTATGTAGCTCATTCTGGAGGGAGCTACTCACCTAACTGCATGTTCTAACAAATAAGGTGACAGGTGTGGTTATCGAAATGTTATTTATTTATTTTTATTTTGTGATGAAGTGTGCTTATGCATAAACGATAACAATCTTCGATTTTACTTGATACAAGTATGATACCCACTGCGCCAAAAAAACATGATCCACAACTTCCGTCCGTTATTGCACGGCATCATTTGGAATGGGACCTTCATTAGTTAGTGGCGTTCTGGCCGTTTAGAAACGTAATGCTATAACTCCGATCTCAAATTGTTGTGTGAGACCTACAATAACTGAAATTATTGCGGTGTTGTTTATTAACACCCTGTATAGCAAAATATCAGCAAGAGCTGAAGATTTCCACCGCCGTTCTTGGGACGTTAGCGCGCCCGCTTATCAACAGACGGGCCCTGGTTCGATTTGGTTCGATCCCGGTCGGAACCTTTATTCCGCTTTATTCCCATATCCTGAAAATTTGAATACCAGGTAAGTTTAGACGCTAAAGACTCCGACTCATTTACGTCATCATTTCATCGAGACATCTTGGCAGGTGCTGGTCATTAAAAGCTTACAAAAATAATAACAATAATAATATCTGATATAGGAAGTGCAAATAATGACGAATCCACACAGTGATATTATTGCTTTAAATTTCAACGAAACCCATTAATGAACGGTTCTACTATAAAGCCCATTTTTTGTGATCTTTTTAAAGATTCTCTCTTTAAAAAATGCCTCCATGGTTATGCAAAATCCCAACAAACATTTCCATTACCTGATGTGAGGGCAAGTGTTAAAACGTGTTCAAATTGAGTTAAAGACACTAAATACTGATGTTTTAGATGGTGTAATTTGCTTCAATGATAGATGTAGTGGTAGAATTAGTGTTAATAAAAACATGGTGTGGGGTGAACATAGGAAATAACGTGAGAAGCGAACTACTGGAAATAGATAGACGGCTAATCTTAAATGCTAAAAAGAGTTGAAATGTGTGAAAAAGAAGCAAGTGTTGCAGGAAAACGGAAAAACAGAATTATGGGCCTGGAATGTTTTAAAAATATACTGTTTATTGAAATTTCATACTTGTTTTTAAATGCAATTCCCCGTAACTTGAATTTTCAAGCAACGGGTGCCTATAGATCAAAACCTATGTTGATACCATTTTACTATACATTTTCTTACTGCAGTCCTATATGTTAGCAATAAATGGTATTGATATCGTTAAAACTTTTAATTTGAAACTTTTATTTCATTTAATTTGATGAAAACAAAGCTTTTCATGTTTTTTTTTTTTCCGACGTTTTACGCTTTAAATTTCAAAAGTAAATTAATCAGTGTGTCAAACAATAGCTTAATAGATGGTGGGGAAAAAATCAATAACCTTAGGTTAAAATGTATGTGTATGCTTACTTCTATCAGATAATGATGTGCATATCTCAATAAATGATAGTTTTTAGGCAACTTTCGCAGAAAAATATGAAAACCTAACTGTTTTTTAATTTTGTTTGAGCAGAGTATGTTTCAATCAAACATAATGTAGCAGCCCCAGTGTCCCTATGAAGGGCAAACACCTCCTACAAGAGGGCAGCGCTTATTTGCTAATGCGATGAGCTAACACGCATTAAGGTTCTGTACAGTAGTATTATTCTGTATGCTACATTTTTGTTGCAGTTTTGTTGATCAGATTTTTCCATATATTCCTGCTTCTTGTAATCCTGGACCATTGTGGACCTGGCCTGTGCCGCGTAGAAGTCTTCCCATTTCCGTCTTGGCCTGCCTCTGTGTTGTTTTCCTAAGAGTGTGTTTCACGCGGTGGTCTTATACGTCCATCTGTCGTCCTGCATCTACGGTATCTGGCCTCCCCATTTGCACTTCAGTTTGTCGACTCTTTCTGCAACGTCTGTTGTTGATGTTATTTTGGTTAGCGCTTCGTTGAAGATTTTGTTCCTTATTGTTATTCCTAATATTCTGCGTTTCATTTTCCATTTTCCTAACTAAACTAATGTTGGTTTTATTCTAAGAAGCAGCTTTGGAGAAATATATAATTCAAATTACACTGGAAGTACATTCTCATAGAAGCTATTCGAAGAGAGAATCGCCTAGAAAGAACTGTAGGGCGCTACATAGACTTGAGGAGTCAGATTAACCATAAATCGGCTCATGCTCAAGGTTCTGAGGGAATGACGAACAGATGCAATGGATCCAGGTATGTGGAACTGAAAACTTAAACAGGTCACATCCATTTGTAACTCTTACGCGGCTAGTTTTTCCACGAGCTTGTATCTCCCTTCCAGGAGTTTCTAAACGTAAAAATGTAAGTCCTAGTAATGTGGCTTCATTTTATCCTCAAAGTTTGGAACATCGCCAAGGGTGGCCGAGGTCGTTAAGGAGCGGACACATGAGCGGGAGGTCTGGGGTTCGAATCCCGTCCTCTCTGACTGAGGTTTTCCAGCTTTTCCTGAGTCCTCATAAATGGCAAATGCCGGGGAGGAAGCCCAAATTAGGGCTCGAACGTTTCTTTCCTTAAAAAACCCTTTCCTAATATATAATCTCATGTATCATCAGTGTCCATTGCCTGTGGTGCTTCAGTAGTGAAAACGGGCGTTAAAATTCATGCATTCATTTATTGGAAATTCTCAATAATGTCACGGTTGGTGCAACACGAAACTTAGTAGCTTTTGAACGGTAAAGTAAAACATCGCTCAGCACAAATTTTGCTTCATTTCTGACTAAGACAAACATTGCCAACTTTCAGATCCTTCGAGAATGTAATCAAGCGACTATTATATTAAAGAATTAAATATTAATCGACGTGGAGAAATGTAAGTGACAGGGTAAATTCAAGTAGAAAGTACCCAGCGATTCATTTGAACAGATAGTATCTCCGCGCTACTGCTGGCATTTTATCAGATGTGCCATATAAAACAAAGTTCCCATTCTTGCAGGCAGCTTTAATGGTAGCCTTGAGTACATTCTCAGCAAAAGTACGGTGTTTACATCGAATTCAAAAGAAAGTTGCACACCAATCCATTATGGGATATCTAGAATGCGAATTACATTTCAGTACGCGGCACAAAACCTGCGCGTGTGGGTAGACTTTTGAGATCCATCTGTTGAACACGAAGATCTTCACAAGGCAGATGTATCGTATCGAGGATCTTCTACCAATAGAAAGTTAATGCCATATTTCAATCTACAGTAACGGTATCTTGGTGTAAAAGATAAACGATAACATTGTACCTAACGATTTCTCGCACCGTTAACTCTGGCTGTGCTGTTTCATCTATATGCCCGGAAATAAAAGTTAGTTATAATACTTGAGTGAAAATTCAGAATTCATAGTTTTACTTAGAAATTCAACATTGTTTTTAACATGCAAATAATTTCTCCACTTGCTTTCCTTAGCTGTTGTATTAAATATAGCCCATCTCAATACTTTATTTATATTATACCGCCCAAAGAGGTACTTTACGGAAAACTTTCCAAAAATATAAATATATGTAATAGTGTAGTATTCGTCAAACATCAATAGTGAGAGGAAGGATAAGAGAAGTGAGCATTTAAGGCGATGTAGGGTGAAATTATTGTCTAAAACTTCTGAAAGTGTAAATTGTGTGCTGTTGATAATTATGAAGCTTATATATTTAATTTTAAAGCCACATTCTTTTTTGTATTTAAAACAAGCGAATCAATTAAATATATTAACTATGCAATCTTCAACACTAAATTTATCCACATTTCAAAAGTTAAATGTATATATATATATATATATATATATATATATATATATATATATATATATATATATATATATATATATGTCCAATTTGAATTAAAATTTCAGAAAATGTCAACGACTAACTGTAAAAATGATTAGCGTATTAGTAATCATATAAAATTATTGTTTTTCACTACATGCTGTCCTTAAAAATACAAATAAAGCTATATGTAAAAGATAAAAATAAATACGGAGAATATATTCTTGTAGATCAATGATAAAGATGCTATGCTTAGAAACAACATTCCAATTAATAAATATAATACTTAACCATATTCTGTGTGTAGTGTATTTAATGTCAATGTGTAAAGAATATTAAAGCAAAGATTAGAGAATTATAATGATAAAGATATAAATTTTAATATTATGCGTTTCTTATAAGTTTCGGGCACATTGTGAGTTTAATTCAAATTGTCTGAAAATTGTGAATTTTAGAACTTTCCCCCACGCTTCGACTTACACTGAACATTATAGGAGGGAAAATGAAGTTTAAACATAAAAAAAAAAAAAAAAAAATTAGGAAGTGCAAGCAGCATGCAACTTACAACGATATGAGAACGCTCTTTACATCTTACAATTGAGAAAGGTTCTTCTAAAGAGGAAATTAACAATGCCTGGAACTGAGAGGCAAAATAAGCCGAATCATTCTAATTCCAAGTGACAGTGTAGCAAGTCATGTTGCAAGGAGGCGAAAGAGTGTTTGTTGTGTACACAATAATTAACGCAGGAACAATGCACGCTCTTGCAAAAGGAAAAACTATTCTACAACATTTAAAGTGTTTCACTTTACCATTTGGAAATAATCTGTTTTTGGAATAAAGACAAATTGATAAGACAGAATTTTTTTTTTCCTGCAGGAAGTTGGAAATTTGTCATAAATTTAATGAAAAATAGCAAGAACAGAAATGTCAAAATAATGGTAAATAAATAAACACATTTAAAGTGGTGGGATGTCAGTATCAAGGTTGGCATTAACAGCAGATCCTGCAATCATCATCAGCATTATTATTATTGTTATTATTATTATTATTATTATTATTAATATTGTTGTTGTTATAGTGTTTAGTGTCCATTTTTACTGCTGAGGCATCACAGGCGATGAACACTAATGATCATAAGATGAAATGATAAATTGGGGAAGGATTTTTTAAAGAAAGAAAGTGATCCAGCCTAAGTTTAGTGTGCCTCTAGGGGCATTTTCCATGTATAAACTACTGAGGAATACTTGGGGGGGGGGAACTCGGTTAGGGAGAAAGGTCCTCACTACAGAAACAGTTGCTAAGGCAAAATATTCTTAATATCCATTTTCATAGTAGTTTGTGTTAAACATAAAAATCCTCAGGTGTCTTCCAAATTCCACTTGGCTTTATTTATAAACCTTGACTACTCCGGCATGTTTACGTCTCTTCCAAATTCCACTTAGCTTTATTTATAAACCTTGTCTACTTAGGCATGTTTACACGTTTGCTGCAGCCCGTGAAGTCCGTACTTCAACTCTGCTTCTGAAAACTTATACATCAAATTATAGAAGATGTTGAAATTGCCGTTCTCCCCCTGCTAATGTGTCGGGAAAACAGACACAATAAGTAACGTTTCTGATTTCATTGTTAATAACTCCCTTTATATTTTGAAACCCCCATTTGTGATATTTTCGTGGGTGAGATTTTTGGAAAACCATCAAACTTGGGCTAATTTTATCTAGCTTTGCTTCTTTTAAAACTGTAAGTTTTCGCTCGTTATTCGGACTAAACCATTTGATTCAAATATCGTGAATTGCAGTTTTGAAGGAAAGCAACTGGTTAGGAAATTTCTAAATAAATTCACACAAACACGCATGCATAATTAATTGATCAAAATCCACTGTCTTCGCGAATTAATGCATACTGCTGTGAGACGGGCAGGGAACAGGTTCAGAGTGCGAATATTAAGGGCATGACAAAGAAGGAGAATGTGGAGTTAAGCCACGCTGATGTGATACGCCTACTAGCACAGAGTGGACGATATTTCTAACTAAAGGCATAGTGACGAAAGCTGAAACATAATAGTAGCAACGTAAAGAAATATGCGATTAGCATTCTTCGGGAAATGACGTTCATTTTTTCAAACAAGCTGCAGACACAAAATGGCACTTATTTGCGTATTATGGGTACGCAGTTTGTTATGAAATCAGTTGGCGCTCCGCTTTCTTCTCACTACAGCTGGCATGGCTACTAAAGATGCCGTGCCAAATTATACCAAGCTACATAGCTTTAAAAAATCAAACCACCTTGTTAAATTTAAAGTTAATCTAATAGCTTCTTTTACATTCTTTAACAGCACGAAGATATTTCATGGCCGTGTTATTCTTTGGTCCTGTTTCTGAACAATCCATTATATGCAGGGCGCACGCAACAAACTTCACTGAGGTATTTTTTTCAAAGCACGAACATCGGGATGCCGTGGGCGTTTCTGCTCCCCAAACATACATAGTTTGTTTTTCGCAACCATCTTCTTCATGGTCTTGGTAGTCGCTGAACAATAGACGAACAAAAAGGTATACAAAACAGCGTTCGCTAGCCTGATTATTTTGAAATATTTAAATTTCAAAAGTTTATGTACATAAAAGAGCAGATAAAAAAAAACTAAACTAAAGTGAAATCTTTTAAATAAAAAAATAAAAAAACAGCTAATATGAAATTTCCATGCCTACTTTTTGAAAACAATTATAATGGAAAACCAAAGTACTAACATGCCTTAACTTCTAAAAATTCACGTTCTAAATAAAGAAACAAGGCAAAAATATATATCCGAAAGTTTAAATACAGATGCAGTGAAGTAACATTAGTATTAGTGTTGCAATAGCATTGGAAAATTATATACCGGGTGTAAAAAAGATACTTTACATGGCTCGGGGGTAGGTAGACGGGTATCATGCGATATGTTCTTAATAAATCAATATCCAGAAACGTTTCGTTTACGCGCTAGTCTCTGAAATGTCCAGAAGGACGCACGCAGTATGGATCACAGAGGCTAGGAAAGAATTAAAACAAAACATTAATACTGTTAAGTAAACAGCATTTTAATTAACTAGCAGGTGCTCAATATGGCTGCCACCAATTTCGATACATTTAGTGCATCGCCTGGTTATATCATATTGAACTCTTGGTAAGATTTCCGGCATATCTCGGATGACTCTAATTGCTACTTGAAGTCGTGACACAAGATCTTGTTGTGTCTTAATGGGTGTCTCCTATCCCAGGGTTGGTATGTACCCCCAGAAATCCCGCCAGGACCGTCCTTCCTGACTAGGTTTTTTCTAGGTTTTCCTCAGTCCTCATAAGTGGCAAATGCCGGGGAGTTACCCTAAACTTAGGCATGGATCGATTCCTTCCTTAAAAATAAATCATTTCCCAATACATCATTTCATATCATGTATCATCAATGCCCATCGCCTGTGGTGCCTTGTAGCAAAAACGGGCGTTAAACACTATTCATTCATTCTTTGCTTTACCGTCCATTATATAAATATAATCGAGACATTACAATTATAGAATTTGGGAAACTCAGTGGTATTTTCCCCTAAGTATCTGCATGTTATATTTTGGTAAAACGTGTGGTTACGCCTCTTTCTGGAGGAAAGAAATAAAATCCAAACCCAAAGACAACATTGCAGATTTCTAATAGAAATACAAAATCATTCAGGAGATAAAAAAAACCCGTATAAATTAGAGTTCACGAAGGATCAGGGGAAAATATGGAAAGAAAAAAAAAAAGAGTTTTGCAGGCATTGTGCAATAGGGCCCACAGTTTTTACCAATGCTACTCCTATACAAAAATAGGGAACAATAGGAGACCTTTGCAGAATAGAAAGTGAAAAAAGGCAGATTTCCACACTTGTGTGAACCATAAGGGAGAAAAGGAAATCAGGTTAATATGAAGGCCAAGGGGAGGTCCGAAGCTACAGGGCAGTAAGTGTAGAGCCGTCAAGGAGGAAAGAAGGAATCGGGTAGTAATGGTCAGTCCCTGAGTAAAGGAAAGAGTCGAGTGATATTGAAACGTAGATAATTGTGATCCGGGAGAGTGAATTTTAATATAAAGAGTAAAGACTTTTGAAATAACCAAAATTAAAAGAAGGAAACTGTTGCGATAGACAATTAGTTCGATTAGGGGGAAGCAATAATAAATATCGTCCAACAGAACTTAGAAAGGCGATCTTTTACATTGAACTAGTGACAAGAGGAAATAAATAGCGTCATCTTGTATTCTGCTTGCATATTCCCTATTTCCCGACCATTTCCACCCGTTAACCTGAACAGGTAACGAAACACACAGCTGTACACAAATACAAGTAGCTAGCCGAGGCAGAACGACGCATCGAGACAGCGAAGCAAGTAAATCAACAATTCATCCACCGATTATAAATATTCCTCTTATACATCTTCGTCAAAACCGCCACAGTATTTACCAATGTTATTTCTTTACAAAAATACTCGTGCGATGAGAAAGAACAACCTTTCAGTAGTTACGTGCTAAGAAAAATTTTAACCCTCTCTTTCATTCAGGGAAGAAATATACTCACTAGCACATGCAGGGTATTAAATAGAAGTGATGCCAGTCTTTCTACATTCTGACATGCCTGCTGGGCCACTTTGCTTTATAGTTTGAGAACAAATTTTTTTCATGCCGCAAAGGAAATTTCGATTCTAAACAACCTGACTCCTTAATGTTGTCAAATCCACTATGCGTCTTAAACTTAATGCAAAAGACTATGTGAGGTGTTCTAAAATAGTTCAATAGAAGCATAACATTATGAATATTTAATATCTGTCACACAACACAGAAAAACATGTCTGTACTTTCCTAGAGCTAAACTGATATCGACCTCCTTTCCGGCTCCCCGGTCGTCTTTCAAGCATGGGAACGAAACGAGAAATGCAGAGCTGGATCAATTGCACGTGGAGCGGTCCAGCAAAGGAAACATCACTCAGTACTTGGACTAACCTATACACTCACCTAAGTTTCGAAGTTGTTCTTAAAATTGTCACATTTACAATCCTGATTCATTTCTCTTTCGCCATTCGTCCCTTGACACTTGACGAGGGTTTGATGTGAATTCATCAGGAAGTATGTTAGTTTCTTCATCTGGTTTAAAAATTTGCTGAGTTTAGCCAATCAAAGTCGCTTATCGCGAGGATTTTATACTTTGAAGTGAAATTATTATTACATTTTATTATCTAGACGTGGGATTGTTTTTCCAATATATCGCCTCGATGTGCAGAAGTTTAATATGTTCTGGGTGAAAAGATTAATAGCCTTTACAATATAACTTAATTTAGTAGATATAAGATATCTTTATTGTAATGTATTTTTAAATGAGTGGAGAAAACTGCTACATGCTGTTTAGAACGTACACAACAACAAAATGACCGAACTGAACATGCATAGGTAGCAGCACTATCACCGGTCACTTTTCTGCACCTATGCGGAGCTGCTTACATGCTACCTCCAGGGTACAGACATAACATGCCATTCCAGCATACGAACTTAATTAATGCACAGTAATTAAAGTGCATAGTGAGAAAAACAAGTACGTCTCTGACATTACTGCATTCCAATGTTTCTTAAATGAATAACATGTGAAATAGTAAAATGTATGATTTAATGCTTTGTGCGCAGTGTTGCCATATGTACTGTTACAAGGTTTTCGTTCCAAACGTTTAGCATCAATCAACTCTGTAGACATTCATATAAGGAGCATACACACTTCCTCCATTGAGAAATCATTCACTGCTGGCTCCAGGACAGTTTGAGACTAAAACCATATCTCAAGCAATGACCTCGGTTTGTAGTGTAGTGGGTTGAGATAGGGGCTACTGAAGATCTTGAAAAATAATAAAATATTGAGCATTTCTTTAAAGTCAAGCCTGGTTGTCGAGTTTGCTCGACGCTCCAATTATTTTGATTAAGGTCGTGTTCAGGCTCTTCACCATAGGCTCTAGTGGAATAGATTTATGCACTTTAGTGGTTGACTTCAATTCTTTTTCAAAGAAAGAGAGGAGGGGTACCTTCGGAACTTTCCCACAAGCACACTGATATTTTGACAGTTGTAGCTTTCTTTACTAATAGTCAATTACAAGAAATTTTCGGTAGCGTGTGTCAGCTGTTTACTGCTCAACTGTGCAGTTAAAAATGCCCAGTACTGCAACGAAAATCCCTCAGTTAAAGGCCTTGAGACATGGACTTCTTAAATAAGTTCTTCTCAACGCCCACCATTGCTTGCTAGCGCAGGCTGCATTGCTGTGATAACAGCTGCGGGCATCTAGGTATAGAATGGTCATCAACCGTACCGGAGAGCTATCAGAGCATTCTAAACTTAAACCTCAAGTACAAGGGGTGTTCTCAAAGTTGATGATGGCCATATTACTATAATAGTGTTAAGCATCGTTCTTTAGATGCGTGCTGTAAAGTTTCAGATGTGTAAGTGTAGTCACTAGTGACGATCGTGTAAACAAACTAGTGTTAACATTTAATGCAAAATGGATAAAACTTAAATACTAACTGTATTAAGCACTTTGATTTGAAAGGTTCATCTCCAACGAAAATACAAAACGAGTTAGATTCCATATTAAAGGCTTCTTTTCCCTTCGTTTTCGATGGTTAAAAAGTGAGCTTTTGAATTTAAACGTAGTCGTACACCTGTTTAAGATGATGAGCGCTCAGGGAACCCTAAAACTGCTACGACCGACGACACTGTGATAAAAATTCACACTGGCATACTCAATGATCCCCGATTGAAAGTACCCGAGTTGGCATACTCAATGATCCCCGATTGAAGGTATCCGAGTTGCCATACTCAATGATCCCCGATTGAAGGTACCCGAGTTGGCATACTCAATGATCCCCGATTGAAGATACCCGAGTTGGCTACATTGCAAAGACCTCGATAGGCCTATGTCCACTACATGTTACACGAAGTTTTGGATATGTGAAACGTTTCCATTTGTTGCGTGCTGCTTTTTTAAACAATAGACCAAAAGCGCATGCGAATGAATACTTGGCAAGAATGTTAAGACTTGTTTAAACGCAATTTCAGTAAGTTTCTCCGACGTTTCATAACAGTAGATAAAACATGATTCATCACTGCACGCCAGAGACGAAGGAGAAGTCCAAACAGTAGGCGGAACAGGGGAAAGCGCACCAAAGAAAGCAAAAATCGGTTCCATCTGCAGGAAAAGTCATGGCTACGGTTTTCTGCGATTTTCACGGTGTGGTGCTCGTATACTACCTCGAGAAGGGCAGAACCATCACCGGGGAGTATTACCCTTCACTACTTGACCAACTGAAGGATGATATTCAGGCTACACGTTCACACCTTGCGGGGGAAAGAAAAAAATTATATGCGCCTTCACACAGGTCTAAGGATTGTGTCTGCATACCTTCGCTTCCAAGTACTTCCACATCCGCCATATTCGTCGAATATGACTCCCAACGATTATTTTTTGTTCCCAAACCTGAAGAAATAGCTGGACGACGAAGATCCACATCAAATGATGAGGTTGAAACTGAGACAGATGCTTATTTTTCATATTTTGACAAATCTTATTTTACCGAGGGTATTAGAAAGTTGGAAAGTCTTTGGACTAAATGTATTCATTTACAAGGTGACTATGTTGAAAAAAATATATATTTCTCTTAAAACTTGAATTTTCATGCTCCTCTTTCTGCTGCATTTGTACACAAAAATTAGGGCGATAGTGTTTGCAGCAAAATTGTTATCTGAGTTGCCAAATCAGCATGCAGTTGCTTACAACAGTAATGACATGACTAGGTATATATAAGAATCCGAACAAAATGAAGAACACAGAACCCGTGATATATTTGAGTGAATTGTGTGGCATTTGTTCAGCTGTATTCAAACTAAGACGCACACAACGTTTCACTTTAACAAAGTCCTCGAGATTTGCGGCTCCCCTTCCACTTCTTACGCGGCAACGTGAACAAGCGTCAGAGAATGTACATACATGTTATTGTTATATTCTTAATTGTAAAAATAATTTCGGATAATGGAAACATTTGCTAATCAGAACAGGCACTGGTTCCAAATAATTGGGATTAGGAGGATTCCAGTGTATGATTTATTATTATTATTATTTACAATTTTCTTTTTTGCAAATTATTAATAAATATTCAATTGTGCAGTTCTACATTCATGTAGATGAGAGGCGAGCTGGGCTGTGCTTTGGAATGGTTTCTGCCCAGATGTTTGAAATGGAAGTGGACTTTCCAAGGGATTCGTACAAATCGGAAAAGGGCTCCACCGGCGTGGGGTGTTCTATCAAGAAACATGTTAGGGATGCCGCCTGGTGCCACCCTCATCTATCTCTTACTCCCCGAGGTGCCCCATTGGGTGCATAAACACAAAGAACCAATTGTGAGCAAGGCATTACTGATAATATCCTTCTCCTCCTTTGACCATCCATCCATCCACCCAGCCACCCATCCACCCACCCACACACCCATCCATCCAACCACCCACCCATCCATCCACCCACCCATCCACCTACCCACGCATCCATCCATCCTTTCTTCCTTCCGCTGCTACAAAGACTCTTTCTCCTGGGCATTGTTTACCGTAAATAATAATTTTTTGATATCGTGGAATGATCTCCATTTCTCGTTACTCAACTTGAGGTTCAACATTAACGTTCAGGGTTTCCTTAAACATTTATACACCTAATTC
Organism: Metallyticus violacea; assembly: GCA_030762175.1. Classification (NCBI taxonomy): domain Eukaryota; kingdom Metazoa; phylum Arthropoda; class Insecta; order Mantodea; family Metallyticidae; genus Metallyticus; species Metallyticus violacea. The sequence continues at coordinate 361,453,914 of CM060846.1, read as the reverse complement.
ATGGACATCGCGTGTTATATAGAAAAGGAAACCTAAACGTTTATTTGTTTCCCAGTAAAGGGGCAACAGAAGGCGAGTTTTCTTTTTCTCCCTCACCGACTAAGCCACACATGAAGCTGAACATAGCCCGAGGCAAAGTACTGGTTCCTCTTCGGAAAGATTTTTCTACGTTAAAAGGAAAAACAAGCTTGTAAAATGAAACGACTAAGGAAAAGGCGCAAGGAGTAGGGTGACGAAGTCATATTCATTCTATCACAAGTTTTATTGCAACAAAGCGTAGCTTCTGTCGATGTTAGAGGCAGCAATTTTGAAAGTTTTCTCTTAAAAACCATTTGGTAACAACATGATCATTTTGGACAGGGGAAAGCATTACTTGGAAATCGATGTCAAAGTAGCTAACATCTTAAAAACTGAAAGAAGTTGGTCAGCATCAGTCAGACAAGTTTTAGGCCTTATTTTGATGTCGTCGGAATTATTCAGACCAAATGTCGCTGAGCTGATCTGCAGTGTTAGCGGTTCTTTATAGATATACCCATTTAGCTTGGTATTGCATTCTAAATGAAGCTGTATCTTAACTCTTCTTTTCAAATGTCGCTTAGTGTGCTTGTTGTTTTTCTCATATGCATTTAGCACTAGTCCTGGATTTGCTGACGTAACAATATGAATCTTCCCATAATTTACAACGTTAAATAAGTGAATTATTTCCCACCACATGCAAAATAACTGAAAGTACGCTAGAGATTAAAACAAACCCCAGGAAACACCTCTTTACAATTGCAATAAATGAATGTTACGGCTGTTAAACATTTTGAATATGGAGGACCGAAAACCTCTTTTGGAACGTCTCACTTTTTTAAGAAGCATACTGTACAAAGCAAGTCTTCGGCAAGCTTGAACATGCGGGGTGTTTTCACTCACTTTCGGTCCCTAATTTTCCCTTATCATTTTCAAATTTTCAAACGAAATTCACTTATACGACTAGCATTTGACAACAACATAATCAGCTGTACCAGAAGCATGAAAACTATTTACGACATATAGAGAGTCACAGAGCATATTTCTCGCCGCATGCTTTCTTGTACTTCCACAGGAGTTCGTGATTACTTGGGTTGCACTCAGCAGGCCCATAGGAAAAACATCTGATGGAGTTAAGGTAACAAAGTGCTTTAGGAATGAAGTGATCTCACGATCTACAAAGAGAGAGAGAGAAAAAAAATAATAAACAAATTTGCTGACACTAGAATTGCAGCAGGTGATATCATCTTTATGAAAATAGCCAAAAACGGAAGTATTTTAATGCAATTTTGACTTTAATATACAATTTATGAATACCTGATTATTTTTATCTATTCATAAACTATTTTCAGTATTATGTTTGATATTTACACAAAGTTTACCTGAAACGACCTCTATCAGTTTGAAAGGTCTAATATTTTCCTCTCAAATGAATGAAAAGTAATGCTTCCATTTGCATTACTGGTGATTATACGAGCGAGGATATTTTAATTCATGAAATACACTAATAATTGTGTAGCGCTTAATTTCCTATACTTATCACTGAACATAATTACCAGGTAACTGAAAACACTTATCAACGAGGAATAAGATTCATGAGCCCTACCGCCACGGGTGGCCGAGGTCATTAATGCACGGACTCGTGAGCGGGAGGTCTGGGTTCGAATACCGCCAGGACCGTCCTCCCTGACTGAGGTTTTTTCCAGGTTTTCCTCAGTCCTCATAAATGGCAAATGCCGGGGAGGTACCCTAAACTTAGGCCTGGAACGATTCCTTCCTTAAAAATAAATCCTTTCCCAATATATCATTTCATCTCAGGTATCATCAGTGTCCATCGCCTGTGGTGCCTCTGTAGCAAAAAGGGCGTTAAACACTATTCATTCATTGGTTCATTAATGAGCCCTCGTGAAGCACGGAGTTATGAGGAGAAACGTCAAGTTTTTTTCTTTATAACTATTACAATATCCACAAAAAGGTATCAGAAAGGTTTTAAGATTAAAGGCTTCAGGTGAAAAACTCGCGGTAATGCAGGTGGTATTATGAGCGTTGATTTCTTTAAATATGGGACACATATTGACATTTCAAAATAAAAATCAGTAAGTATGGAGAAATTGAAAGGGGAAGATATGCAAGATATGCAACAGCAGAAATGTAGAAACTGACCTCACCACAATTTACAGTGTTGACATGCCAGACTGCGATTTGAACACCACAAGAAGTTGAGAAGGTTGGTAAACAGAGTATAAGTTCATAACTTGTTCATCGTTGACAGACGTAAATTCAGTTATCTGACGATAGCTCAGCTAATAAGTGAGCATATCGATTTAAAATTGTAGTGGTTTATTCTTAGCTATTTGGTTAAACGCATCAACTTTTATGATACATTATGACCAGTATTGCTAACATTCCCCCCCCCCCATTATACGTGGGTTTATCCACAAGCTGGTTTACTGTTTATCCCATTTATAAAATGCCATTTCTCCAACTGTAAAAATTCAGTCTGTTTATTTGAAGCAAATTTCCTGCTAGTCATTTCTTCAAGTTGGAAAACAATATGTAGACAGGGGGAAACAAATTCGGACAGTACAGTACAATGATAAAGAATTTTACACAGAAAGTCCAATAATTGTGACGTCGCCACCCAGATTAGTGCGCAGAAAGTTTTGCTTCTTCAAATGGGGACATTTCTCCTTGGACGCACCGTTTAATTGTTCCAGTTATTTTTTGGCTCTTTTCGGAAAAATCAATTAAAATTACGCCTTGGCAATTCCTTCCCCAGTGGCGGCTGAAGGGTGGGCCAGGGGCATAACTACATGACACACAAAAGGCGTGGGGGAAGATCTTTTATCAAGACCTCTTGTCCAACATTCTCTCATAATCGCAGGCGCCATCGTATATTCTGTGCTATAAACTTATATGGAACTACTCTAATTCAGCTGTTTAAGTACGCCTTAAGCCTTGTGAAGTCAATTCAGAAACCGCAACGAAATTTATGAATCTTTCGAACGGTCTACCCCACTGATGTATCGTTTATTCACCACAAATTGTGACAAGCATGTAATATCTGTCGTTTCATCGGCCTGTACAGAAACGAAATTTGCCCTTTTTATTTCTTTTGTAATCTAATTCTATAGACAAGATAATATTTCTCACTTTACAAGCTGTCAGCAAAGATGTTTTTTTTTTTTTCAAACCATTAAAAAAAACTTCTTAACGTTGTGACGCCTTGCTGAGTAAGCATTAGGTTGATGAGATCCATATCGTTTCACTTCCAACTTAACAGTTAGACGTGAAAATGGAGTCTTCAATAAAACATTCACTTTATTCATTACCACAAAAGAGACGTAACAGTCAACAGAGTGAAAGTCAACTTTTCAATGAAAAACGGTGAGGAACCACCCAATTTCAAACAAACGCGAAAACTACCCCTCAAAATCAGTTATGTGTGGTGCCAGTAACCCCTTAACATCTGGTTCCTTGGAAAAGAGAAAATACCGAGCGCTGGCCATGCAACGTCTTCCTGCTAAATCAAGAGAACGCAGAAATAAGCAGAAGAAAGTCTAACCCATCTTGGAGGAAGAGAAATATAAGATTTTGTAAATTTTTGCTGGCGTAAAATTTGAAATTTCATATGTGATAGGACCCAAATGCTAACGCTACTACGGTAGAGAGGAAAATAGCTTATTGTGTAAGATACAATCAAGAACTAATCGGTTATACATCGCTGTTTTCATGATTTTTTATTTTTGTTTTAAAAGTTGACCAGAAGAGAAAATGGTCTTTGGGGGGGGGACTCCTCACCTGCCCCCCTCAACAGAAAAAAAATTGACATAACCTTTCTGTTGCTTCTTCGGAGCACATTGCCTACTCTTCCACGTCACATACATTTTCTGAATTTTTTTTAACCATCTACAAATTTTGCTCGGAATTATTAACTCCTCTTTCTTTTGATGAATCGTAGCATATGTACAAATTGAAATAATGAATCTCATCGCAGACTTAGCTTCGTACATGAACCCCCAAGAGTCCCCACCAAGATAACGATTTTTTTAATAGTATTTAACGCCTGTTTTTACTATTGAGTCACCACAGGCGGTGGACACCGATGATACATGCATTGAAGTTGGGAAAGGAACATTTTTTTTTAAAGTAGGGAAGCTTTCCATGCCTAAGTTTAGGCTACCTCCCCGGCATTTGCCATTTATGAGGACTGAGGAAAACCTGAAAAAAAAAACCCAGTCAGGGAGGACCGTCCTTGTGGGAATCAGAGACCCCCCCGCTCATGAATCCGCACCACCCGTGGCGGTATAACTGTCTAATGCCGCCATGTTTAGAATATTGCACGGACTTTTCAAAATGTCCTCATATTGTTTTAAGAATTACAAAGTATTTCAAAACTAGGAGAACCTATATGCCTTGTGGCCGTAAATGAAGAATATTTTTATATGTTCTACTGCAGATATTAGAACCATACTACCGTGTGAGGTAAAGGATTAAGACCTTAAAGTGCTCTGAGTGCTATCAGAGGTCATTCGTGTCAAACGAAGTAATTGGTGGGCGTTAGAAACTTCCCACCCTCCCAACAATTTATTTTGGAGAACCTGATGGATATTACTGCAAAGTTAGTCCTTTTCGCAAGGGCAATGAAGAGGTTCTCACGCATGTGTCCGAAATATGAACGTTATGACGTCCCTAGTGCCTTTCCTAATCTACTTCCACTTATGTTCACTTGACTTTTTATGAACCTCGCAGTTGTAATCACGCGTTCGGGAACACGAGTCACGCGGCGATGCTAAACCCCGTAATCAACGGCGCACGGAGCAAGGCCGGTGTCTGCCTCCTGCCTTTCAAAGCTCTCACCCAGCTATTACCTGAAAGTCCAGGTCCTCATTCTATCCAGCTGCTTAACTAGCTCAACACAGCCATCTCTTGCTCCAAAGACAAACCTTGCTTTCATGTGCTGCAGCTTTAGTCTCGTGTATTACTATGCTTTGCATCTACTACAGCAAAGTCGCTATTGCTACTGATTGTCAATGTTTCCTGTAATTTCTCGGCGTTGATTACAATTTACGTATGCTTTCATAATTGTCAACTGATTTAAATTACGTCCTTTAAAATGTAGACATGTTTTTATCTCTTTCGTATATCTTTAGTTAGTTTGTGTAAAAAACCCTGGTTGTGTTTGTAAATAAAGGTTTCTATTGTTTCTGTAAGCATAACGTAGGTCGTTTTATATCAAGTTTTTAAGGATTGCAGTGTCGGAGCATGTAGGAGGGGCAAAGACAAGCAATGAGATAAATTGTCTAACTTTGGACCATGATGAAAAATAACGAAGTTATATGGTGATAAAGAATTTGAAATTACCAATGGAATAAAAATATTGCTTTAGACTACTTTCAAAACGGCTTCGCTAGCGAGGACATCCCGATTTTCAATAGTTCATCAGTGTTTTTTAAATTGCATAAAGATGTCTGAAATCTCGGTCTAATCATATGGCAGGCATATGCACTGAAAACGGTTAACGGGATGTGTGGTTAGAATAAGGCGACCGACTGGTTTTCGAAAATCTAGATCCTGATCCCAAGTAATAGGTTATTATTATTTTTATTTAAGAAATTAAATAAGGTGTTAAAGTAAAAGTAGTAATGATCACAATTATCTACTTTAACTTGACGCTGGTATTATAAGATTGCCTCAAAGAGATAAGCACTACAACTTCGGTTCGTCGTTGCCGTTGTTTATTACTTAGCAGCGTATTGTACCTTCAGAAATATTATGACATAATTTTAAACGTTGAACAGGCAGATTGTCTACTTGCTACCTCATACTACGGTGCGATCAGCAGGGTTTTTCCTATGTGCAAGCCCCACTCATTCAAACCACCATGATTGCGCCACTTGCAAATAGGCCAAAATGTTAGCTTTAGATCTATAATGTGTTTGCGCCAGTAACCCAAATGCAAGCATTTTCGTTTTAGTTTGGCACCGCGTTACAATGCTAGGGCACAATTTTCCGTGTCCCTTTCACAGAATGCGGACTGTCACGAGAATATGCGCGTAATGTGGTTAAAAATTGTGCATGTATGATTTTAACTACAGTATGTCAAAAATTGTGCTCATTAAAAAAATTTAAAAACTGTTAAAATTTTGTGCTGGTGTTCATTTGAGAGGCCCGTTTAAATAAGAAACATAGTTCACAAAAACAATACTTTCGTGCGCTACCAACTTCACAATAACAAACAATACTTAGCCGAAATGTCGTTGGCGCAAACCCATTACCCTTCAATATACCCGTAATTCTCAATATCAAACAAACAAGAAATTTGGCGCAAAACCAATGCGCCCCACTCGTTTGCAGAGACGTGGAGAGAGTAGCAAGCCTAGCTGCTTACTTGTTGACCTTACTGACTGTCGCAGTCTTAGCGCAGGTGGTCCTGGGTGTTGTGTTGTTCGCTTCTTAATTCGACAGTATATATATATAGTATTATGCCTCGTGTGTTTACAACGGCACAGCGTGTTTTTATGTATGATTCATATGCATTAACTCAGGGGTGAAAAAAAAATCATAGGGCTTTTTTTAAGTATACTAATTCCATTTTCAGTGAATTAACCGACAGGTAGCGCAATCATTTCAACAAGACTCCGCCACTGCTCACACTGCGAATAATTTCATGAGAGCAATTCGCTTGGTGTTTCCAAAGAGTTATTAGTAAGGATTTGTGATCCCCTTAGTCCACCAATTTAACAACCTGCGATTATTATACTTGGGGTAAATTAAAAAATTCCTTGTACAAGACGTACCCGCACGCCATACAAGAGCTCAAACATAATATTAGTGAGGAAAGGGTCCGGATTTCTCAAAATGAACTACAGTGAGTGATGAACAATAAGAGATGCCAAAAATGTATGGAGAATGAAGTGAGCAGTTTGAACACCTCGTTTGATAATCTGGTAAGTAATGGGCCTCTTAAAATGATTAGTGTATTGTTGTACGGTTGGTTTATTTTATTGTTTTACCCTCCAATTAATCATCGGGACCAGGCTGGCTGGCTAACGAGTTTGCTTCCGGCTAACACTCCGGGAGAAAACAAAAATGATCGTAAGGTACTTCTCTAAGAATCTTTTTTTTTTTTTTTGAGTAGTGTTTAACGCCCGTTTTTACTACTGAGGCACCACAGGCGGTGGACACTGATGATACATGAGATGAAATGATAAATTGGGAAAGGATTTTTTTTTTTTAAGGAAGGAAGCGTTCCAGGCCTAAGTTTAGGTACCTCCCCGGCATTTGCCAGTTATGAAGACTGAGGAAAACCTGGAAAAAACCCCAGTCAGGGAGGACGGTCCTGGCGGGATTCGAACCGCAGACCTCCCGCTCACGAGTCCGTGCCTTAACGACCTCGGCCACCCGTGGCGGTCTAAGAATCTTTACAATCTCTAAAGTTTTATAGTTAATTCTTTTACCACCTCTGTGTGTAAGTAAATAAATAATGTATTCAACAAAACAACTCAAGCATATTAAAGTTTGAAGGATTACGTAAATAAAATAATAAGTTTGAAATGCTTCTAATTGCGCATAAATACAGCACTTCGTAATAAGATCTACGAACTTTACTTTTTTTGGTAAAAGATATTACCTTTGTTTCATACAGATAGTTATTTTGGGCTGCGTCTGCAGATGAAAGTAATTGCGCGGGGTTAAGGTTGCGCCAGTAACACTAGCGCACTAATTGCTTGTAATAACTTAAAAAGAAAAATAATGCTTGCTCTTGTAACAGTGATCCCCCAGGGAACTGTCTGCCACTATGTCAGGTGAGCGGTTACTTTCTACTGCGAACGAAAAGCATAATAAATATTAAGACGATAATGATAAAGTTTCGAAAAATTTTGATGCGATATTATTAAAGAACTGCGGTTATAGCAATTCTTACACAGTATAAAATAATATCGTTATGTCCCAGAATGCCTTCAAATCTTTTAGCATTTGTATCTCTACATACTACAAAGCGTGTATATCTGCTGCTTCTATATCACTGTTCGCTGAACGATTGCAGCAATATGATATGGAAACGTTTATTTCCATTTTGATTTTATGTGTATCCTCTAAACACTTAACTTAGGCAAAGAATTGTTCCTCTAAAGCTTCTCAGATAGTACTCGCCTGGATATTGTCCATAACCTGAATTTTGACTAAAGAACCGACTGAATATAGGTTTAAATTATGAGGAAACGAATATAAGTATGTACGCGAGAAATCTCCAGAACACACGTATTCTCTGAATAACTAAAAAGTGTACAAAAACTATAATAGTGGCAACTTAACTTGAATGGAAATGGAGCCCAAGCTCACTGGTCGGCAATAGATACAATTTGAACGTTTAGCATAATGCTCAGTTTATACAGTGCAGATACTAATAAACTCGAATACCTACTTATGCACAAATTGTGAAGGATTAAACGATCATTAAGTGTTATTTTTTGTTTTTGTACATTTTCAGAGCTTTATTAAAATATTTAGTTACTGAAACTGGCTATTTAAAATGTATCAAAAAAACAAAATCATCCAGCATGAAAACGTAGCGAAACAGTTAGCACCTATGCGTTTTAAATAAAAAATTAATGTGCGACAAAGGAAGGTGCATGTTTTTGTTTTTTGTTTCATTGTATTTCTAAAATGCGTGAGGTTCCTAATCAAAGAAACTGGCTAATTTTTTCATTGCGGCAATGTTAATTATTTTGAAATTATCTTCCTCTGAAAACTTAACGGGATATACAAAACCTACGGCCAAAAAATATTGTCGGTTTTCTGCACATTCTAGAATGATACTGCGTGAAACAAGGTGAGGGAAATATTACTTTCCATAACAACTCTGCACAAATAGAGCTAGGGTACTTTTTTGATTTGGTTTATTTACTGACGCTCTTTAACATCTCAGGTCATCAGCGTCCCAATCAATTCATGGCGTGAAACTGCCGAAAAATTTTGCTCAGAGGACTCTTCTTTCAGGCTTGGGGTGCTTTTTCGTGCCGCAAATGTACGACACGGGACCCACGGCTTTACTTCCCTTCCGAAGGAAGCCATAATTAGGACTTTTACGCCCGAAAAAATTCATCGATCCTGGCCGGGTTTGAACCCGCGATCCTGGGTTTAGAATACAAGTATGCTTACCGCTACACCCCCAGGACCGACAAGAGCTAGGATACGTGGACTTAAAATTTGTTATTTTTTTAATTATAGATCACATTACTTACTGGATTTTCATATAATGTCTAACATAAATATACACTGATACTTTGCCACCTTATTCGCACATTTCATAAAAGATAAAACTTTTTCGTACCTTAGTATTCAATGTCTGAAATAGGCTTTAGTTATAAACCTTGTCCGCTTACGCAGGGTTTTACATCTCGGCTACTAAGAGTACAATAGTCGGCGGCACATATACTTCTACTTCGCTTCCTAAAATGCGTGCACAATAATTATCATACAGGACATGCTGGAACCATGGCTAATAAATATTGTATCGGGAAAGCACGTTCTGATTAACACGATTTAGTTTGGTCGCCGTAATGTTTTTATTTCATTTAATGTTCCGAAACACATCTTGTACTAATTTTTGGAAAGATTTCAGTGCCAATTGCTGGGTTTTCCTCCGTTAAAAGTGAAAGTTTTGCCTGTTTATTTTTCAAACCGGAAAATAGACTCAAAATTTGTGCACAGTTATAATTTTGGAATAAAGCTATTGATCGTGATCGTTCTAAATAAATTCAGCACCACACGACGAGCTGATTCGTATTTGAAATAGCAGTTACATATAAAAACACATAGCTCTACTGCCAACGGTCTAAACATCTTCACGAAAGAATGTATACTCTTAGAGAACGACTTTCAAGCCCATGACAAATGAGAAGAAGCGTAGTTGAAGCATAGTAGCCGGCAGCTAAGTAGTCCAGACGTAAAACACCGCATAAACGGACAAGATATATAACTAAAGCTCTATATAACTATCTCCCGAGCGTTTGGAGACACACTAGATAAAACTGTAGTTCTGTATAATGAGTCAAGAATGGTTAAGATTCATACTCAATGCATTAATCACACTTCACTCTGCTCCTGTTTCCCTTCTGCAATGCTGAACTGAACAAAAAGAACATTTTGCCAGTTTATAAACACTCTCCAATGTCCCTTTCACATAGATGTTTCATAGTTATTGTCTAAAAGGCAAAATGCATGCTGTTGTCTTCTGGACCGTTATCAGCTTGAGATGATGCACTCTGACAGCTTAGTTTGTTTAGCTACTGTCCCTAAAGTTAGTCATCTTGGATTTTTAAGTTTCAAGATGCTGATCAGATATTAACTGGGATGAAGATATCAGTTCAGGTGATGCAAAATTGTTTCATAGCGTCATAGAGGGTGGTATTTCTAATTGATACACCATTAGTTCTGGTGGTTGATTAGAATATGCAAAGAAACCATTTAAAATAATGAAAAACGTGTCTCATGTAAGGGAAACATAATATATCACCTAGTTCTAGAAAAATAGATCAAGTATAGCTACCAGTATAAGGCATACTTTTTAACTGTCAGTAAAATGTGATGTTCTTTAGTAAAGGGGCACAGAACTTGGCTAATGTTCAGTCTAAACGTATAACAACTCGATTTGTCAAATAAAACCGTTAAGTTCTTGTAAACTGTTGTACAAAAACACATTTTTTTTCCAGAACGTTCAGAAAATAAATATAAATATTTTTCTTTATTGGATTTAAAATGTATCTTTATCGAAAATGTATAGTCTTGACTTAAACCAAGGTATGGAATATTTCAATGTTGACCAAAAAAACTATAAAGCCTCATTATATGCTAACTAACAGCGCCACCTTCAGAGGTGCGGTTGGCGCACGGAAATGTCTCCCCACACCAGGCCGAAGTTTTCACTTACACGCGGAAGGTTGACAAAGAACCTCAAACTACTCTGTCGTTAAATGCATGCTCTTTTTCTTTGGCCGCCAAGCAGAAGTTTGTGAATGAATTGAAGAGCAACAGAAATCAGTAGCAAACACATGCTTGTCCATGTAAATAGGATGAACGTACAATGAAAAATATCGTCATACACTCCGCAACTTGCCAGAGGAATTGCCTCTCAATTAGATGTCTACGCTGTAAAGCAAGTCTGTACGACATCATGGCCAGATTTACAGAAAACGTATTAAATTGCAGTATTCTTTATTATTCGCATTTCATTTGTTTTACGCGAATAGCTTAGCTAACACTAGTGAATACATGAGCTGGAACAAATGCAAGCTTTACTTAGGACAAAATGGATTCTGTACAGTTTTTAACGGTGTTATTCCCTAGTGCGTAACGTGCTCTGTTTGAAGCAGCATGTATACTTATCGTCTGGCATTATAAACAGTATTTCTGAACTTTACAGCGCTTGCAGGGATATCGGTTTCCATATGCCACGGTATACGAGACTAATTCTACCGACACAAAAAGTCAGAGGTAGACAACCAGACATATATAACAGTAGCTTAGACAGACAGGAAGGAATTATGGGTTTACCACCAATAGGAAAATGCTCACCCCAGCAGGAAAACTGGGCGTAGACAAGAAAATAAATTAAACACATCGTAAAACGATCGCGTATCCAGGGGTCCTGCGTGCTGTTAGCATGTGACAGTCATGAGTTTCCGAGTATAAATCACAACTAAAGAAAGCGGAAAGCCAAAACAAAAAGTAAAAGGTAAAACGTGCACACAAAAATTATTATTATTATTATTATTATTATTATTATTATTCTAGTTATTTACAAGTGTAAAATATTTTTGTTTATTTTGTGAGTAGGATGTTTGCGATGTGAGGGCATATGTCGAGCGAAACCTTAAAAAAATATGTAGCTAGCAAGGAACAAAATAGTTTAAAACCTAAGAATACGGGCCCTAACGATGACAGACAGCAATGCTAAAGTATGGAACAAGAAGAAGAAGAACGTTTAAACAAAAACACACACACACACACACATATATATATATATATATTACTTTCAACATGTGTAGCATATATAATTACATTTCAGGGGGAGAGAAAGAGAAGAAAGTAACATTTTAAAGTTTCTTTGAAATTGTCTTTAGAATTTATTTGAGTTTTTTTTTTATTTCTTTTATTTATGGACGCTTTTTAACATCTCAGGTCATCAGCGTCCCATTCAATTCCGTGCGTGAAACGGAGCGTCCCATTCAATTCCGTGCGTGAAACGGCCGACAAATTTTGCTCAGAGGCCTCTTCTTTCAGACTTGAGGTTCTTTTTCGTGCCGTAAATGTACGACACGGGACCCACGGTTTTACTTCCCTTCCGAAGGGAGCCATACTTAGGATTTTTACGCTGGAAAAAATCCATCGATCCTGGCCAGGTTCGAACCCGCGATCTTGGGCTTAGAAGGCAAGTATGGCTACCACTACACCACCAGAACCGACAGAACCTATTTGATAAATTCATGTATACTTTTCAGTTAATGTAAAACATTCATTAGAGTAAATAAACAATTTTATGTAAATTTCACGTATATTATAAAGCAGTGCTAATTCTAATTCGTTACTTTCCATTTAGGATTCATTTTATTGTCCAAACATCTCTTTGTTCTTCAAATATAATAAACTTTAGTTAGAACAACACGGTATATACGTACATGTTGTAGCTTGAATAACAACTCGCATCCTGGCCGGCTGCTTAAACTCTAGGTATAAATGTCAACTTGCTGAAATGCATCCATTACTGAATAAGGGATACCCGAAAATCATCCAATGTGTGCAAAAACTCGTCAACCAATGCGAAGGTAACATCTCCTGGATGGAATTTAAGTCTGGACTTCGTGTGTAGGCCACTCTAAAGCGAAGATTGCCGCTTCCTACAGAAACTGCGATTCACACTGAGCGTTATGGCGTTGAGCGTTATCGTGCATTAGAACGAAGTTCTCGCCGATGTGTAGAGCATAGGGAATCACATGTGGAAGTATCTCCTCAATATATCGGTGTGCTCTTAAACGTCCATTTTCAATGAAAAGGTTCAGTACATGCATCAATGCTTACATCACCCCAAACCAACTGAAACTTCTCCATAAGGCGCCTTTGGGGAAAACGTGGGAGCAGCATAGCGTTTTCCAGACCTTCTTCACACCCTCTCTGTTCTATCTGAAGTTCTACTATTGGACTCATCTGTGTAGATAATTAGCCCCATTGCTGAATTGTCCCCAGTCTACGTGCTCTCAGGCAAAGTGAAGACGATATCTGCGGTGTTGTCGAGTTAATAGTGGGCACGTTTCCTTCAGTTCAGATATGCTTCTATGAATCCTCGTACTGCACGCCCATTCGCTGAAGTTAACATTTTGAAACACTTCCAGACGATTTCTCGCCTCAACTATCTCTTAAAATCCAAAGTTAAAAAAAAGGATCTCTTTGCAATGTACTTCTCGGGCGATCTGATCCAGAAGCTTGTCGTAAGTGTCGTGTTCCTAAAATCGTCTTACATCTAGCAGAATGCTTCTGGGAGTTGTTCCTAAAACCCTCGCTACGTAGCGATAGCGGCGCCCATCATCAACAGGGCTCAAAGGCATCTTCCACAGCACCTAAGCAACTACTGATAAACATTCACTATGCATGCTTTGTTTGTAATCACCGCAATGTTCTGTGAAATCGCAAAAATGTCGGATTGTGAAAAAGCGCGGGGTTACACGTACCGCAAAGTGTTGCAAATAGGCAAGGACCTTCAAAATGCAGGAGAGGGTATCTCTTAAGGGCCAGTTTTCATATTCTTGTTTGCAAAGAGCACATGCAATCACACTAAATGAATAGGACGCGACAACACATTTCAACTACAACAACATTTTCAGCGAGTGTAGCTTTATTTTTGGGGGGAGGGGTTGGTAGTGTGTTTAGATGGTCTTTTAACACTTTATTAATAAAATTAATTTGCTTCCATTACATTCGGTCTTGGATCTAGCATGCAAAATGTTAATGCCGTTTAAATGCTGGGTTTCTACCCCGGCAATAAATTAACAAGGGGGTATGAAAAGGTTGAACTTTGTAGTAAACTATCTAAGCTGAATTTTTCTTTTTAAAAGGTTTAGAACAACTAAAAATAATAATAATAATAATAATAATAATAATAATAATAATAATAATAATAATAATAATAAAAATAAAAACTATGCGTATATCATTTACCTCTGATGGCCCCTGTAGAAGGGTGGGCCAACGGCAAACCCAAATGGCATGGGGAAGGTCTCTTTTATCAAAACTTATATTCCTTCCCAATCTCTGATAGCTGCAGCGCCATCGTACCTTTATTCTAGAAACTTCTGGTTTATACGGACCATTTCTAATTCCGCTGTTAAAGTACGCCTTAAGCCTTCTGCAATCAATTCAGAAACAGCAATGAATTTTATGAATCTTTCAACCGGTTTAACACTATTGAGTATTGTAATATCACAATAAATTGTGACATGCATGTAATATCTGTCCTTTTTTGTCGGCCTGTACAGAAACGAAATTTGCCCTCTCTATTTATTTTATAAACTCATTCATGTAGACAAGATAGTTTCCAATTTCACACGCTGTCAGCAAATAATTTCTTTTTTAAAGAGAGAGAGAGAGAGAGAGAGAGAGAGAGAGATTTTTGAACCATCTTGCTGAGTAAGTTTGATAGATTGATTGGTTTTATTTATGGACGCTCTTTAACATCTCAGGTAATCAGCGTCTTGCTGACTAAGCTCTTATAGCTTTCGGTCGATGAGGTTCAAAATCGTTTCACTTCCAACTTAACAATTAAACTTAGACGCGAAAATGAAGTCCTCAATAAAACGTCCACTTTATTAATTGCCATTCAACAATTCGCTTTTTTGTAACTTAACAGTTGCCAACTTTCCACTGACAAACAGTGAGAAAGCCACCAAAATTCAAACAAAGTGCGAAAACAAACCCTAATCAGTTACGCATGGTATCAGTAACCATCAACATCTCGTTCCAAGAGCCGTCTTCCTGCTGGTCCAAGGGAACGCAGAAATAAGCAGAAGAAAGTCTAATCCATCTTGCAGGAAGACAAATATAAGATCTTGAAAATCTTTGCTGGACCATGAAGATATAAGTTTAAAGCGTAAAAATTTCCGGGATGCACTACGATCTTCCCTCGCTAACAGAGGACCTGCCTCTACAGCAGAGAAGAAAAGCGCTTAATGCATAAGATACAATTAAGAACTAACCGGAGTTTTCATATAGTTTTTGTTTTAAAGTTGACCAACAGAAAAGAAAACGGTATATATTTATGACTTATTTAAAGAATTGTGAATTGTGTGTTAAATTCCTTTTCGGTTATAGCGTTACCTCTTTTCAGACATGTACATGAAAATAAATTGAACCTGATAAACCCTTTCTGATGTTCGCAACCATAATACTCGAGAGAAAATTGTCTTAGATTCTACTAATAGCACTGGTTATAGCAGCTATTAGTTTGTGTAAAAAGTAAATATATATAAATTTATAATGTAGCAAGATTCTTAAAGTCTATTAGTATTTCATTCAATTTGTCTATTTTATAATGTTTATACAAAGTCTACCGGTTTAATGGTCAATTATTATTATTATTATTATTATTATTATTATTATTATTATTATTAAGCGTTTAGCACATTAGTTATACGCCATGGATTAATAGATTGATATATATGTTCTTACATTACGCAATACATATATTATTATAGGTCAAGCATGACTAAATTGTTAGCGGCGGAGAATACTTCGGTACTTCAATCTTACTCAACGCTGGCCTACGCCCCCTTGCACCCCTCCCGGTGAAAGGGATGAATGGACGGTGACGGTCTCTAGACTATTCCGAAACCGGCGGAGCTCTCTTTCAAGTAGTTCCAGCTCCTCAGATGGATCGCTTCTATACCAGACGCTGGGGCAGAGACCTTTCTAATGCGCAAGCCAGCATCACACCGCGCCAGCTCAACTTGCCTGGCATTTTCACCCTGTGACAGAACCAAAAGAGCGAAAGGAAACGAAATATAGTGGAAAGTAAACATATATCTCAGAATTCACCTAAGGGACCAGGGGAAACCAGGAAAAAAACTCTAGTCTAGGAACTCTGAACCTTTCAAATACGGGTCCCAAAATGTCAGATGTTTAAATAATTGTAAGCCTTTTCTTCTTTATTAGTAACTGGACTAATGAATATGATGAACTACAGGAAACTAAACAAACTGTTCAGAAAGTCAGTTTGGAAGTATTCAGTATCTGCTTAAGGCAATATGGACAATTCGTTTTTAAAATTAAAAAAAAAAAAAAAAAAAAAAAAAAAAAAGAATCCCTCCCATTCAAATGCTAGCGTTTCAAACCTCAATAATGTATCAAGACATATCCGTTAATAGTACGGAGTGTTTGGACGCTACCATTCGTCGTATTTAATATACGTATGGCAATTAGAACACAAATATAGACATTTATGAATAAAATGCATATTTAAGTTGCTTATTTTTTTATACCGAAATAATTCATTTTTAAAAGCAGGTCTGTTTGTTAGAAAAAGTTGAAAGCTAATATATATAAATTTGAATATCTAGCATTATTGTTAATTGTTAAAGGCCTCTTTATTTCTGTTCCACCACACTTATGCACACTACAATGGATTTGAAATGTTTACTTACAGGTGAAATATCCCAATCCAGGGGACATAAAATGAGTGAAAGTTATGTTACTATATAAGCGGTATGCATTGGTAATAAGAAACAATCGAAATGCGCATTTCCAACAAACACTATGAATGAAAAGTGCGATCTTGATGAACAAATGAGGAATGACAGTCTAGAAAAGAAAGACAAACGCCAATAAACATCATGTACTGTGCAACAGTGACCTGCGTTCTGGTGGAAGACCAGCAAACAGAGCGGAACTGCTTTATGCAGCATTAGGTTCTGCAATATTTTTGTAGCTCTCACGGAACACTGGAGGTCAGCTTCCAACTTTTACCATTCGCAGGTGCAATAAAGCGAAGGCTCCATTTAACATTTCTGGTAGTATCTGACAATTTTTTCGTAATTATATTCTAAGGAGTAAATATCAGAATGCAGACTGCTTGTCGATTGTGTATGGTATTATAGTAGGGGACGAATGTTCCAAAATCCGCCAAATCCGCCAAATCCTTCAAGTCTATTTGGATACGAGTCTTTTTCCCCGCAATTTTAATCGGACGAAAAACCTACACTTTGCCAATTTTATAACACATACATTACGAATTATATTTGACGTACAAGCCATTGAACAATTTATTTAACTATTGAATTCGTTTAAATTTGTTGCATCTGAATATAATTTTTATTTTTTATTAGTTATGTTAAATTACTATAATAGGTACGTTAACATCTGGAAATATTAAAATAATTAATGAAAAAACAATAATCTGCAGAAAAATGATATGCAAGAATTATTATTAATAATAAAATAAATTATTACGACATGAAGACAAGTGTTTTGCAAATAAGTAAACGTGCTGTATTTGTTTTTTTAGTTTTAGTGGTACATTTACGTTTTACTTTCATTTATAGATCAGTTTCTAGTTCCAGTTCTAAAATATGTTTTATAAAATGGATATAAGTCCAAAATTAATATGTTGCAATATGAACTGCGCGATATTCAAATTTCGGTACAGCGGAACAAAAAAGATACATAAGATCATATATTCGCAAAAGACTGACGATTTGTTTTATATTGTTATTCACGGATGACCTTTCTTTTTTACATACTCAGTTTTGTAATAAACTTTTCAGTTATTAATAAATTAATTAATCCTCAAATATCATATCGATCAAATACCGGGCTTTAGTTATAAACCTTTTCCACTTGTGCGGTATTATACATCTCGGCTACTAAGCAACGCTTCAACTCCTAAAGAGTGCATGCAATTTTACCTTATAGAAAATGCTTGGCTTCCCTTAGCTAAACAGGTATTGTATCGGGAAAGCATGCTAATTAACACGACTAATTTCGGCCACCATTTCGAATTTGAGCGGGAATTTTTTTCTTTTACACGCCAAAACTGTCACTTCTGCTAATTTCAGGAGTTATTTGTTGGCGGACGTTCAAGATATCCACC
Organism: Metallyticus violacea; assembly: GCA_030762175.1. Lineage (NCBI taxonomy): Eukaryota > Metazoa > Arthropoda > Insecta > Mantodea > Metallyticidae > Metallyticus > Metallyticus violacea. The sequence continues at coordinate 361,435,760 of CM060846.1, read as the reverse complement.
TATTTCTTCTAGGTTTTCTCTTTAAAAATTGTACGTTTTCACTCGTTTGGTTTGTTTTGCACTGAACGTTAGATTCAGATTTATAGGTGTCGTTAATTGCAAATCTGAAAGCAGGCTCTTGACCAGGAGATTTTTGAATAAATTCGCACGCACAGGACCAGCTGATTCGAATTTAAAAGAATATCTACGCACAAAAATGCGCAGTTCTAAAGCTAAATGGCTAACCATTCTTGCGAATCAATGTATACTGCCGTGATACCGGCATGGAACAAATTTAGAAGTCGAGACAAGAAACTTCTCTCAAGTAGACAAGGTTGATAGCAAATCCGCAAATAAGGCAATCACATTTATGGTAAATAATCTAAAAACACTAGATTTAGTGCACATTTTATAATATAAATTATATTTTTAACATTCATTATTTTGAATTTAAATGTTTATAAGGTCACATCATTTTTCAAAGCTGTATGGGATTTTGATAGTTAGGTGGGGTGTTAAGTGTAATGAAGCAATTAATGACTTACCACCTAAGACGGTGAGAAGTTCTTCCAGAAGAAGAAAATTCAGCTTTATAAATTGTATTATCTTTGTAGGCTGCTTTTAGCTACAAATGTATTTATTTTGCGATTTCATGGATCTTCACTTCTTACTTTCCCTATTAAATTACCTTCTAGTTAACATTCTTTGTATGAATCTTAAAATAATGCTTTACGTTACATTTATAGTAGCTGCTTTTATGCCACATTTTCAAAGAGAAAGAGTAGACAGTTTATTTTCGTGCACTTGAACATAGAACAACTAAAGGGACATTAGTTTAACAGTTATGCTATGAAAATGTAGCACTAGATATTAACAAAATATGTTCCATAGGACAAGGTTTCATGATTTACTGGTGATTCGAGATATTATGTTTTGAAACATCTTTAAAAAATGGATGGATTTTATTTTAATTTTTAAAATACATACAATAGTATGTAGACATCATTATATTATACATTTTTGTCAATCTATATACCGAGGGTGCTGCTCATCATTTTATTTTAGTGTGAATTCAGTTTTTTCTTTGCTTGAAGTGTGACACCCCCTGTATATATAGTAAAATGTTTTGTGAACACATATTTTGAAAATAATGTGAACGGGATTTTATGTACCAATTTCTCAGAAATTATGTTTAGTACACAATTGTATTATGTACCAGATCGCCACAGATGGCCATGGTCGTTAAGGAATGAACTCGTAAGCGAGAGTTCTGGGGTTCGATTCCCACCAGGACCGTCCTTCAAGACTTAGTTTTTTTCAAGGTTTTCCTCACATGACGGGAAACTACTATAAACCTAAGTCTGGAATATTTTCTTCCTTAAGAAAATCCTTTACCAATTTATCATTTCATTTCATGTTCATTAGTGTCCATCGCCTGTGATGTATGTAGTAAAAATGGGCATTAATCACTATTAATATAGAAAATATGTAGCATAGCAAAAAGCGTATATTGATAAAACTTACATATGTTGTTTTAATATTGTTTTTCTCATTTGTTACAGAAAACACTAATTTTAATAATGATAATATTAACAACAATTATAATAGCCTCTTTCCTTACTGAGAATCTTAGATGCCCAAACATTACCTTAGTGCTCTAAGGAATATTTATAATCCCAAAAAGATTATGAATTTTCCCTTCCGGAAATAACTCTTTATGAAATATTATTAATAAAATTTCAATTTCTGATAAAATGGTATAGGAAAATATCTCTGGCTTTTTGTAGAAAATATTGCAAAATAATATACATGTATATTGTATTTGAGAAACTGCAATAACGCAACAATGACTACATATTCTAAAATATAGAAGACAATTTGTCAAATAGATTTTTAGATACCTCAAAATGTAATATCCAATATGAAACATAGAAACTACCGTCCCCTCAAGACAACATTAACCCATAAAATTATTTCCGATCTTTTTCGCTGATATTTCACATTCTGCTGCTGCTGCTGCTGATGATGATGATGATGACGACGACGACAGTTTTATCCACTTTCAATCAGGAATGAGCTTTCATTGTTCGTAATTCCTAATTATCAGCTGCAGCTGAGCTTTTCGTGATGGAATTTGCAGTCTTAGTAAATAATTGTTTCTTAAATGCCCACAAAAAGGTTATGTTTGCTTGCTGTTCAGATTACATAGCAGCATCAGCAAAACTTGATGCTATTACGGTGAACTTCCTCGTAAACACGCTCACTCACCCAATCCAAGAGCAGTGGCCAGTGTGAGTTGTGGAAAGATACGATCGTGGATTCGAAAGCTCCTTTTGGTAGACAACTGGACCTTTAGGGTTAGTCAAGATAATATTAAATAACTTTAAACATGAAAGCATGAAAATGCATGTTAACTGCAGACATACGTCCAGGATCTTAGAGAGAAAGCTACCAGGCAGTTGTACATTTCTATTGCTCAAGTTCTTCCTCTTTATAACTCTGCATTAAGTTCTCGCTGCTTCTGTCGTCATTCTTATATTGATGTTCGACATTTACAAATGGATAAGTCTGAAGTGCTCTCACATCCAAAGGATTTTGCCGGAGTTCACGTATGCAATAGGCCACTGCTTTGCACTTCGGTGCACCAGTACTTTGAGTCAAGTGTCAAGAATTTGGAACAGATAAGATAACCCACCAATATACACCATTTTACCATACAGAAAGAAAACGTTTTGTAGTTACTTTATTTTAAGTGTTATATTTCTTATTCTTACAGCAATACGTTAGAAGTGTTTAATGGTACCCAGATGATAGGATTTCAAATTCCAACCAGGCTGTCAAGTTGCAATGAATGTAAATGGTACCAACAAAAGCTTGACAACTGAGACCAATTAGTGGTAATATACTGTTGACTAGTAGCGTTTTAACCGATTGTGTAAATACATATCCTTTTAATGGATAAGGTTCTTAAATGATCCGCAGGAAATGATAATGGAGATAAAAACTAAATAACTGAAAAAAGTTATTGATAAAATGTATAGCTCTCAAACAGCAGACGAAATGATGATAAAACAGCTTTTTTGTGAAGAGGGTATCTCATCAGAAGCCGCTACAGGAATTAGTCACGTGTGTACAGCGTATTAAATTTAAATGCCTATAGAACATTTGCAAATTCTTTATTTTATTCTGTTTTGGTACTTTATTTTTCCTCCAAAATTTAATGGATTGTGCATTCAATAATTGTGATTTTATTTTTTTTATTTTGCAATTTATTATTCCGATGTTAGCTTTATAAAATCTTCCACTTCTATAGCTTTGCTAATACTTCGCTGATATTATTGAGAACATCTGATTATGCATATCAAACGCGAATACACTATTAAAAGTAAAGCAGGCGTATGTTTCAAATTTTACCTTCGATATCACAAACAATAATACAGGGTGTCCGTGAATCGCCGTTCATTTTGTTCGAATAATAGGCAGCATAAGTGATGGCCAAAGCCGCTGGTATAAGACCTATACTGTTTTACCATTACAATAAGTAGGATTACTTGCTTGTGTTTTAGTTATTTTATTTAAAATTGACTTCCTGGGATCGCCTACAGTCACCGCGTATTTGGTGTACTAACATTGAGCTTTGAATAAGAATACTAATGAAGTATTAATAATAAAAATTAATAAAAACACGCCATGTCCGTTATGAATGTGATATCTCAAGATTATCTGCTTATCCACTTTGACCTACAAATATGCAGCTGTACTGTGTGTACCACTGGTTAGGATGGTGGATTTCTAAAGGAGAGATCGCGAATTGTAATCCCGCTCTATCCTTAGGCTCTTTAAACCTGTAATGCATACTTTATTTCTAAGAAATTAGGTCATATTTTTAGGCGTTTCGAGATACATTGTCTTGTTAGTGTATGTAAATACGTTTCCAGAATATTCTCATTGTGCACAACAGTAACGTAAAGAGGAATACACAGAGAGGGTACATATAGTTGGAGAGAATGCTGCACGAATTCTGTTATCAACGTCGTTTGCCCGTCGACCAGTCCGTGTACCAATTGTTAGACCGATTGTTGATGGGCGTCAGAAGGATGTTCTGACATTTTTCGCGGGGGAAAAAACCCCGCTTGGGCATCAGACAAGCATTCCATTCATCGAATATTTCAAGTGACACACATACAAACTTCATTTGGTTCAAGCGTTAGCAGAAAACTATTTTACAGACCAGAACTATTACCTAAAGCGAAGCGATGATACGCTGTGTCCAACAACAGCCGGATTTCACTGTGCTAAGTTCTTTGGTCAGATGAAAGCACCGGCACAAACGGCGTGCTGGACAGATAGCAATTCGCATAGTTCCGTGAGCAACATTCCCCCAGTTTCGGTGAAAACTTAAAGAATGGGGACTAGTCTTTCTGGAAGGCGATCTCAATGCAGAACGTTTCTTCCCGCAGACTTGTTTAATGAGGTGAAGTTCAGCTGTAGCTGTCAACACGTTACTGGTGTGAATGGCGCACAACTAAGTTATAACCTCATGGTGCAGACTTTATGTTATCAATCTACGGAGGTGGGTTGGCCAAGGCAGGCCTATATCTTGGCTCCGTCCACCGGCTTTCATATCCGTAGATTCCTTTCTATGTGGACACGTAGAAGGACAGGCTCACCGCAACAGGCCACAAAACAACGCGGGCGCTCTGCAGATGAATCATCGCTACTGGCCGTAATGTCACACTATAGATACATAATGGCGTCTTTACCATTGCATACGCTCCGAGCGAAGCTCAAACGAACTCGAGGGATAATGAATGACAGCATTGAGGTCTCTGACGTAGGCTGAGGAACGCCAATGTTTATTAACCTGAATGTAAAGTAAAAGCAGAGCCAGAGACGGAAGCTTCAACGATAAAGCATATTAAATTACTAACATCATATACCAGCAATAGTATAGTATTAAGGCAATGAAATACGATATTTGTTCTGTCAAAACATTATAGCGTTTTCACTTTACTGTAAAACCCACCTTTAATTTTTATCGTGTATCTCCAACATGGAAACAAAGAGAACGCATGCATAATATACTGGCCCTTCATCTAATGGCCAGGAAAATCGAGATAGAATTAGAATAAAATATAAAAGATAAGGATATGATATTAGAAATTTCATGGAATGACCGTAGACTAATAAACTATTTGCACTGCCTGTGGTACACACCACATTGATTGAATTCGACCAAATTTAAAAACATTCTCTTTAGTCGTGTTCAGGGTCATCAAAACTTATTTTGGCACACCATTATACATAATAAGTGAAATAGAATATAGTTTGTGCCACCTCTGAACACCCTGTAACATGCAATCAACATTACCGGCTTACCATGCACAACTATGAAGTATAACTTCAAAAAGTGGATGGCGATTCGGGGACACTCGTATATCAAATGTGGTGTGTATTTGTAAACAATAAGCTAGACACCAGAGAAACCATGGTAGTCCGAACAGAATTATCTGCAGTCAGATACATTAATCCACATTGTCCTCAACAAACCCTTTTAAGACGACGACGAGAGAAGTGACAGAGAGCAAAGAGACGGATATTGCTTCAATATTTACGATGATGTGAAGAATTAGGTGAGGTTTAATGAAAAGTTTATGTGAGGGGATGAAATGCGTCTTAATGCAAGTTTTATCAGGCATTTAGTTGACGCCATTGACAATAAAGCTGTGTGGATGAAATGTAAAATAGCACTTGGAATAGTACGTAATAATAAATGGAGATGGTATATTTCACGTATTTGGCGAAAACACTGCTCTTGTTGAATCAGATTACGCCCAACTCTCTTGTAACTATACAGAGGTGAAGTTGTAAACATTAAGTAAAGTTTAAAGGAATAACTGCCAATTCCAGGCTTCCTTTGTATTAAACAAGAAGCCGCTTTATCAGTTCATGTTACGGGATGTTCAATTGCACACTGCTCTTTTGATCTAATTTCAGAAGGTTTAAAGCAGTTACTTTTTCTCATTTCCCTTTGCATATGTAAGATGCTGGTGCTTGCGAAGTTACAAGGGAGGTTCCGATAACCTCATTAACGGGCCCTTTGCTAGTATTGTTTTACAGTATTATACGCGATATTCGCCTACCTCAACTAATATCGTAGCTTTTCATTGACAGACACCAAGGCAGAACTGGATAAACAACTCCTGGTTTGGGATTCATGCTAATATATGAACTGCTGTGGGGGTATTTTTAAATGCCCATTTAAAAAAAAAATGTTCTGAATAAGGAATATAAATGTTGTTCTTATAAGAGGCCAGTTGTATACAGAGTTAACTTGAGCTTATAGTGTCAACTATAATTAACCACCAATTATACCTTAAGTTGCACATTTTGGTTTCATAAAAAGTAATCTAAGATTATTTCGCCTTAATCTTTAATTAAGTCTAACTCGCCAAATTTCAAAAGTTAAAGCACTAATAGAGTTTAGCAATTATTAAATGAAATATTTTCCAAAGTACAGAAGCATAAAAACTTTATTTACTAATTAAAGGCCGAGTTATTTATTTTAATTTCATATAGATTAAATTTCTGCAGTGTTTCACTTTTCATTTCGCGTAATAACAACAGAGTTGCATTCAATTATGGGTTATGTTAGAATAACCTTATAAGTTGAATATTGTAGATATTTCTTCACAGATTGCTGATTATTCCTACCTCTCATCTGATGATGAATTTCATCATGCTCCTCGTGCATTTCATGAGAGAAATAATCAATTCCTAGAACTGAATGACAAACAATTCAAAATGAAATTTCGCTTAGGAAAAAATGTTGTCGAAGAACTGAAACAGATGTTACGTCCCCGATTTCAACCATAAACCAAGTGAAATCATGCTTTTAAGGTTCTATACGACAGGGAGTTTCCAAATAGTTATTGCAGATTTATTAAAGTGGAGAAAGTAAAGTAGAACCATTCATAAAGTTACTAAAGCAATAGCTCTGAAACCTCAGTTTATTAAAATGCCAAACGAAGAGGGCGATGTAAGGAAACTGATGCTGGATTTCACATTCATAACTTTCCTGGAGTACACTGCACACAGGGTAATAATGCAGAAGTCTTAAGAATAGAATGATATTCTTTGGCAATTTCCCCTTATGTACGTTCTTTATCCTTTTAAGATCGAATCTGGTTTTTCATTTTCAATTGTTCCCTTATATTTTGACATAGGTCAGTAATAACATCCTCATATTTGATAAAATTTGCTCGCATTCGCTTTGGCATTGCCTTATCCATGTCTACGATGCGTAAAAGTGAATAATTATTTAATTTCTCAGCTTGAACCGTTAACATCAACTCTTTCTATACACGAATATTGCAAACTCGAGGTTACCTAGTTTGAGGTTACTTTTATGCAACAGAAACGATGGCTAACATGTAGCTACTTTTTAAATTACAGTTGAAAGTAACCTACAGTTAGCCACTTTTATACAACTGCGCCGTAGTGTGCGCAGATTTTTCACTAAAGTCTTAGGTTTCAAACACTTAGAATGTGTATGTAAACTAACTACAGAAGAAAGCTATGACGGCGAGTTAGCACGTAGCCACGCTGTGTTTTTTGGACCAAATTTATCGTACAGTTGCTTCTAGAACGATATGGGTACCAGTTCTTGTGATAACAACTGAGGTCAGAGCAATTAAGTGCGTAGCCGACACACGCATCCGGTTAATAAAAATCCAACGCAAACTTGAAAAAACCCGCAGCTTTTGTAGATAACAGACATTGTGATAAAGTTAACGGAACTGAAGTACGATTTCAAAAACCCTGGCACCATTATTACTTACTGTCGGTCCTGGTGGTGTAGTGGTAACCATACTTGCCTCCTAAACCCAAGATTGAGGGTTCGATTCCGGCTAGGATTGATGGATTTTCTCGGGCGTAAAAATCCTAGGTATGGCTTCCTTCGGAAGGTGAGAAAACCCGTAGGCCCCGTGCCGTACATTTACGGCACGATAAAGAACCTCAAGCCTGAAAGAAGAAGCCTCTGAGCAAAATTTGTCGGCCGTTTCACCCCCTGAATAGAATGGGACGCTGATATCCTGAGGTGTTAAAGAGCGTCCGTAAATAAACGAAATCAACAAAACCATCATTACTTCAGCATCAACAATAAAAATGTAAATTCTATATTCCAAAATTAATAGCCCAAACTTTAGATGATGAATAAAATAAAGACAATGTTTGTACATTAAGCAATTCAGGATTAAATTACACATTCTATGATCGCTCCCATGGTAAAAGCGGCAGGAAATTTATAAAATATTTTCGAAAACAGCACATTAGACATTGTAAAAAAAGTAAGAGAGAACACATTCTCTAAATGTTTTCTTCGTAAGGAAATGATATACAAAGTGTCCAGGACGAACTCTACCAATAAGAAAATGCTATAGGAACTAATTCAGTTACTTAAATGCCATTTGCTACAAAAGACACAGGTACTCGCCAGGTTTTATGTCAACCGTTTTTACTAAGTGTTCAATTGTATAATGGTTTTTAGTTTAACTCTTTCTTCATTTAATGTCATTTAGATATTCGCGACATGTGACGAGCTATAGGAGTTGCACGTGTGAAAAAATTTATTGCCCACCTCAAAAATTTGGTGAGATAGTTTGATATATATAAAATAAAAATAAAGTAACACTATTAACAATGTAACAAATTAACAGTAATTATAATAGTAGAAAAGAATAAAACACTAAGAAAAAGTCACACTTGAGATCGCTATATTTCGAACTCGTGGAGGCTTCCATGGAAGGACTTGTCACTTGTCTTCTTGCCATAGAAGGACTCCACGAGTTTGAAATATAGCGATCTCAGGTTTGACCTTTTCTTAGTGTTTTATCCTTTTCTACTATTATAATTACTGTTAATTTGTTACATTGTTAATAGTGTTACTTTATTTTTCTTTTATATTGTTTGCACCTCTGGTGTTGCTTTTAACTTTGCTTATTAAGTTTAATTTTCTTTTGCGTGTTTTGCTTTTGACTTCTTTACTATTTATCTATTATTCTTTTAATTTTATTTCTTACTTTCTCTGTGTTTTCTAATACTTTTTATTGTTTAATACATCTTATACTATGACACCTATCCAAGGTAATGTTATGAAATTTTGGTTCAACAAATGTAAGTACCATTGTAAGCAATTAGCTAAATATACAGGGCAGGTCATTTGTCTTCTTGCCATAGAAGGACTCCACAAGTTCGAAATAAAGCGATCCCAAGTGTGACTTTTTCTTAGTGTTTTATCCATTTCTACTATTATAATTACTGTTAATTATATATATACATGTGTGTATTAGAAAAATAATGTAACATTATTAACAACGTAACTAAAATAACAATAACTACAAAAGCAGGAAAGGATATAACACTTGGGAAAAAATCATAGATATGTTACTTTTTCTTAGTGTTTTATACTTTTCTGCTTTTCTAGTTATATATATAAGTTTCTGAATTATAAAAATAAGTTTATATGGTAAATTTTGTCCCAGGTATGGTATGGCATAAAAGTTTCTAATTTTGATTAAAAGGATATTTGAAATGAACTGGCCAGATGATATATACGCTTATATACAATAAAAATTAAAAATATATAATAAAAATTAAAAGTGAAATAAATGGAGAAGCAGAAAGGGTCACACAATATTTCAAATAAAGCGTAAATTGTGCGACTATATTAAGTGGTTTATCTGTTTCTGCTTGTCTAGCTCCTGTTTTATATATTTATATTTATAAATGAAAAATAAAGTAACATTTGAACAATGTAACTAAAATGACAATAACAAGTAAAAATAAAAGAAAACACTTAAATATACAAAATTATCGCTAAGACATGAAGGACTCTGTTCGACATAAAAAGTCTATTAATATTAAAGCGATTTATTCTGTTTTTGCTTCTTTAATATAGCTCGAGCTGAACCCCAACTGAGAGCCTCTAATCCACTGTCAGCACTTCATTACAGTTAGGACTACCGCACGCAAAAGCTTCGTCTTACACCAAGAGGTATCGCAGGTTATGACGATGCGCATTGGTGAATTTCTCGTTCCATTTGAAGGCAGCCTGCCGGTGGCGTTTATAAGCGCCCGCACATAGCCCCCGAGTATATAATTGTCCTATTAATAATGGAATAAACCAAATACTGTTTATTTCGCATATTTTTTGGTTTCTGATCATTAGGGCGCAAACTACTGCAACATCTTCGACGTCCACTGTGCAACTAGTTTGAGTTTTATTGATGACAGTCACTCTCAAGTTTAACAGCAAGGTGACAGTCACGAAATATTTGCGCGACAAAACAATAACTCATGTGGGATATCCCTTAGTCGCTTCTTTGTGCTGTCTATGAGAGAGTACATATTATACACCTGTATTAGTTGCTTTTTTGTTGTTTTCGTTATTTCTACGGAATTGTTCTGTTCACTTCAGTTAAGACATAAAATAAAATGAGAACTTTTTAATCATGAATTGCATTTGTCCTGATAGCGTTCATGTTCTCAGACAAGCAATAGTAAACGTTTTTGGTGAAGGTACACTAGAGGAAGCTTAAAATAACCAGTTGTCAGTGAACTATTAAATTTTTATATGATAAACATCAAAATAATATTTTCATTTTTACAGTTTGTGATATTTAGATGTTATGCTTCTGAAGAAGTAGTTACATCAGATCCTAAGTAGATTTTCAAGTCAAATGAATATGAGCTTTCAAACAACTTGCAAAAGAACTATTGAAGCAATAAAAAATCTAAGAACTTAGGTATTATAAAATAACTAAAGTCCAGCGGAAAGAACAAATATTTTATAGTGTTCGCTGTATAAAGACCTACAATATTTTAGAACAATGCCAAAATTATTTAGTTTCAGAATATTACTTTCGGCGATTCAAAATGGAAAATGAAACAACTTTTGAAACGTTGCAAAATCTGTTGAGGAAAATGTACAGAAAAGGCATTTCGAAGACATTTAATCTCGCAAACTGGGCAACAGCGAGTAGCTTAGCCGGTGGAGGGGAGAAAATCATCGTTTATTTATTTGTTTTATTTACGGACTCTCTACAACATCTCAGGCCATCAGTGTCCCATTCAATTCAGGGCGTGAAATGGCGGACAAATTTTGCTCAGAGGTCTCTTTTTTCAGGCTTGAGGTTCTTTTTCGTGCCGCAAATGTACGACACGGGACCCACGGCTTTACTTCCCTTCCGAAACGTAGCGTAGCGTAGCGTAACGAAATCAAATGAGGCGTTTGGTGGTTAGTGACGTAACACGGAAACACACAAAGAAAATACCCCATTCCTCCGGCACTCTAAGGCACGTAGGAGGAGAAAACACATTGTGCCGCATTTGGCCCATTCGAGGCGTCTTATATAGAACAAGAGTTTGAATTGCGTAAAAAATACATAAAAGAAACCTAACAAAATTATCGTAATACTTAATGTAGTACCCATTGTGTATTTACAGGGAGTTATTCTTAACCTGCGCCCGAGCTGAACGCAGCAGGACCAAAACAATTTCTGAGCACGTTGCCAGTAAATTGCAGGTTGCTGTTATGTAAACAAGCGTTATTTCTATATTTGGTTATAATTGAGTCTGGGGTTAAACTATGTGTACATTTGAAGTCTTTGTGTTATTACAGGCTATTGGTTAGCCAGTGTTAGTAAAGAAAATTTTACTATAAAAAGTTATCACCAGAACAGAGTAAAAATAAAGTCTACAAAATTAGCTTCCATGCTGTTGAGGAACTTAAGAAAATATCAGAGTAAAGATGAAAAGAATTACGGAAGTAGATCCGTTGGGAGTGAATGCAAATTTCTTTATAAGATGCCAAAAACACGTTACTGACACCACTTCCAAAAACTCTTATAAAACAGGTTAATGTTCGTTATGAATGCAAATATTATTGTGCGCATGGCATTAGTGATCAAAACTGCACTAGTAGAAATGCGAGGGGAAATTGTTCATCTGGCAATAGGTTACGCGCAGGTGGCGTGCAGACGCGGGACAAAAATAACTCTGCAATACACAGGTGAAAAACGTACACTTTCAACTATAAAGCGTTTAGCAGCTTCAACAATTCTTATAGCGTCCAGGTTCATATTTCATAGTTTGGCATTCTAGAAACGAAACCTTAAATGTGTTTTTAAGAACGAAAAACAAACACAGAATTTGGACCACTAATAAAACTAATTTCTGAAAGAGATATTCCCTTTGACTTTTGAGTAAACTTACACAGAATCACTTGCAGCGATGTTTCTTACGAGTATTAAAAAGATACACTTGAATAATAAAGAAGACCTTGCATGAAAAATCAATTCGCAGTAAAACTAAAATTATCCACATGCAATTATAATTATGACAGGTGACGCAGGCTATAAAGAACGCTTCATATTTTAGCTGCTAGACACTAGAAGATTTGTGAATATTATTTTATACAGTACGAAATGGATATTTATAGAATAGAATGCTTCAGACACAAATCTGCGAAAATGTTTCAGAAATTCAGCATGATAGGGTTTTCATTATAAAATTCCGTTCTGTCCTGTATCACCACATATTATGTGTAGGGTCTTCCAATAAGAGTGTCCTACTTTGAACACGTAACAGCGGCTGTTTTAATGATGCTATTCGTCACATTTTTCACATGGTTACACTTGTTGACAAATAAACATGGAATGTTACAGCATTCCACAACGCGTAGAAATTATCAAAATATGTCATCCGTTCGCCAAGCATTCCGTGCACTTTATGAAGTGTACGGTGTACGCAATTGTCCCTACGAGAGAGAAAAATTTGACGTTTGATGGAAAATTTTGAGGCAATCTGTTCTGTCCCAAATGGAACGCCTGAGTGCGAACAACGCGAACGCTCCAATGAAATAGTCTCTGTTCGTGAGAGTGTAGGCGAGAATCCACAGAAATAAATTTTTCAGCAAGCACAAGAATTTGGCCTTTAATCGACCACAACTTGACCGATTTTGCATCAGGACTTAAAATTTACAAGCTTATAAAGTTGTTTTAACTGAACAACTACAGCCAAATGACCATAGAAGTTGAACCAGCTTTTAGCCGGAAAGTAACATTTAGCAACGAGACCGTTAATGATTTCCTTAACAAAGAAAATTGCGACTTTTGGAGCAAGGGAATCCAATGAAGATTCAAGATCGACCACTTTATCCCCAAAAGGTTACGGTCTGGTGTGGATTTGGGTACCGCTTAATCATTGGTCCATATTTTTTCTAGTTGAACAAAGAGAGACTGTTTGTCAATGGAGAAAGATGCGGGGTTATGACAATGGATTAATTTTGACCTCGATTGGAAGGTATGGATCTCAGAAAGTCTGGTTTCAGCAAGATGGCGCCAAGTGTCATACTGCTAGCAAAACAATCGACCTTTCGAAGGAGAAGTTTTGATGCTTCATCGTTTTACGTGGTGGCGATGTTAACTGTCCCGGATATCATGTGATTTGACGTCGCTGAGTTACTTCTTAGGGATTATGTTAAATCATGGGTTTATATTCATGTAACATACACGTAGTTTCACTCTCTACATGAGGGGAATATGCTCTAAAGGTTTGTTACACCTGTATATTCAGGCGTCAAAGAAATTCATCGTCAGAAGCAAATTGGGTTACTCAATCGTAAAGATGTTCTCCGCGAAATAGCATGTTGCTCATCATAACCGGGAGACAAAAGAGAGGCGAGGATGGAAACTCCAGTGTGGTCCTGTCCAACGGGGCGCCCGTGATGTAGTTTCCTGGGTCCTTGATCGGAAAATTTGATTTCTAATATTAATTCAAACTTCAAGACAAAAGTATTTCCTTCCAAACATCTTCCCAGTAGCATGTTTTTGCATACTCAACGGTATATATTATTTCCCGAACCAAAAAGTCCTTTCCTTTTTCCTCTCAAAAGAAGGGTACTTGTCCTAACGGCGTTTTTATTCCTTCAAGCAGCTGTGTTACTGTGGTGTCATAACATTTTCTGCCGTAGACAAGACAGACAAATTCACCGATACGCACCTCCTCCTACCGCAAAATGCGCTCTCCTGAGACCTCAACTGGTCGGGAATTGGAGACAAGTGACCTTGAGTCCCCCCCAAAAAAAAACTATATCGCAAACAATACCTTTGCTCTTTTGAACATTTTTATTTGTGCCGATAGCGAGGGAAGGGAGTCAGTTTTTGAACAAAACATTCAGTATAACTTAAGAGCTTGTGAGTGTGGGTTCGGTTACATGTCTCGATTGTTCTTAACACAGTATCGTTTTCAGTTTTAACAGCTTTTTATGGTGTTTAACGCCCGTGTTTACAACTGGGGCACCACAGGTGGTGGACTCTGATAATACATGAAATGGTATATTGGGTAAGGATTTTTTAAAGGAAGAAAACGTTTAGGGTACCTCCCGGCATTTGCCATTTATGAGGACTGAGGAAAACCTGGAAAAAACCCCAATCAGTGAGAACGGTCCTGGAGGGATTCGAACCCCAGAACTCCCTCTTACGAGTCCGCGCCTTAAGGACCTCGGCCACCCATGGCGGTAGTTTTAACAGTGATTGAGAGGAGCAGTACTGTTCTAAGGAATTTAGAGGAAAACCAGTGTGTTTATTGTGAAATAGATGTGTGTATGTCCCTAAGAAAAGTCATGTACAAGTCACACGAACTTCAATAGTGAATTTCCTGTTAATTCCAAATTACGAAAACACAAAGCTAGAAAGTTAAAATCCAAAATCGCATTACAGCAATGTGTGCTTACAAAGCCAGTTCAGCAAAATAGTAACGTGGACAATGGTCTGTTACATAGTCTGTTAAGTTTTAGATAAATGGATAAAACCCTTCAGTGAAGGGAAAGTAGTTAGAAGCAATGGTCATTGACGCCGAATCTCTGTTTCATGGTCACAAAGATAAATCTGCACTTACGTCTTCCATTAAACGACTTCATTTGTCCCACCAAACTTAGCTAGACGGGTTGAACAGGTTTGATAAAAATTTAGACTTTTAATTATATCAGGACCTGCAATCGCGTGAACATTTTTAGCTTCAGCTTGAAGAAAGCACGGGTGATTTTATTAGAATGGTCTTGCATGATTTTACGGTTAAGGAGGAATTGCTGCCACTTCATTAAGCTGCTAGGGAAGCAGACATATTTAATGCATTCTTGATATTTGGGAAAGATAGGAACATTCCACTATCTAAACTTGTTGCTATAAAACGGATGGGGCGCCTTCAATGCCTATGGGTTTCTTTCTCTTTGTGCTAAAGATGATTCATTCCAAAAATGTATTTCTTGTCACTGCATTTTCTACCAGGAAGCTTTCTGCGCAAAAGTGCCGAAGTTCGACCATGTCATGAAAGTTACAACTTGTGTAGTAAATACATCAGATCATCTTCTACACGTCACCGTTTGAATATATGAGATTCTGAGCATGGTGAGGTAATTCTTCATGCAGATGTAAGATGGCTTAGTAGGCGGGAAAACTCTGGAACGACTCTGCAGATCAGATCTGGATGAGATCAGAGATTTCCTGAAATCATCTTCTGGCCAATATCATCAAGAACTTGATGAGATACAATGGCAAATGATTTAGGTTTCTTGACAGATATCACCTTAAAATTAAACAAGCTATACCTCGAATTTCAAGGGAAATATCGCATTATTTCAGTGTAGTAAATGCTTTTCAGAGGAAATTAAACCCATGGATTGCATATTTAAAAAGAAATTTCCTTTCGCACTTTCCAACTTTGAAATCAATTATGGAAACCGTAAATGTTGGTGAATGTGATCATATGCCCAGCATTTTGAAATCCTAGTCACAGAATTTAGTAACAGGTTTAGCCAGTTTTCAACACTTGAACGAGTGATAATGTTCGCTTCAGTTGATATTACTGAACTTGGAGGTAGGATGTATGAGATATTCGGAAATTGTAATTTTGAAGAATCAGAAATGGAAAATATTAAATCCTCAAGAAGATATATATTTGAAATCTTGTTACGCAACTTGAAGCAACTTCTGGTCTCTGGTGGACAGGAATGGTCCGTAGTGTTGCTTTGAACATTTGTTCTTGTTTTGGTTCGACATATGTTTGTGAGGTCACATTTTCATCTATGAGCATCATCCAATATACCTATTCAGCCTGACAGATTCACGCAACTAAACACCAGTTTTTTCCCCAACTTGGTGCGAACATGCACAGTCAAACTTCACACTTATAATTATACAGTTACTAATAATTATTTTGAAATATTTTTACAGTATAACGTTTTTGCAATGCAGCAGCAATGAAATAGTGGGGGCCGGCACCTAATTAGGCATGAGTTATAAGAAAGTTGGACAGCATTGCTCTGGTGCGTCCTCCGTATTCTATATATATATATATATATATATATATATATATATATATATATATATTTCACCATCGGATTATCATATTTTGCGTCCCCTGCAGTACAACCTGGACAAGCACCAGGTCAGAAATTATGATAGATACGGAATCCTGTGAAGAGTTTCATAGCATCCAGAGAATCCAGTGGAATTCACAAGCTGTTTTGACGTTTTAAAAATGCATTGATTATAATGGTATCTATTTTCCTGAGTGAAGCTAATTTCTTGTGTACCTTTAGATCTTTAAAATCAACTGATATGGTCCGACATATTGGCATGAAAAGATGGTAGAAAAATGTTCATGAAGTTCATGGCGTTTCACAGAGCATTCTGAAAGAAGCGACCAATATCGTAACCTCACCATGTAAGCAATTCAGTTCTGTATTCACGTGGATTACTCCATATTCAAGAGCGGTGTTTTACACGTGGATATTGTTGTTTGTCTGTGCAGTCTGCTCTGATATTCCAAGAGCATGGAGTTGTAACGTTCTGTACCAAAAAATGTACTACTTTCTCATGCGGAGTCCGGGCTTTTGAGAGGAAGTCTACTTGGAGTTCTTCTTCCGACCATTTTGGTTGCAACTGCGGCTATCATCTTCAGTCATCGTCTCTGGAGCGACTGATATCAGGTTTACAGGTAAACATTTCAGAAGGACTGGCTTACTCTGATCTCGTGACTGGTGGCGCGGGGAGCATGGTCCTGTGCTATGGATTTGTGTTGACCCTTAAGAGATTGTTGGCTGCTTCGTTTCAGAGACTTGGGTTTCGTATTCTGCACTCTCAAAAAGAGTCGTGTAAAGGTTTTTCGCACGAAATGATAATCAAAAGGGGAAAAAATACCGTATAATGTAAAATTGTATTTTGCATGTTGTTCATGTCATTCATTTAAGGACGCTCTTTAACATCTCAGGTCTTCAGTGTCCCATTCAATTCAGGGCGTGAAATGGCCGATAAATTTTGCTCAGAGGCATCTTCTTTCATAATTAAGGTTCTTTTATGTCTCGTACATCTAAATCTTGGGTTTAAAAGACAAGTACGATTACCACTACACGACCAGGTCGGACTACCTGCAAGGCCAACCCTTCTAAGGCAACAGGAAATTTTCCATGATAAACACTCTCGAATCTCGTATTCTGCAGTATAAAGTGCCAACTATCAGTAAAGAGTTACAATTGAAGCATAAAAAATGCAAAATGGAGGAATATGTGTTTTCCATACGACGTTATACATTTAATTAGGATATGTACCCTCCTTAATAATAATTTCATATTTTCAAACCTACAGAACGCATTATTATAATTCTTACAACACTTTTCTCAGAAAAATAATGATAATGATAACAGTTTAAATACTTTATTATGCACTTGTCGATATTCAGGGGCAATCTTCCACTTTTGACATGACCGCCATAATTTTTCATGCATACGTCTATGTGAAGATATAGTACTTTGATTGATCTTCCCAATTGTGCTCGTTTATTTATGAATTATTCAATTTGATAATTTACATTTATATACGTTTGTTTCTATTTTTGGCTATCACATCTTTATTACATGCAAAACTTGTGAAAATGGTGTAATTTAGTTTGAAAGAGACTGAAGAGAGAAAAAGTATTTTCTTGGCATTTAGCAAGAACCCTAGAATACAACAAAATCTAAGATGCTGGCTTGAAATATATACAGGGTGTCGCATTTGTCTTGTTCACCCAAAATTATTTGTGTGTGTGTGTGTGTGTGTGTCAAATGAATAATCGTTTCTAAGAAACGTTTTTTAACATCATAAGTTGTTTTCAGTGAGCAATATAAATGTGGGTGTGTTTGAAACAGAAAAGGCCTATGACAATTTTTAATAGTGTTTAACGCCCGTTTTTACTACTGAGGCACCACAGGAAGTGGACACTGATGATACATAAGATGAAATGATAAATATTTTTTAAGGAAGGAAGCGTTCCAGGCCTAAGTTTATGGTACCTCCTCGACATTTGCCAGTTATGAGGACTGAGGAAAACCTGGAAAAAACCCCAGTCAGGGAGGACGGTCCTGGCGGGATTCGAACCTCAGACCTCCCACGCCTATGACAATAACACTACTTTAATTGCACTTAACCTAAAATGATAATTTTAATTAAATACTAAATTATTAAAGCTTCTTCTTCTTCTTCTTCTTCTTCTTCTTCTTATTATTATTTTTGCAACTGTCGGATAATATAATTAGGTCAATTGATTCCCTGAATCATTAAAATATTTAAAATTGAACTTGTATTTGAAGTTACCGGTATTCCTACGCTTGTAGGGAACTTTATACAAATTACAAGAGCTACTTTTGTGAACCAAAACATTTGTACGTTTGTATGTACAGGTTGTAAAATACAAGTTTAGAACAAAGCTTAGTGGAATATATTTCTCTAAACATTACAAGTTGCAACTTCATTCACTTGACAATACTTTTGTGGAACAGTGTCCTAGTCTGACGATTCAGTTTCTGCTGACTGATTTCCTAAGAACGGAGAAAACACAAGTCTGTGTATTCCCGCTGCAGGATGAGTTGAAACAGTTATGGCATGACACAAGTAAATCCTGATTGCAGAGACTTGCCTGTTTACGATGACAATATGTCCAGATATAGCCAGCAAGTTTACCATGCCATAAGGTCCAGAAGATAACAGAGTGTTGAGAAACTTGCGAATTCACAGTCATTACTAAAAGCACCTCTAACCACTCACCGAGAATCTTTAGAATCGTTAGCTCGCATTTGCCAAATTGCTCTGCTAGTGCGTGTATCAGATGTACTAAATATGTAGCCTATAATGTACTAAGCAACTTGGCGTACTTGAAGGGCATATATCTTTACGCCATAAATTCTTGAAAACCTTTTTAAAAAGGATATCTAGAATGAGAATTTATATCCAATGCGTTTAAGACAATTTAGTCTTCTGTTCTGCTCCTTATAATCGTTGTACTGCACGTCGATTGTCTGGAAGCAGTTTCGAATTGATGCTTTGCACGCACATTCTGCCCAGTCGAGTCTGCTCTACGTAGCCTCTGTGTCGTTTCATTTTTTCTGTAGTTCTTCCAGAGCAGCATGAAGTTCTCCGACCGCAAGATGCAATTTGTTAAGCCCAGCCCTTACTAACATTGTTCATGAAATAGTAATTTGTTAATGTGAATATCACGTTTACTTGTAAGGAAAGGTACATACTTTCTCAGCAGTGCTATCAATTAGTGACTAAAAACTATCGGAACGGATTTTGGAAAATGTACGTTCGGGTAGTGGGTTCGGGGTTGATTGATTGGGGAAAATAGACTTCGGGTTTTTTGGATCGGGAAATTGGTCTGCAAAGGCGTTTGTAATGTTGGTATATTTCAGCTTTGAAAAAGGCACTCAGATACACAGCCACTATTTATGTATGGTGGTTTCCAGTGTTAGCCCTAGGATAAAAGAGAAGTGGAGTTGATTTAGGCTTAAGGAGAGGGGACGTACTTTAGCGTTTTCCAGCAGAATTGTGCTACAGCACAGACCATTCGATATACGAGCTTACCGACACTGATGACCGAGTACGTAAGGCACAGACTTTAAAAAGGAAAGTCTGGGGTTCGATTTCGGCCAGGACTGTCTTTCCTGACTGATATTTTTCCCAGGTTTTCCCTAGTCATTATAAATGGCATGGAGCACTTCCTTCCTTAAAATAAAAAATCCGCTAGCCATTTATCATTTCATATTATGCATCACCAGTGTCCACTACCTGTGATGCCTTGGGAACATGCGAGCCTTAAACTACTATTTATAACACGAACTTTACAGAGGATATAATCATATGCACTCGTGTAATTTACATTAATAACATGCGGTTTGTAAGCTACTGACACACTGCTTTCTTACCTCCATGTGACAGTGAGCAAGCTAGCGGTAATATAATTTAATATAACGGTTTAAATGGTAAATAATATATGTTTCAGGCTTAATTTGTTTAATTGCAATTTTGCTTTCATTTTCAAAGGTAATGGTCAAATGTCTCTCATATACAAGAAATCTTATCCAAATACACCATACAGACATTTACCTATACTACGTCGAAAACTGTGGACACAGAAACTGTCAAGCTTGAAACGCGTCCCATCAGACAAGTGCTCTACTTTTCCCTAAGCTATTTATATCACAATGATTGTTTATTTACAAAAACCTTTCAGCAGTTCTCGCTCCGGTTATAAATCGTAAAGCTTCTGCAATCTGACGAGGATTAATGTGCATGGTGAAAACAGTTCCTCCATAAATAGTTTGCAACCACTACAAGCGTCATCTTTAATCACGTGCTATAGAGAAAGAATGCCGTTAGTGCACGAATTTAAATTCTTTACTTTTGGTCAAAGTTCCGGCCATTCAATTCAGCAGGTTACTATTTTCTTACTCTGTGTTTAATGAACACATTGTTGATGATATTAAGGGGAAACGCTAAAGAAATTATAGTGAAAGGGGCGGAAGCATAACTTTTATTTTGTAATTTTTTGATGTTTCACGTAACAATTTCAGGTGTGAGTAGAACACCATTAAGAGAACTGAGAAGTCGATTTTCTTCAAAATGCATATTCTTTTTTGACCTTAAAATAATATACATCTAGCCTTTAAAATACACCACATACAGATTATACAGCAGGACCTCTGCGATAAATTCAATCTCACAACGAGAAGAATTTTGTTAAACAACCTATGTTCTCTGACGCGTCGTTTAGAAGGTGCATCCCTGTTTGTTTATGTTTGTGTATACTGGTTCCAAAGTTAAATCATGTCCTTGCCGTGTACCTCTGTGTGCCATCGAATGCAAGCATCCATTGAGAATAGAGGTATATGATTTCCTTATGTAGACATAATGTGTTGTGGAAAGGTCAGGGGAAACGACGAACCGACTTAACGCCCCTAATTGTTTTCTTTGGGGGCGACACGAGCTGATTGACCGATTATTTCGTCTTTTTTTTTCAAATGGGACATCAGTCCGAAATGCTTGTCAAAGTCCACAGATACTGCTACGATGAATGTAATCAAGTTCAGACAGTTTGAATGTTTTCTGTAACTTGCTTGCAGATGGACAATATATGCCAAACGCTTTAAATGCCTATAACACCTGCATTTCCTTCATTGAAGTATGCCTCCTGAAAGACGGTCAGAGAGCACAATTTGTTTCAAAAAATGTTATTCTCATCATTGTACGTACGATTTGTCTCAGATGTCTTGACTCACCTGTACATATGTTTATTGTATATAGAATATTAAAGAGGACTTTTACATATGTATTTTAAGGTACCAAAAAGTTGTGAAAATGGTTAGAAGAATAAAATAAGCGTACATAGAAAAGACCATGAAACTAACAAAGCACTGTCATGAAATGGAGGGTTTGCACAAAACACAAATATTCGAAACGTAAACCATTCACAGTCAAGCATTATTGCAGTCTATCACTAATACTGTCACAGTGTCAACGCGAATCAGTTCTGTCTCATCACTGTCATTTCTAGATTTCAACACTGTTTCATATGTGACTTTAACTACTCAGATAGGAGTAAACCCAGGGTGTTGAGGTTATGTGATCTAACTGGCCACTGAGCGTGTTCACTTTTTCCGATGCATTCATCAGGAAACACCTGGCTCAGAAAATCTATTACTCTTCTATCACAGTGTGGAGCAGCACCATCTTGCTAAAACCAGATATTCTGTTGACGAACACCACGAAACACCTGTCTGTAGGTATACATTACTAGAGTTTAAATTTTCTTCTACGAAAACTGGACCAGCTATACTCTTTCTCATGAAATTTGCCTACATAATGACTTTCTGAGGCTGCTCTGTGTGCACTGCTGACATCCAGGACCGGTTGTGACGAGATAAGTATTGATAGTTATGTTTAAATAAGGTGTTGCCTCATCCGAAAGCATTATGCATCTTGTAGACCCAAGCTACGGTCGATGTATGCCTTACTTCGGAAGGGAAGTGAAGCTATGTGTCCCATGTTATACATTTAGTGCATATAAAAGAACACCAAGCCTGAAAGAAGACGCCTTTGAGCAAAATTCACCGGCCGCTTCAAGGGATGCTGATGACCTGAGATGTTAAAGAGCATACGTAAATAAATCAAATAAATATAATTTTTCTTTCTCTATACACAACCATTGTTAGAAATTCCATTCTTTCTCTCTGTTTCAGAATCGAAACCTCGATGAATAATTTTTGACTAAGCAATTAAAAATGAATTATTGATTAGGCAGTGTTTTGTTAGTTTCATAGGTACACGTTGTTCTTTTAACTTTTCTTCAAAAATTGCATATTCCATACTTAATAAACACTCTATGCATAAATCATGGAAATTAACTGGTTATAAAACCCTTTAAATTGGCCATTCAAACATGACGGCGTAGGTCGACGCTCTCTTCTCATACAGCTTTATATATTAGCTGGGAATCCAAAGGATTATAAGCCATTTAAAAAAGTAAGAGAAGGTAATATTTACGGACGGGATATTAAAATGATAAAATTAGAATGTGAAGAACATATTAAAAAATGTATGCAAAGTTAAGGCCAGTAAAACCTGCTATGCGTACAAAGGTAAAAAGCACGCACAGTTCATGGAAAACACGACTTCTACAGCATTATGAACCGGCTATGAGAAGTAATATGCATAAGACCGTTTCAGAAATAAAACATTTGTGATAAATGTTCATTAATTTTCATAAGTTGCCTTATTCAAAAAAAGTAATTAATTTTATAAACATTAGAATTCTCTTCCCGAATAAAGTGTTTCGTTTAAAAACTTGAAAGCTGTTACTCAGGATATGAACTTAACAAGAAAAGCATTTACAATGGTTCTACCTAATAACTAAATAGATTTTTCATCATGTATTATGCAAACAATTGCCAAACACCCTACATCTTAAGAATTAAAACTTTGAATAATGCAATATATTATTAAAGCGATGTGCGTTGATTTTCGCAAGGAAAGGGTACAAAAAATAGAAAAATGCTACCAAAATTAATAAAAAAATTAGAATAGGTAAACAATATATGAAGAGAATAAGCAGAGAGGAATGTGAAGGTAAATTGTTCTATACTTAAAAAAAAAAAAAAAAAAAAAAAAAAAGTAGCCTCAATTTCTCATTACTTCAGGTATATATTTTTTAAAGTACATAAAATATTTATATGAACATTTTACTGAGCATTTCTTGGAACTCTTTTATCATGTAGACACGTATTTTTTCCCAGGTGAGAGATATAATAGCTTCAATTAAAGTCAGGTTCCATTGATTTCATTTATGTGTCATAGGAAAACTAGTACATATAAAAACAAATTCACTAACCATAAGTATGAGATGTTATTGTTTTAATAAATATATAGCGTACGTTATGTTACTTGTGAACAAATGCCTATAGCATATTTATTTAATTTATATGTATTTATTGCACATATGCTCAAATTATAATCACTCCAATTACATTTCTCACCTATTGAGAAGTTGTTCAACAAAATACATTTTAAATAGCGTTGTAATATAATCTTCCGTGGCCCATATTTATTAAAAAAAATGTCAGAAATAAGTTAAGGAGAAATTTGTTCAAAATATTTGATTGCTCATTTTTAATTTAAAGGTTTAAAAAACTAAATTACAAATAACATAATGCATGTAGTATAATCACTTTTTACATGAGAGGGTTTTAAACACCCGTTGAAAATAATGAATATTGTAAAGAGTCGTAATTACATTTTAAACTGTCTGATTTTTAAATTTTACTTTTTGCGTTTAAAATATTTCAAATGATGCAGTTTTACCCAAATTTATTCAGATTTTCAACATCTAATTACAAATAACGAACAAAAAAAATATTATTTTAGCGTATTTTATATTACTCAAAATAAGCAATAATTAAGTTCATTCCATTATGATAGTATTAAAAGTTTCATTAGCACATGGAAATTGAATATGTGTATTATACTGATAGGGCAGACTGATTAAATTTTTGAAGAAACATGATTTAAAATTGCAAAATTTAAAATGTTCAGCAATAGATACCCTTAATTTTGAATTAACTGGTAAATTGTTATATTTTTTTCAACATAATTTAAAGTTCGTTTTTCACCGTAAAGAATATTTTCCCAGGGTAAAGATAACGCAATGGAAAGGATAAATGCTCCATAGTTATTGATCTTAAGTAAAGTAATTAAAGCAGAAAGCTCACTGAGGAGAGGGATGGGTGTTGCACGCTATAACCTGCACGCGGAACATATTTAGAAAAGAACGAAAGAGACTCCAACAAAGATCCAGGGAATTTGTAGATGAGTTAAGGGATTTAGGTGCATGTTTCTGTCAATGTTATAACTTTAAACCTTATTTTCTGGCATTTGAGAATTATATAAATAACATACCTTAACTTTCAATCAATATGAAAATATTACAGCTTGTAAATAGCAATTGATCAAAAAAATACTACAGAAAAACGCCTACTGCATCTTTAAATACAAGTTTTGTCTCACTTTATAGTTTCAGCAATATATGTTAGTGCCCCCATTGCGAGAATAATTTTGTATAAAACAGAAACTGCAAAGTAATATTAGAATTTACACGAAATTAAAAAGAAAAAAAAAAGAGATTAATTTATACAGACGCTTCTCTTGGTGTTTTTAAGGGTCGTATCGAATTCACATGAGCTGATACATAAATGCGAACCTATTTCAAAACTTTATATTACCAAAGGTCGAGGTTGAAGATGGCAACTGGAACAGCAAGAAATATTTATAGAATAGTAAAAGATGTTTAAATTATATAAAGGCACTTATGATGCAAGGGGCATGGGGAAAAACGTCGAGGGATTTCATGATTTTAAATAAAAATGAGAATTGTAATATTGCAAACAAAACGTAGTGGTGTAAGAACATAAACTAATGTAAATTTGAGTTCCTAAGCACGTTAATCTAAACAACTTATTGAGCATAATTGCATAAAAGAAAATCAATCTCTTTAAATTCAGCACCTTTATTATTTTTTCTGGTCTCTTCTGTCAGATAATATTATGTAAACACCAGTAAATATACAACTTTAATGTAAATAACACTCTAGGGAACGGTCTAGACGTGGTGGAGTTCAAATAAGAGGAGGGGTGAATTCTAAATATATGTACATATATATTCCTATTCTGCGTCCCAGATATCAATTATTATTGAGATAGGAGAGGTTTTTAACTATGCCCATAAATGAGCGCAGCGCGCGCTGGTACAAGGTCATTCCAATCGCTTGTCATAACCAACAGATCCCGCGCTGATAGGCGCACATAACCAGCCGCAGTTTGCTGTTTCCAGAGTAAGCATTGTTTCTGTTTATGGGTTATTATAGCTCTTTATTATATTGGTGTATCGGCGTGCTAGGGAAGAAAATTTCACTTAATGCTTTGCACTGAAGTAGTTAACACTAGAACAGGAGGGAATTGTTTTTGAATGGTTTATTTATGGACGCTTTTTAACATCTCAGGTCATCAGCGTCCCATTCAACTCAGGGCAGAAACGGCCGACAAATTTTGCTCAGAGGCCTCTCTTTAAGGCTTGAGGTTCTTTATCGTGCCGCAAATGTACGACACGGGACCCACGGCTTTACTTCCCTTCCGAAGGAAGCCATACTTAGGATTTTACGCCCGAAAAAATCCATCGGTCCTGGCCGGGTTCGAACCCGCGATCTTGGGTTTAGGAGGCAAGTGTGGTAACCACTACACCACCAGGACCGACAGGGGAGGGATAAAAATACACTTTAGTTCATATTATGAAATAAAACGAATGCTTTATATATGCTCTAATTCATCAAATATATTCGAGCAGAAATGCGAGGGAATCATATTCATCGACGTAGTTGGCCTCGCGCGGCTTGAGTTCAGTTGCGGACGCAGGCTAAAAATAATTCTCTGTATTTGTCCAAAGAGCAATTGCGGAAATTGTGTCAGTCTGATTGTACTCGAAACAGATCTTGAGTTTTTCATGGATCTAGCTTTCAAGGTAGTCTAAATATTTCGCTTGGTTCTATTGAGCACAAGGGATAAATTTGCAGTGCAGTAATGGTGTTGGATATATTAAGGGCTCATCATAACGGAAGAAACTTCGACTCCACGACAGCTCGAGGAACTGTGAACAACTTTAACATCAATGAAACTGGCCACAGGCGTCCCCATGGATATGGAAGGAGTGGCCTTTGCTCATAATGTCCTACGTGAAGTGAAGTTTCGTTAGATGGTACCTGGTTTCTCTGAACCCCAGCTATAGGACAACTTCTAGAAGCGTTTGTTGTTGCAAGCAAAACTTTTATGGCCTCTAGCGTCGTGAGGGCGGGAGAAAAAAGAAAGTGCTGCACGTAGAGTATTAGCAGAAGTGTGGCTAAATTTCTCTCCTTGTGTCGTGATATGCCACGTCTTTGTACCGCAAACGGTGCACCAGTTATTTATTTTGCGTCAGATTTCTTCAGCGCTCGTCTGTTATTTATCGTTAACTTTACATTTGTCTTCATTTAAGTTAAATTACAAAAAGGTATTGTGAATTACAAATTAATTAGTTTTTGAACTTTCGTTTTGGTGCTTCGGCAAGAAATCAACAACAATCGTACCGTTCTTGAGTGAGATAAGGCTTGTTTTATATGAATTAATTTCTATAAAGACTCATTTTGCCTCTAAACGCGAATTGCATTTTCAATGAAAATCTAAATGCCTGTATGTATGTACCTAAACGAAATTTAACCCACCCCACCACTAATTTCTTTTCCTTTGAAATATGAAAAAGCAAGGTTTTGATTCAAGTGTTCGATTCTTCTGGGACAACTTGTACAACCATTCTTAAAAAACTTGCGAGATATTTTAGCTGTAGGGAATTATTCAATATAGGGGGCACAGATATAGCAATTTTATTCGAGTTCACACAAAAATCTCTTAATATAAAACTTTAACTAAAGACTTTGCTGAAGCAGCAGCCATTCTATACCGCGACGTATGCCTGCCTTTCAGCTTAGTAATTCCGTCCTCCTTCCGTAAACAGGTTAAAATCATGGATTGATTGATTGATTTATGGACGCTCTTTAACATCTCAAGTCATCAGCGTCCCATTCAACTCAGGGCGTGAAACGGCCGACAAATTTTGCTCAGAGGCCTCTCTTTCAGGCTTGATGTTCTTTTTCCTGCCGTAAATGTACGACACGGGACCCAAGGCTTTACTTTCCTTTCGAAGGAAGCCATACTTAGAATTTTTACGCCCGAAAAAATCCATCGGTCCTGGCCGGGTTCGAACCCGCGATCTTGGGTTTAGGAGGCAAGTATGGTAACCACTACACCACCAGGACCGACCAAAATCATGGAAATATGCATTTGTTAAATACTGGGCTTTCACGTACAACGATCCCCACGTGCGGTGTTTCGAAGCGTTTCCCGACACCCAACAAAGGTGTTTTAGCTTCGCTTCTAAAATTGTGTATAAAATCTTATCTCGTCCCCCTTCTGCTAAACAGACATTGTATCGGGAAGTCACATTCTGATTGACGCGTTTAAGTTCGGCAATTGCAATGTTTCATGCGTTCACCTGTACGGTTTGAAGTATAATTTTGTTGTTTTATGTGGAGAACCCACTGAGATTCCCCCTTGTTGGGCTAATTTCGAAATGATTTTGTTAGTGAACGTTCAAAGTGTGCACCAAATTCGTTTAGTTTATCCTCTGTTAAATCTTACGTTTCCGCCATTATTTTGATACACCGATCCAGTAGCATCAAATTTAATAGCAATATCGTGAATTTCTTTTCTGGAAGGAAACAATTGACTAGAGAGATGCACACGAACTTCTGTACGAACGTGACGAGCTGACTTGTATTTGTGGTAACATTTAAACAAACAAAAAACAAAAAAAAACTGCTCTAGAGTCAACTGCCCTATCTTGGCGAAGCTCAACTAGTGCACTAAGACTTGAAAGGAAGTTCAAGGACAGAAGGGGAGCACCGTCAACGGGATTCAAAACATCGCGCATGAGAAATACCTTTTAAGTGAACGCTCTGTACTTAGACCTAAAGTACGGGAAAAAACTTAATAACCCCATCCCACCAAGTTCCGAGTGTCCAGTGTTATCCCTTTCGCTTAAAGCGTAACGCACTGCCACGAAATATCTGAAAAATCTCCAGCGTTGTTGCTGTTACTTTCGTACTTGAAAGATTGAGCAGAAACTATGAGTATTTCCTGTTCCTCACATTACTAACAATATCTGACGATACATTAGCTAATAAATAACGAAAAATAAATAAATAAATAGTATACTGTCGTTGTGTACGCGATCTCTGCTAGCTCTAAACAGTACTTACAGAGATTCCAGATACGTGACAACATTGTTTTCCTGAGCCCACTCTGGCACACATCACTTCTTATGTGTATTATGTCAACATAACATAAACAAACAACTGGATGACAAGGACAAAGGGCCATCAAGGCTTGTCCTCTACTAAACAAAGCAAGAACATTGGCGAGTTTGTACAATCACAATATTATTTATTTATTTTCATAAAAGTGGCACTACCAGCCAAATATCCTATGTCCCCATAGACTCTCTCTACAAAGTTATGGGGAAACAGCATTCTCCTTTCCATCTCCACCATCTTTAAATTCCCCCAACGGAACCACTCACTATTCCGGAGTGTTGGGCATGCGATAACACGTACTTTTTACTGTTTTGATTTTTATTTATTTATTTACAAAGTAGTAAAAAATATTAAAATGTTAAATCGCACATGCTAAAAATGTATGGAACGGCTTTAACAGATAGAAAATAAGGTTCTTATCAGGACTTAACAATTTATAAGTGAAAATCATTTATTAGAAGGAATTTTATTCTGAACCTCATGGAAATGTATGACAACGGTTTTTTTTCCGAATAATAAACGAGTCCTCATGAATGCGCCTAGTAGCAGTCGTGAATATTAAGCTTTATACGCCTGCGCAAAAATTCGAAATCTACAGCAGAACGAAGAATTAATATGAAAACAACTGTTTGAGTCAGTAAGGTGAGCAGCGAAAACACGTGACTGCATGGGAATCACTTTTGATAAAATTGCCGTTAAATTTAACATGCATCACGGCAGGTTTATAATATTATTCATAATGACCGCGGTATTGAAAATTGTTTTGCGGATGGGTCTCAAGGCAACATAACATACCATAACCGTGTGCGGATTCGGATTTCTCAAGGGCACCAGGACGTCATGCTTTTGAATAAGATTTTTTTCCTCATCAAACTGTAAAAGGATTCGAGCCCAGAGTGTACCATTATGGACCAGGGAGTAAGCACAATCCAGTCCCGAAAAATTCCAGACACAGGTTTCCTCTTGGAAAGTTATGTTGATGATGTGGGATTTCAATTAGACTTCCAGGGAAATGGTCACACAGCAACTAATACCCGTTGGGTTGACATGCTGGTGAACACATAGAAACGCATGGTAGTCTTTCGAAAGAAGTATTACTTGTTCACGAAAACGCCCTCTCCCATACGATTGCACATACAATGGACAAATAATCTGAAACTTTAGGTGTTGAAACATCCCCCATACATTTCGGATATAAAGGGATTCCCACTCCATTGCCCATCGATTCGTTCCCTGGGTTGTTTCGGGGAGTCGATGGGGTTTCCCATTAGGACGGTACCTAAAATTTAACCCGACCCACCGTTCAACTGGAGGCGATTGCCTCGTCCAAGCGCGCTGTTCCCAACGGAACAGCTACCAGTTTCACCGGTCGGTCGGCCTGACTCATTCGTTAACCGAAGTTAACCAGCGAGTGACCAGAGCATTTAGGGACCTCACACTTCCCTGCAACAAACAGCGCTTGAGGACTTAACCTGGGCTAGCAAGGTACACGCTTGAAGCATTCGCGAGTGGCACTTTGCAGCCGCAGGTACCACATACCTATCTGGACACTCCCCGAAGGTACGGGCTCGAATAGTGAGAAGTACCATGGGCACTCAGGGTTTGCAGAGTCAGCAACAACCGATGTTCCCCCTCGCGGGAACATTTCGGAGAGAGCATCATCGGAAGATCGCTTCTTTGCACCTTCGAAAAAGCGTTTGTGAGTCAGATCTTGCAGACCACCACGATGTAATGGAGGCGCTGCAAAGTTGGTTAAAGGGCACTACAAGAAGCAATAGTAAGTTTGTTGCGAAGCAAGGTGACTATGTCGAAAACTGAGGCACACTCAATACTGTTAAAGTATTCTTGCAAAAAGTTATTATTTGATTCCCTTCCATCGCATTCATGTTTAAGATATACACCCTGGCAATAGAGTAATCCGAATACTTTAGCATATAATTGGGTATTTTGAGCGTATTGAGAAGCACAGAAGTTTAAATGGATATTCTCAAAATAATTTGCAACTTTGGTGTACAGAAACCAAATATTTACTCTTTACATAATATGTATACAAAAACGGTGCACAGATCTAATCTAGCAAAACTACTCAGAGACACTTGATTAGTACTAACAAAAACCTGAATTTGGTAATATCAGCCCTCCAACAAACGCTATCTATTTCTTTCTATAGTGATATCGAAAATAACGTAATTTCTTTTCCGCTTTTCCAGTATTTCAGACAGAAATTAACACTTACTCTGAACTTTTTTCTTCCTAACAATTGAGAAA
The DNA here is from genome assembly GCA_030762175.1 of Metallyticus violacea. Taxonomy (NCBI): domain Eukaryota; kingdom Metazoa; phylum Arthropoda; class Insecta; order Mantodea; family Metallyticidae; genus Metallyticus; species Metallyticus violacea. Next base: position 361,404,689 of record CM060846.1, on the reverse strand, counting down.
AAACTGACACCTATGAAGCACTCTGTGTAATCTTCCAAAGTTTCAAACATACTGGTCATTTATTGCTATTCCGTCCTCAATAGCCCACAAAGCAAGAAAAGTGACAAATTATAAAATGACAATAAAAAGGAATAAAATTATAGGTGGATCTGAATGATTGGCATAACCTACAGAGGAGGACTTGCGTACCGAGGCCGCTTGATGGGCTCTTTGCACATATGTCCCCCAGGGACTTCTTCGGAAGAAAGGGATTTTTTTAATAGCGTTTAACGCCTGTTTTTACTGCTGAGGTATCACAGGCGGTGGACACTGACGATACAGGATATCAAATGATAAATAGGTAAAGGATTTTTTAAGGAAGGAAGAAAACGTTCCAGGCTTTTGCCATTTAGGAAAATCTGGAAAAAACCTGTTAGGGAGGTTCGTCCTTCTGGTAATCGACCTCCCGCTCACGAGTCCGAGTCTTAACGACCTTGGCCAACAAAGGATGTAGGAGGAAGGGATGAAATTGAGGATACCCAGGGCGGCCAGGAATACAGGAGGCGTTCGTTACACGAGTTTAGGCGAGAGTCCCTCACAACAGCAACCCCCGACCCATCAACGTAGCACGCAAAGTGTCCCGAGATCCCACCAGACACTAGGAGAGGAACTTATTCAGGAAGCAGGTCACCGACACACCTCGTCTGACACCTCCGAGCGGGAAATTCATGGAAAGTAAATATCCATACCCCAACATTCGCCTAAGTGACCAGGGGAAATCACGAAAAAGCATATGGTCAGGAATGCCGGCTCAACGAGAATTGAATCCGGGCTAACGCTTGCTAACGCTTGCGCAACCCCCTGGGTGTTTGTTGAAAATACATGCATTCTTATACCAGATTGATCAATGATTTATGAGCGAAACAATCACCGAAAATCTGCTAAAAAGTGACCAATATGAAGACGTGATCAATGCTGGAGAGATCGATTCTCGATAATAGTATTTTATCTCAGAATTTCTGGTCTTCAGTCACCGATATCTCAAGAAGCATTATCTTTGACAGAGACTACAATAAAGGTACTGATGTTTCCGTTTCTTTGCCCTTAGGTAATGCATTTGCAGATGAAGCAAAAAAGAAGCAGAGTAAGTGTTTGCAGACTTCCGTAAGCCCACGTTTATTAAGATGTCAGATGTTTCCCCATTGTGACGTCAACTGAATCAGACAAAGCTCGAAGGTTGAAAGTGGCAACTGGAGGTCACAGAATCATCGTCCCACTTCTCTTCACAGGGGACATCAGTACAGCAATTTCTAAATACAACAGGCTTTGTTTACGTAGGCGTTGTGTCAGCACAAAGACAGTATCTTAGCTTACAACTGAGAAAGGAAAGTGGACCTCTGACATAAAGTGTCAAAGGCTAGGCTATTCTTCTATCGTGAATTTGTTCAGATCTCAGCCACCATGTAAACTCTCAAGGTTCGATATCAATAGGCATTCCCTGAACAAACAAAATTCAAGACATAGCATGGTGGGTCATATAGCTGGAAAAAATGTAACAAAGCAACTTATATTTGTGGTTGGTTTTAATCTCGGCATCTTAAGAGAGGCTCACAACTTAAAAGGTTGTATCTTACAAGGAAATTATTATTGAACTATTCCTGTAATCTTGATTGACTTGAAGCATACCACAAGAGTAAGAATGATTGATCCTTACAGAAAATATGAGTCAAGTATGCTCTTTCAAATTAACAATGTTTCATCTTAATTTGAAAACGCATCAATTTATCACATACTTTTAATTTTAATATTAATATTTCAGAAATATATTATTTTATTCTAAACCTGTAACTAATCATTGAATTATAAACTTTTATAGAAATATATGAATCCCCATCTTACATTTTAATACAGTAAAAGTAATAACCTTTCCTACATTATATGTACAATTTGATGCTTTTTGTAACAAAACTATTTATTTTCAGCGGTGAGCCTTGACACGCAGTGACAGGAAGCAAATGAGTGATCAGCCTGTGCTTTTGTGTTAGATAAAACATTGAGGTTAGTGTAAAAGATATTTTGCAGTCCATTAAAATTATATAAAGTGTTAAGTGTGATTTTAAAACGGCGAAATAAATTTTCAAGAATAAACTATAGATTTTTGCTAAAAAATATTCCAGTTGGTCAGAAAAATAACTAAATATTCCTGAAAAGGTGTATAAAGCAGGCCCATCATTCATATTCATCCTATTCCTCCCACTTCTGGCGTTGGCAGACTTTTCGAAGAACGTTAAAAATAACTTGTTGCAACACAGATATGTCTATGAGCATCAAGAAAACGAGATGCCGTCAAAATATTAAAAGAAATTACAGAGATCTTCCCTAGAAGGGCCAGAAAATATTTTAAAACTCCTAAAATACACCGCTCCCATTCTAAATAAGAAGCATAAATTATTCTAAAAGAGAACGACTTATCTATAAGTGTATATAAACATCTTTAATGGTGCAAAACAAACAAATTACAACATTTATTCTTTATACTATGCTGTCAGAAAAACAGAAGTAGCATGCTATCCAACAAAGAAGATATAAATGTTACAGATATTTCAGCAAAAATAAGTTGCAGTCCCTAGTAGCCCTACCAGTTAAATGCAATTAGTAAAACTCGCTCAAAAGAAACAATAAGTATTACCTATTAAAAAAAAGTATTTGTGAGGTAGCAGTGGACACAGGCAGTATATCCAAGAATTTGCTGGGCTTTCTTCTTCGATTCAGATATACCTACAGAGCAAAAAATTATATACATATTTTCACTGTATATATCTATTTAATATGTTTCAAAGTTGAACGGAAAAAAACAGTAATGTGTAGTATGATGTTCAGTAAACAGATGTGACTCACATACATTATGATAGCGTTGCTACGTGACAGGTAAATCAACAATGAAGAAATGAAGTCAAGATTATCAACTGGCCCAGTGTACCTGAACATGATACGCACATCTCTCTTACCCGCCATTCATACACTCTATGGAAATGAGGAATTTTACTTCCAACAGAATGGTGCATCACCACATTACTACTGAGATGTAGTGCGTACCTTGATGACAATCTTCCAAGGCACTGGATAGGACGAAGAGGCCCGATTGAGCTACCACCGGGTTCTCCGGATCTAACTCCGTTGGACTTCTACCAATGGGGAACTCTTAAGGATGTTGTATACCGTAGAAAACCAGCACTTAGGAAAGAAATTGAAAGGGCATGTGCTACAATCGCTGAGGACACTTTCGCAAACGTTGCTTAATCAGTACTTCAACGTACTCAGAAGTGTATCGACGTCGATGGTGAGCATTTTGAGCAACTGTTGCAACTGCAAAAGTTTAAGATGATAGTGCCCATTATTTTCTGTATTTGTGAATTCAGTTTTGTTATGTTACCACAGTTTTGTCTTTGCTTGAAGTGTGTATACTTTTTTGGCTCTCTCTGTGTTTAATTTCAGTAATTTCGTTACAAATGTGTTCAACTTCACAAAATCAGACAGAAAATTATTGTAGCAGAATGTGAAAGCATCATCTTCAAAATACTGCAGGCCATTAATTTATTTTAGAAAGAGACTGCTTTCTAAAATGATTTTCAAGACAAGAAGTTGAAATTATTCAGGGATAAATTCAGAGTTTGAACGCAACTAAATTAAACATAGGAGTTGAAAAATCCAAATTCATCATAATTTGATAGCGGCAATGGTTGACAGTTAAGTTTGTAATGCGATAAGACACACCTCATCACAAGTATGTTACATACGTAGTGCTGGTCTCAAAATTTGCGGTATCTGGAACATCTATAGAATTCCAAATAAAAATGGCAGATAAGAAAGTTCAACTTCGGTCTGAAATGGATATTGTAATACATGGCACTAGACTCGGCGAGAGTGGCTCCAGTAATGATGGAAATACAGCTGATAGTTTTTTTTAGAGTGCTTCGCTGTGTTCTGCATTGCCAGGGGTGAGTGTGGAATTAATTGCACGAATGTCAGTCACCATTCTTCGGGTATTATATAGAAGTAAAATCATTTAATAAATATGCACTTAATACAGCAGAATTATATTTAAATTTATACTCTGTTTTATATATCACAAAGGATAAATGGGAGAAAAGTAATTGAACATGCCAAGCTGTCCATTTAAATGTTACAGCAGGAAACTATAAGTGGCCAAGTTTTCTCGACGGACGGACATCAATTCAGGATGCGTTTAATCGCGTTATTATAGTTCAGCTCCTGTTCTTTCTCACATGTCACCACAGAAATTACAGTAGAACATGCCTTTGCTAGTCGAAACTTTAACATAGAAACACAATATAAGTGAAATAGCCTCAAATGATGAATATGCCATGCTGACATTGGTGCACTAGACCTCCAGAAGCGCTAATGTGAAGAATCTGTTCTAACGATCGCAAAGTTCAGACTAGATAAATATCTGTAAAATAATAAAATAATTACAAATAACTCTGAGAGGTCTAGTCTCAAATCTTTCAATTACTTAACACACAGGAAAGTATATATAATGTATGGATGAATTATATTTCCTTACATGGTCAACATTTGGATGTTACAAAGTCATACTTAAAATTGTTTTGATCATTCTGGGAGTAACATCCAGGCATTATATATATATTTTTTTTTTCCGGCTGGAATTGAATTTTGACCATATATGGTTTGTGTACCCGGTCAATGGAGTTTAATAAAGCCAATAGCTTATACATAAATATATTCAAAGTTTAATTTTCAACTGTATCTTTTCCAAGTGAGTAGAAACAGCTAATCATAGCAAGTAGTACTTATGAGATCAACTTGTAACATTAAAAATACATATCTAATTAGATAATCAAAGCAAAAGTGGGAATGAAACACACGCGTGCTACTTGTTAATATATTTTTGTATACCCTAACTGTAAATAGTCTTTATTGTAGGTGAAAATCGCTAATAAAACACTACATTATCACACAAGTTGCAAAAAATTACCACAGTAACATTTATATCATTTCATTGTTTTCATTGCTAAAAGCAGTCATTAACTGAATTCTATGCTATGATAGTATTAAGAAAACAATTTATATATGATTGAAAATAGAGTATTGAAGAAAACGTCATTACAGAATTAATAAAAATTAGTATGCTAAAATTAGTCCTCAAATGAATTAATAGATTTTAAAATACTAACCTTTGTGAAATATCCTTAATTACTTTTTTACTTTTTATCCAGTTAATTAATATGTCGTATTCTTTCTGATTGGTATTATAAGCTTTTCTCAATATTAGTTGGAAATTTAAGGCTTTTCAGAATGGGCCAAAAATGCCTTGTGGTAAATCCATCTTCGCTAACAAAGGAAATAATATCCATCAATATGTCAAAAGTATTATAAAAACGGGCATTACCTTCGGAGTAATTCATTAAAAAATCTGCATTAATTAATAGTTTTATTTTATTAATATTCCTTTATACCAGTCTGGTATACAAGGGGGGGAAAAAAAACCTTGTAAATCTAGATTATAATGTTATGCAATTATTGCATTCATAAAAACTACGAAACTGGCTTCGCTCTTTTCTTAAACATTTAATCATGCTATTATAAACCATCATAATATACAATATGGTGTTTTGAAATAATGACAATGTTAGCTTTCTGTAACATTCTGAATTTCTGCATTAATTTTTAGAGAACGAACGATTTTTACAATTTGCACTGATAAATAGCAACAAATGTTTTCATTTCCTAAATGCCTTAAATAATTGAAATATAACAGACAAAAGGCAATGTTTAATAAAAGTTAAAAAATCAATTCCGGACCATATTTTGAATTCATGGATCAAATATTTAAATGATAAATTTGACTAGGCATATTTTGCATTATCAGACTTTATTTAGAAGATAGACAATTAGTTAAAACGTATGCTCAGCTACTAAATATTACATTAATTTACACATAAAATTAATTTCATTGTTTTTTCTTATATTTTAAAGAAATTTCCTTAATTTCTGCATATACATGTTTACTACACTCAAGCACAACACAAAATTACTAAAATGCTGTATTACTGCAAACATCAGCTGACGAGAAATGTGAAAAATTACCTCCTTTCATCATTATTCTGCTGCATAATTTAGTACAGTCAACTAGAGTGAGCATATCTGCGCCTTACCAAACGGGTTTTGCATTGCTTTCCAAAAATGGAGGACAAAAGCTTTTTGATCATATATATTTTGGGGAGATTACACATCTTGGAATGAATAAACAATTAATTAATTAATTCGATTTCAATATCGAAAAGGAGATAAAAGTGACAAAGTATATGTATATTTTACATTTATCGTAACTTTGAAGAAAAAAAATATATTAGCAAACACAAAAATCAGGTGATATGTATAGTGCCAAAGGAGCTTTTATATCAGGTGTTTCACTCTCGGCCCCATATTTCCCCTACCCTCTAGCCAGTTGTCCGTGAAGGCTGCTTACATATTATCTATACTCGGCAAGAGATCGTCAACAGTCATATGTATTATGTGCAACTAGCAATACTGCACGTGCAGTACGGTATGAACCGATACGGACTACTGGCCCCTTCTTCCATGCAACGATGGATACCGCAGCCTGCATGATAATTTTTTGATCAGATGAACGATAAGGTACTCCGTACGGCCTATTTTCAGCAGGATGCAACATCTGCTATATTCAGTATGTCTTTAGAGATGTGATTTCTAAAGTACTTTGACCACACAGGCAGTTTTTTTTTTTTTTTTTTCCTATGGAACTTTCTGTAACCCAATAAATAAGACATGGACATTTCGCAGAAAAATAAGGCTGCGACCTTCTGTAATATGCAGAGGAGTATGCAGGTATGTCTTGATGCTAATGGCAAACACTTTCAACACTTGCTATGAGCTCATCGTGTTTTACATATACCAAGGCATGCCCGTGTTTATTGTAACTCGATTGTGTCCCTTTGTTTCAATTTCAAATTTAAAGGAGAAATTAGGGGCCAAGAGCGACTGAAAACTCCACGAGTTTAAATGGAACCTCAAATTTTGTTCTCCCCCCTCTCCCTGAAATTGGGCAATAGAATCCAACACTTTTTTATATATATAAAATCCTGTTTAAAAGCTTTGCAATTAAATTAATTTAATAATCATACACAGATTATGCTCATTTTATACAAGGCACAAATAATGCATTATTGCGACTTCCTCCTAATTTACAATGGAAAATTATGTGGTCAAGCATAATACAAGAACCGTGATGTGAACATTTTATTCAAAGAGTAAATTTATATTTGACACACAGCTTAACGTTTCGCCTTATTTGCGTTATCGGTAATTTTGGGTATGGAAGCTCTGCCCCAAAAGCAGCAAGCAAAATTTTAAAAACCGATCTCGTCAAATTTAGTACTGCCAACTACATTTATTATTTCGTACTTATTATTATCTTATGTATAATGTACATATATACACCAATGAAACAATGACTTATTCTTTTCCCATGGTTTAAAAAAAAATAGGATGCTCTATTCGCCTTTGTTGATTGTCCCCTGAACGTTCGTTTAATGCACTGTATTCCACATGAGGCGGAGGCGGAAACAGCTGCAACTTTCAGTGTGGAGTGAGATGAGAGAAAATGAGGGCACTCTTAATGCCAACTCGATTGACGCCAGGTATTGGAGTTCCGCACAACGGCGGTGGGAATGCTATGATGATGGAGCAACAACGGAATTTGTGGCAGAGGAAACAGAAGAAGTACCCTGAGAAAACCTGCTCAGGAGCCAGGATCGAACTAGGCCCGCCTAGATGAGATAAATGAACAATGTGTCATGCGCCACTAACAGACTTCAGTGGCCTTTTACTGTGTATATCCAAGCTGTTCGTCACCTCCCTCCGCAAACCGGCAAGTCCAGGGCAATTATCTAATTTACTGGATTGCAGATATCGAATCTGTACAAAATTTCTCCCATGAAAAGGACTGAGGGCAGTGGGTCAGCATGTAGTCCTGCCATTTTGTCAACCGATTAGCAGTTGTTTTAAGTAATTATGGATAGAAGAAAAAATGAAACAGAGGAAACGACAGAACCCAGACTGTGTCCACTACAAATGCCACTCCGCCGCTCAGCATGCCTCATTTCTGAAAAGTGATTTTGGCTAAATCAGATGCAACATTTGTATTCTTCCTGTAGCCTAAGATTTTGGACACCTACATCCTTAGTAGACCAGGTAACAATGCTGATGGCTTCCAGTGTCCATTAAGAGAGACTCGTTTGTCTCGGCTGGAGCAGAAGGCGTTACCTCCAATGACAGAATGTTATGGATGAGAGAGAAAAACTCTACATGCAACACAAACCACAAGAGAATTCAGATACGCCCATTTAGTATCGACCAGGTTTAGAACAGCACCGACTACATACGGATTGCATACTTCATTCCCTGATGGCGAAACCATAAAACTGTAGCCGTATATCACGCCAGAAATAAAACAAAGAAGGGGGGAAAAACTGCTGAGGTGTCCCCCACCTCCAGCTGTATGCCGGTACTATAATTGGTTTCAAAGCTTAACTACTGGTGATGAGCCTGCATGCTCAAAGGAAATTCTACTTCCTACAGCGCCAGAAATTTTCATTAGAATACAAATCCTTCCCTCTACGGATAATATTGAAAAAATGTCTGAACTCCTCTTCCTAAGAGTTTTCCTGATACAAACCATATCCACATGAGTGAACAGGGCACTGGTAATCTCATACCGTAAAAATACTAGAAGCTTTTGCCGGATCCTCTTGAACATCATTATAGTCCAATAATAAACTACATGTCCCAAGGAATAAAACACTCATCACGGAATTAGCTGTGTCAATGTTCAGTCGTTTTCACATTAACTAACACAAATTTAACATTTTAATATGTACCCATAAACTAAAACCAGCATTTCCACGAATGTTAACTTTTGCTTTGTGTTAGAAATAACAATGACTGGCTTTTTTGACAAATAAAATACACTTATTGGACCTCTTCATGTAAATCATCTTTGATAATTGTAAGTATCCCATATTTCAATTGTTCAAAATGAAGCAGAAGAGAGCCTATAAAGTTTTAACTAATTTGAACGAATTTCCTTTGGCGTTAAACGATCTATTGCAAAGAACCTGATCAGTGCGCGATACTCAATTTTATGCAATACCTACAACCTGCTTCCTTTAGAAAGCTATATTAAATAAACTTTTTGAAACAATGACATGGCATTTCAAATGAAAACAATTTTATTCCCTATTACATACAATAGAGACCGAGAACCTTTCAGAACACCCTCAATTTGAACTTGGTTAAATGAAAAAGCTGATTAAGGATCATGCCTGGAATATGACAAGTACTCCTAGCCATACTTGAATTTTATACTTCAGATGCGCTTGTGTTGAAATAATTCTGAAGGAACCAAAATTGAAGGTTCCATATAAAACAGATATAAGTTTTAGCAACTGATGTTTTGTTGTTTGCCTCTTAGTGAAACTGCCTTGTCACAAAATAATATAAACCAAACAGATATTAGTATTAACTGTAGAGAACACGAGCAAAATTTCTGTTCCTTATCGTCTAGCGAAATCGGACAGCAAAACTACTTCTATACTTATATTTTGTCGATCATTTGTGAACTTATAGAGAAAGAAGAAATTAAGCTTCTTGCAAAATATTGATAATTATTTAACTAATTATAATAACTATTTATTAGTAGTTTCTATGCTAGAAGGAAATTAAGGCACTGTATATTTAACCTTAGAAATAAATAATATTGAAATATTTCGGAATATATCGGGTCATCGAAAACTTCCTCCGCACCTTGCTGATACCACTCGAGAAACAGCTGGTATTCCGACATTTGACCTATAGTTTCCGCATTCCACACCGACCGGATGTTTCCAGCATGTAAAGTACCAGCTGCTAAGTAAGGGTAGCTATTGTTTTGTGAGTAAAGGTGGTGTATGTCAAGTGAAACAGCAATTAAAATGTACTCCATAGAGGAACGTGTGTTTCTAGTGGAAAATATTTTTGCTAAGCGCGGAAATTACACTACGAATTTCAAACAATATTTCATTGCTAAGTTTTCAAATTCAAAACCACCACGCCGAGATACTGTCCGTAATTTAATAATAAATTTCGGGAGACAGGTTCAGTGCTAGATACTGCGAGGAGTGGTATACCGAGTGTTTTAACAGACTGGCAGATATTTCAAATAGACGTTAATTACCGTTTTTGATAATAAATTAAGAGAGTGAATTTATGTCTTCAAGAAAACAGCAAACATGCTCAATATCTTCTTTAACAGGCGAGTTTCACGGTATTTATTTATCTACATTATATTTCATGTAGAAATAGATTTCGAAGTGGAAGTAACACATTTCTTAACTAGCGGAACATTATAACCATAAGCTCCCAGTGCTGCCATTTGAATTCCGGTCCCTAGCAGAATTTTGGTTACAGGAGAGATGAGGAGCGACTTCTCGATGACCCGTTATAATACAAACTAGTATTACATGAAAGCTTCCGAAAGCTGTTTGCTATAAATAGCTCTTTGTTAAACATTATTTCGCCCCAAGGGGTTATCTTGGAATTAAATTGTTTCATCCCCTTGCAGTCATTATAATATACTTTTAAAATCCAAGTTGATTCCTTACTTATATAGAATAAGATAACACTATTCAAATCACTGGTATCTATAACAGGAAGTGAAGCATAAACCCGTATTGAAACGAGGGTTGAAACTGCTCGCGCACAGTTTCACCAGTGAACACACGATGTGTGGTCGTGCAGCGAGAGAGTGCTAAATAGTTAACTACATTACGGATTCACCTCTCAACAAGAAAGACCGCACATGCGTTGTATGCCAAGCACTCTACACCGCGCGCTAAAATAAAACTTTATCAGAAGTTAAAACTTTTGTAAGCTTTCTGTTTTTGGACCATATTTTCGAAAATTGAAAAAGATTCCATTTAAAAGTATAATATTTTAACGTGAATGCAGCTCATTAAAATACGATTTCATGATATAAAATCTTTTTGATTAAATAAATGAATATTGGCCATATACCTACTATAAACGAGGAGATATAATTATAATTTGTATTTCTTCATTTCGCAGATGCAAGTACATTTATTTTCAAAGGCGCAATTTTTCCTAAAATAATTTTCAATTTTCAAAAACGTGCAGTTGAACCTTATATTTTGTTTCAAATCAAGTACTAATTTTGTTAACGTTTAGATCAATGCATTGCACCTTATTCAGGCACAATGCATTACCAAACATTCCCATTTTTTAATAATATAAAGCACTATTGATCAAACCACCTTTGTACGTCAGTATGTGACTTCGTCAAAAAGAAGTTATAGTGGAGTACTAAGTAAATGTAAGCGTAAGCTACAGACGACTGTTAGTGACCAAGCCTGCTGATTACTTACTCTGGATTAAAACTAACTTATAGCGAAATTCAAAATTCCCTTTTCAGGGAAAATGTTATGATTACAATATTGCTTGGGCTTAAATAAAAGTTTAAAACAATTTATTAAGTGTCCGATTTCAAAACACATCCTTAACATTAAGCATTGTATTAATTCTTTATCTGACTATTGCCCTTAAAAAGCGTTCATTAATATTAGGAGCAACTTTGCTGAAATGACATGTTAATCTTGTATTTTTAGCGAAAAGTTACATAAAACTATGTAGTATCAGATAAATTGATTTCAATGGTTGAAAAACATTCTGATTAATGTTAAAAAACATATTACTAACTCTCCCTGCACTTTAGTAATAATATTCGTTTTTCGAAATAAAAATTTACTCTGAAAAACTTTAATATGAATATTAAAACGCAGCCTAATGCAAATAATGACATTTAATATAAACTCTAAGTTTCAACTTTTATTAAAACACGCAGTGCAATATCTTTAATATTAAACGAGAAAAGAAATTCAATTTCATTAAATTAAATCTCCTGGAATGCCAATTTCTAGTTTACTTTTCCTAAGAGTGAAGAACAGGACCGAAATATCTTCTATTTGGTTCACACTACACACTTCACATAAAATGGGTGTCAATTTTCGACACCCACCAAAGAAGTCACTTTATTTATTGTTTTCGTAAGTTGCTTACAAATTCTATCCGAGATTGTCTCGAGCTTGGTATTAGCTTATTATTCAGAGACTGTATACTAAACGTGGCTTAAAAGCGAATGGGGCGGAAGAGAGCCTGTATGCGTCTTGAATCCTTATGACTGAGAGTGAAAGTTTTAAGGGAGAACCCACTATAAGGAAGCGCCATAAGTGTCATATCTGCTTCAGCGCGTTTCTTGTTGATGGCCAACGAGGTTTCCATGCGAAGTCCACAATCATCAACTCCTTATTAAGGAAAGATCGTAATGTATAATGCAAACAAAGCCTTTATTTCTGTATACTGCTATTTTATTAGCCACGATCTTCAAGTTGTCTTCTAGATCATCCGCTTTCAAATTTTATGCAACCCATTTAAGGTACCCTCGCTGTCGTGCACCCCTAAGATTTAGCTCTAAAGTTTCAAGTAGTAATTTTGTATCCTATTATCTTTTAAAGTTGTTTATCACTGATTTACAAAAATTAAAGATATATATTACGTTCAAATATATCAATCAAAATTAATAATATAATGGCACAACATTACTTATTAATTTCAATTCTTGAATGGAAGGAGTGATGGGAGATATTTGCAATTTGATTTTCCAAACGGCGTCCCTGCTATTTTTTTTTTTTTTTTTTTTTTTTTTTTTTCCGGTCCTGGTGGTGTAGTGGTTACCATATTTGCCTGCTAAACCCAAGATCGCGGGTTCGAACCCGGCCAGGATTGATGGATTTTTTCGGGGCGTAAAAATCCTAAGTATGGCTTCCTTCGGAAGAGAAGTAAAGCCGTGGGTCTCGTGTCGTACATTTACGGCACGAAAAAGAACCTCAAGCCTGAAAGAGAGGCCTCTGAGCAAAATTTGTCGGCCGTTTCACGCCCTGAGTTGAATGGGACGCTGATGACCTGAGATGTTAAAGAGCGTCCATAAATAAATCAATCAAAAAAAATAATAATAATAAACCTGCTTGTTTTTTCAGATAAATGAGTGCACAGAATGATTTTTAACTCAAGTAAGTTATTATGAAAGCCACAATAGTTTCATGGCCTACCTTGATAGACCCAGTCTACGCGGTTCGCTGCTGTTGCCAAGGAAACTGTGACGGTGCACATTTTCAGCCTACCTGTTTCAACAAATAGTCGCCTTCAATTTTATTCTTATTTGCTTCCTAAATAAATATATTTCGTTATGTCGTAGCTCCTTGTATAGTACGGAACAAGTTTTAATAAACTTTGTTTCTGAAATTGGGATTACAATCTACTGCTTATGATATGAGTGAGAATTCGGTGAGGAAAACAACGTTGTTTCATCTATGGAATCTCTTTAGTTTTAGTACTAATAGAGATTGTGTATGGAAGCAATAGTAAATAATCTATTATTTATTAAATACAACCTCAGATACTCTTAGTAAATAGAGGAACAGAAAATGTGCATACGTTCTGCTTACACTTTGGCAACGTTGGAAAATTACCCGGTATCTTGTGGTAGTGTGCAACTGTTTAGAACTTTAGACGAAAGTGGTAACGCTACCCACTCGCAACTCGGTGGTGTGGGGAGAGGATATTACGATTTGTCTCTCCTATTATCACTAGGCACCTGCAGTTTCTTTGTGGAACATGAGCGCCTCATGTGTGACAGGTTTTAATTCACCAAGGACACTTTTCTGTTACGCTTATATTCCTAAAAGTGTAAAAGAGAGCTAAGGTATTACTTGGATGTGAAAAAGACGATAATTTTGTCCAAGAACTTATTTTTTAGGCATGGAGTTCTTTAAATCTACGACACAGAACCTGCAGCTACATTTTCCTTTTGGAGGATCTGCACTGGAGCTTTTTTACGTTTTGAAAAATACATCTGCCCACGAACCTTGGGGCTTAGAGAAGAGCGTGCTTCCCGCTTGTTTGTATGAAAACATTCATATAAATATTGTTTATAGAGCTTTGATGCAATATGGATCACCTAAGATCCCCGGACCATATTTTGAGAATCACTGTTCTAGATTAATAATGTTCTGATATTTCTTATATGCTTGTTTATAATCATACCCCAAGAAACATACATATATGTGAGAAAGATCCAAATATCCTTGCCGGGTGTGACGTTTCATGAGATAAATTATGTGTGTAGAATATTAAAAAACTACTTAAAAGATATGGAATATCTCCAACGAGTGAAGATATTTTTATGCTATTATTGTTGTTATCCAGAATGACGGTAAACCATGGAACGCCGTCTACTGGTCACAGCAATACTAATTTGTTTGCCGTTACAAATGTACAGTTTGTGCTAATAAAGAATATACATTGTATTCACGGATTACAGAAAACTGCCCATTTATAATGGAAACAAACATGTACAAATATATGTAAATGTAAAGGATTTAAGGTGTTACATTTCAACAAAAGGTAATCTCAAATAATTATTAGAAAATAGTAAATTTAATAATAATAATAATAATAATAATAATAATAATAATAATAATAATAATAATAATAAACACTCCAGGTTTGAGAAAAGCCCCGTAATCTTAGGAGCATTCCATTTTTTAACATTCACCTTCTCGTATTTGATGCATGAAGGTATAAAACCTACTCCAAATTCTGCTTCCGACTTTACCGCCTGAATTATACCATCGAAGTGCTTCTGAGTTCTGAATCGTAAATATTTATAATAATTTAATTTTGAGATATAATATAAACAGAAAACATATTACAGTTTGCAAACAATATACACACTTTACTCTTACAGAATTTATTTACAAACTGCTGCCCAATGTTTGTGTTTTGAGATTTACAAAATTGTTCTTTAAGTGAAATGTCTGAATTGCAGATAAAAGGTAGAAGTCTTTTTGGGCAAGGTTAGATCTTCAACGTGAGATAGCATTCCGTACTTTTGTGAACAGGATTGGCATTAAGAACAAGCCGATTTATACTTTGTTTTAGCTCTGGAACACGCTGGAATTCCGCGACTTTATTTCTATTTGCTGAACGACTGTCATCTTGTTTAGCACAACGTACCTTTCCTTTTCTCTCACGAAGACTAGCAAAAATTCCAACAGATCAAGACCTACCTACGATTGAACACGTGTCAAAAATCTGGTAAAGACTGCAACTAATAGATGGGTTAATGTTTAACATTTTTATATACACTTCTTTGCATTTTAACAACTTACTATTTAGTAAAAGCACAGAAAATTTAGTACTTATTTGCGTAACTAAGGTAATTATTATTATTTTTTTAATTGATTTATTTATGGACGTTCTTTAACATTGAGGTCATCAGCGTCCCATTCAACCCAAGGCGTGAAACGGCCGACAAATTTTGCTCAGAGGCCTCTCTTTCAGGCTTGAGGTTCTTTTTCGTGCCGCAAATGTACGACACGGGACCCACGGCTTTACTTCCCTTCCGAAGGAAGCCATACTTACGATTTTTACGCCCGAAAAAATTATTATTTTATGAGTAGCTAAATAATAATAATACTTTTATTATTCTTTATAGATTCATACATACATATATATATATATATATATATATATATATATATGGCATTGCAAACGGTCTACATAGGCCTTAGTTATAAACCTTGTGCTATCCTTCAAGGTCACTTTCTGAACTGTTCCCGGCCGGAACGACGGCAGTATATATTCATCAAACAGTTGACTGTGGAGCAACGAATTTTATGTAAACATATGTTAAATATAAATCGTTTGGAATTTACTGAGAACGACATTGTACACAAATTTGAATCTACTGGATAGCTAAAACATACTTCATTAATAGAGAAAAAACTAAACGAAATTGACGCATATCTTTGATGATTCGCCGAAAAAATCACTCTCGAAATTCGCACAAATGGGGGGGGGGGGGCGGAAAAATTACGATGATCGAACTTGTTACATGTATCTATCACAATGGGTTTTGGAATACAAAATCTATTTAGTAGAGTTAGGAAGACTGTTGCAGCATCTTATATAAGGTAAAAGTGTTTTAGGAAATGGGGTTCAATTCGATGGAAAGCACACGCAGAACATAATTTTCGGAAATAAAACTGTTAATGCTCTGTTGCTTTGATCACATATGAAGCAGCGTCATTGACAAATAGCAAAACGCGTTCGTGCCTTATGCTATCGGCCACAGAATACCCATAGCACTTGTTAGTCAACAAAGTTCATGGAGCCCAATACAATGCCGATACCACATCCTGTATCTGTAGTATCAAGATTTCACCTCTTATCTTCTACATGGTTTCTTCTTGTCGGCCCTGGTGGTGTAGTGGTTACCATACTTGCCTTCTACACCCAAGAACGCGGGTTCGAACCCGGCCAGGACCGATAGATTTTTTCGGGCGTAAAAATCCTAAGTATGGCTTCCTTTGGAAGGGAAGTAAAGCCGTGGGTCCCGTGTCGTACATTTATGGCACGAAAGCCTGAAAGAGAGGCCTCTGAGCAAAATTTGTCGGCCGTTTCACGCCCTGAGTTGAATGGGACGCTGATGACCTGAGATGTTAAAGAGCGTCCATAAATAAATTTAAAAAAAAAAAAAAAACATAGTTTCTTGATACACCTCTTCACTAAAGTTTCTGCGTAAGGATTACAATTCTGGGAGTTATATATTCCTCTGGAAAGTGCCGGAATGTCGCACTGCTGATGGTCAATGTTGAATTCAACACGTTTGCTGGTGCTGGTCGGTTGCAACGAATTTCATTATGTAATGTTTATTATCAACTTGATGCTTATTCTTAAGAGATGTACTGATTAATTACAAATACCTCACTTAAGTTGGTGGGTTGACACATGTTGCAAAATAACACTCTCCCATTTGTTGCAAAACCTTCATCAATAAACTCACTTATTTAACTTTTTAGTTCGACAATTGTAGAACTAGCTCCTTTTGGCATTTTGAACATAAAAAGGTCACAGGAGAAGAGCAGAATATTTCATGCTTTGCAGTTAAGCAAAGGTTCTTCATGCCAATGAAGAAGAAAAGCAGCGAGGTGCGGGAAAGGACATTTCAATTCGGAAGCGGCAACAATTGCGGGGATAGAACTTTCTAGAAATAGACATGCAAAACATTGTTGTTTAGAATTCGAGCCCCAATAAATTATGAAAATGGTGATAACAGAGCGTTACAAGTGTTTGTCTTAATATAGAAATTATACAGCTGCTAGATGATATTTAAGCAGCAGTTAAATACAATAAAGTCTCCGACCGAAACTTCCAGTAGAATTTTTAAATACATTAATGCCCAGGAGCAGCATATTTTGTTATCTTGCCAACGAAACGAGGATTCTTGGTCAGCGGATGTGCTACTGATAAAAATATGGCGACACACTTGTATTGCCGGAAAACGCATTGAAAGAGTGGCAAATAATATGTGTTGAAGTATTCTTTATTCTTGATTACATATCAATTTACTGATTTATTGATGTTGAATTAGACGTTTTTGCATGCACTTTTAACACATCGTATTACTCCAGAATTTTGCATACAGCACTGTAAGAAAATTAAGTTTTGGCGAACAGAAAAATACTTTCCTGCGTGGATTATTTTGATGTGATAAACACGAAAAGTTTATTGTGCTGATATATTGGAAAAGAATTAACAAAATAGCAGAATCCACGGCGTACTGTTATTGTTTCTGGTGTTCCAGTACTGGCGCGTTAAAGTGTAGTTTGCCAGTTTGGGATAATCCTCGAAAAAACCTTAGGTTAGGTTAGGTTAGGTTAGGTTAGGTTTGGTTAGGTTAGGTGTTATCAGTCAAGTTCATTTGTTCAGGAAAGAGGCAACGCTTGCACTTTATCAACGAGTTAACTACCAATATTTTTGGATTTGACTTCTATGTCATTAACTTATGTCCCAGATTGAAACAGCGCATTACAAGAACTTTTGTTTCAATTTAAAGAGTGTAAATTCCCACATCATTTCAATTTTTGCATACATAATACCATAAATGTAAAATGTTTCTATTCTTAGCATTCCGTTTCATCCAGAACTGCAGATTAAGTTGCAATTTAATAACTTATTCAAAACTTATAAACTATTTATTTAAATTCTAATCATAAGATACATTATTTTTGCAAAATATTACAGGAGATAAATTAATTCAAAACTGACATCTCCTAATAAAATGTTAAAATTCTTATACCAATATTAACATAAACAGTGTGGAAAAACGTGATCTTATTCGTTTTCTAGCTCACTTTCCTGACAATTATATTATAATTTACTTGAAATATTAAAGATATTGTAATAAATAAGAGCCCTGCACACTTGTTTTTTCCAAAGAAAAATTTGTAATTAGAAAATCGGTTAAGATACACTTATGAATTTTGACTTTCGATGAGAATATAGGATGCAAGGCATTAAAAAATTGCAGTTTTCAGTATATCGCATTCAATGCTTTAGAAATTTGGACTTAAAATTATAATTGTTGGATTATGTTTAAAATTCTCGGCACTCAAGTTCGTTGTGACCCCTAAGTATAGACTTGTCTGACACACTTAGCCAATTCTCGCCATACAGTTGATTCTTTCGTCAACAACTTGATGTTATGGCTAGAAGGAGTTTATTTTGCGAGTTAATCAGTGTCACAAATGGCACATTATTGGTGGAGGCAACCTACAAAGATTGTAAGGAGTGATCTAAAATACGTTGCAACAAATGATCAAACGATATAATGCACTGAAACTCTCGTTGGAAGTCAACGAAATTGCCTGAGGACTTCAGAAATGCTCGCAATGGTTTTTTAAGAGAACTAAAAGCCTCCTGTGACAATGCTGCATTGGCTGCCGTATTGCATTACTTTTGAAGCACATACAGAAAAGAAGCGACGTCAATTTTGTAAGGATAATTTAAGATGGCGTAAAGAAGCACGAGAGTGTAATTTTCTTGACATAAGGTCTGGGATTTGTGTCACCCCAGTCTTGCAACAAAGTGGGTATGCATCACTTCAGAGAAATCTGGTGGTGAATTGTGCTATGAATAGGAAAAATGGCGAATTATGGAAGGCGAAGTTGCTGGGGAAAAAGTATATCGGTTAATAGAACACTTTTCCAAGCCACGGATCTACGGCAACAAAGCAGTGGTTTTAACTCCCACGATTCCTGACATCTACACAATGAGGAACCTAAGAACAGAGCAAAGTTCAGATTGGTAGTCTAAGTACCATTCTGAACTGCATTGCTATCTAACATACTTGGAAGAAAAGAAAAGAAAATTGGGTGATTTTAAATTGTTTTTCAATTAATCGGAATCACTTTAAAATCGATCCCCATGGACATATTAGCAATGAGTGCTATTTATTAAATGTACCCAATGTTTTAAACTTTTTGACCTACATTAAATATCCAAGTAATGATAAGGAACTGAGAAATAAGTAGATTTAAGCATAAAATACCACAAATTACGTAGTCATAGTTTCATTAAAATGTATGCACATGTATAATGTATAATTTTTAAGAATAAAATTAGACAAATTCCATAATCCTACTTTCATTAAAACATTTGTAAAAATATTCAGTAATTAAGAATAAAATAACTTTGTTCCACGCTCACTAAATCTTACAGGTACACGATTTACTGTAAAGAATAATTTATTTTCACAGCTTTAAATATGAACACAAAACGAAATTAACAATAAAACTTTAAAACAAAACATCATTATCCTCTCAACCTCGTATTTCTAGTACATTTCTAGTACATAGAACGTAACATCATCGGACATTTTATGTTTAAATGATTTGTCCTTTGGCATTCATAGAATCAAAATGCAAATTGGAATCTTATTTTCGGATACCTGATTTTCAATTATTATACTTCCGATGAGGTGTTTGACTCTAAAGACTTCTGATTGTACAACGCGCACTGTTGCTTGTTTTATGTATGGAATAGAGACTATTGGGGAAAGATCTTGGCCTTGTTTAATGCTCCTTTCCAGTTAAGTATAGCATGTGTTTGTGTACATATATTTTAAAACCTCAAGTTTCCATCCGCAATGTCAAAAAGCAGTACTTGTTTATTATTAATAACAATATTAACATCTAATAATGTCCTTAAGCACCTTAGAAATGTGATGCCTGTTTAAAACATCATAGTAAAACTTTAGAGTATCCTCTTACGCTGGTATTTGCATGTAAAACTGCAAGCAATTTCTTACGAAAACGCGGAAGTGCGTTAGAAGGGCAGATTTCGTCCCGGAAGGAGTGGCACGAGGTATCCAATGCTTGCTAGTGAACCCCCCACGGAAAACATCGTGACGTTTGCCTCGCGAATCGGCGTGGCCGTGACGTCATTTGCGGAATTGCTGTTGCGTCATCATTAGTACGTGGGGGCTCCATTTGGGAAAGTCAAACTTTCCACTAGGTTTTTTGCCACCTATGCGACGATTTCTTGTAAATCTGTTCGAACACTAAAGCGGTACAAACCGGTTATAATTTTAAAAAATGGATGCCAACACTGCAAAGAACAACAAAATTCAGGGCATTTGTCAAAACTCAGATTTTATAAGGACCGTGCATGAAATAAAATAAAGACTGCCTTTATTCACAAGAGAATGAAGGCCAATTAATTAAGCACTACTTAATCAAAAACATGCCTGCTATTTTACCCTCCATGTTTCCAGTCTGTAAGAAACTTAAAACTTTCGGGAAGGTTCTGAAATGAAGACAAGATACCAAGGCCTATATCCTGCACAATAACGTTCAAATGCTTTTGCATTTATTGAAAAGAACGCGGGATTTCTGCACTGAAAATAAAAGAAAGAAAGAAATAAGAAGATGGATGGATGGATGGATGGATGGATGAATAGGTAGGTAGGTAGGTAGGTAGGTAGGTAGGTAGGTAGGTAGGTAGGTAGGTAGGTAGGTAGGTAGGTAGGTAGGTAGAAAGAAAGAAAGAAACAAACAAACAAACAAAGAAAAGTTAAGCCACTTATTAAAAAATGTCCATACTATATTAAAAACCACAATTCTGGAATTTTGCTATTTGCATTTCTGTTCTAAGTAAGATTTCTGATTCAGTACATCCTAGTGTTTATGAGTACAGTTAACACTGCCTAGATATTTTGAGACAATAAAACTCAAATTCTCTTGGAAAGTATTTAACAGACATTGGGAGTGAATTTTCAAATTTCCACTTTTTTGTATGGCTTTTTCTGATACTTTTACTGTGATTGTATTACTGTTAAGTCAATATGCGCATCAAATTGCATTCAAATTGGATATATACGTTATGGCCTATAAAGTATTTAATAAAAGTTGTTACCTAAATAGGTCGTATGAAAAATATTCCATGCGGCTCATGAATTGAGAAAATGGTTTGGCATTTTTGCAATTGCAGCTTTCAACCACATACAAAACTTATACTGAAATATATTTTACGTGAATTTGATGGGTGAACTGTGATAATTTTTTAAATCTATAGGAAGATGTAATCTTTAAAATTAATCCATTTTTTTTAAAATAATTATTGATTTAACATATTTTTTATCCTACAGAATATTACAATGGATACTTCAGCACATTCTGGGAAATTTTAATTGAATTTAAACAAAAACTGTTACGCTTTAGAATGTATGAAAATAAAGGTTTGAGAAAAACGCTGTTCAATCTTTGTGGATTCGCAAAAGTTGAAGTTCAAGAAACAAGTCAAAAATTGCAATATAAATTATTTACGTCCTCATTAATTAATATCAAAGTTATTGTGTAGCTTTGAATTCATATAAGAAATTTGCTTTACTGTAGTTATTTGGCACCACGGTTCGACCTTCACGTTCCAGCGCCCAGACTCAAAGAGGTGCCTGTGAGTGTCTTAGATTAGAGAGCGGTCGGCATCTTCAACTGTCCTCGAAACGAAGTATACACAGAAAAAACGCCAGCCCACAAAATTGTAGTCTCTCATTACTCCTACTGCTTCCCTTCTTTTCAATCTGATGCTACACTTGTGGTCAGTTCTGGTTTGGTATCTTCGAACTGCATTCCTTACAGCTTTAAAAACTGTGGCGTGAAACACTTTTAAAATTTACAATACAATTAAATTGTCAGCATTATAATCAAAATATTTGCAATTTATGGGCACTCTAAAGCATTAGGAATGATTGCGATAAATATAAAAAATACATTATATTGTAAAACTAGTTATAAACATTAATAAGGCAATAGCAATTATTAATGTATACAGGACACAGTGCAAAATTTTAAAAACTAATATGTATTGCAATAAACTACAATCTCATTTGTTTGCTAATAAATGCAATTCAGTTTCCAAAACCACATGATCCAAAAAATATATTTTCTACTTTACTTGCTACATATTTTTGAAGTTAACAGTCTACTAAATTAATGTAAGTCGACAAGACTTTGGGGATATGCGTTTTTTAACCTCAAGTCGCAATGGACGCCAAAGCAATGCATCCAAAGACTTCAAAATGCTCACGGATGATGAAACACAATCAGCAAGGTCTCCTGCTTACATCAGCAACGATATCCGCAATGCTCGGCAGTAGGTTCGACGCTGTGTGCAGAATCTGAGTGACGCTTGTGCGTCCTGGCAAATCTGTTGAATGTTTTATCATCGATCATGCTGAATATTTGTTCACATTACCAGAAAGAGTAGACTTTGTACTCTCTTAATCTAGTTAATCGTATTCCTTAAACACGGGGCACAAAATTAAATACACAAAATATTATTTTTGAAGAAATATTACGCTACATTGCTTTTAAAATTTGGGGGAAGTTTTATTAATTTGGGACATTCGTTTTGTTTACGGACAGTCAAGACATTTTCTTTAACTCTAAATTTTGCTATGAATCTTTTTGGCACATCTGCTTGGCAGGTTAGAAAAGGTTTGATAATCGCAGAACACCAAGAACGGATCTTAAACCATATTTGAAGAAATAAAGGAATTAGCGGAGAAAGATTGTTGAGTAAAAGATCTCACTCTAGCAAAGTCTTCTGCAGGACGCTCGTCACCGAAAAAAACTACAGGAAGAGTAACACTAAAGTCTCAAAGTTACTGTGAAGTTGTACTGAACGAAACGCTTCCAGATGTGACGACATAGTGGTTCATGCACTGGAAACCATCGCGTGTTTTGTAGGCCCTGTGTTAGACAATTGAAGATCAAGGCTACAAACGAATGTATTAAATAAGTTAATTAAGCGTCTACATATGTAAATTTCACTATTATTATACTTGCAATAAATCTGAATAAATGTTCGAAAATAACGACACGGTTATTTGCTATTTTTAGTAACAATCAGCGGAAATGTTGTTTTCTTCATACCTATAACGTAGTTATGAATTGAAAACAAAAGCATGTCACACAAATAAAACAGGCTATATTAATCTGGGTGTGTAGTTTCTAAGACAAGCCTACACTGAAATTATAACAAAATTTAAATATGTTTCATTGTTCATTATGTTTTTGGTAAGTATAAGATTGATGTTGGCAGCTGCACAACAAAAGTTGCTTAGTATTCTTTCCCAAATATTTCAATGCATTATAAAGACCTCCACGTGACTCCTTTCTTCTAAAATCATTCACAGTGCCACCAAATAAAAGTGATATAGATATCTCTAAAGTTAACATTCCTTATGCACGGGGAGGTTACTTGAGTTACCAGTTGCCTAGCGCAATTACTTACTGGAGGAGTGCAGCCGCCGTCACCGGAAAAAGGAGATGAAGTCTTCGCGCGAAGTGTAGTGTGTGTGTGTGTGTGTGTGTGTGTGTGTGTGTGTGTGTGTGCATACATACATACTGAAAGTATAGAACGACGCAGTACCTATTTAAAACTGATAATAGTAAGCATTATCTTGTGTACCGGCATCTGCGTAGGATATCCCTGTATTTCATGTAACTTTTCTTCCATAAGAACACGGCTGTTCAGAACACGATTTCCATATATTTTCTTGCAAATCGCCTTGCCACATTCGTTTTCACATATGCATCGCATCGTGTCGTTCCTGGTGGTGTAGTGGTTACCATACTTGCCTCCTAAACTCAAGATCGCGGGTTCGAACCCGGCCAGGATCGATGGATTTTTTCGGGCGTAAAAATCCTAAAGTATGGCTTCCTTCGGAAGGGAAGTAAAGCCGTGGGTCCCGTGTTGTACATTTACGGCACGAAAAAGAACCTCAAGCCTGAAACAGAGGCCTCTAAGCAAAATTCGTCGGCCGTTTCACGCCCTGAGTTGAATGGGACGCTGATGACCTGAGCTGTTAAAGAGCGTCCATAAATAAATCAATTAAAAAAAAACATATGCCTCGCATATAAAATCTCGTTCTTCAACACTATATTTATATACTGGCATTACTGACGAAGAACAGTTAACACACAATGAACGTATCGAGCTACACATTCCTCAAAGTATAAGCTACTACCTGCACGTGCAGTATAAGGTCATGAGCACTGACTTCTGCTGGTATGCAGACGCACTCTGCTGGTCCGTAACTGAAACAACTTCACTGCAGAAAACAGTTTAAAGGAAATTTGATTTTTAAACAAATAATGTTACAACAATGAAAATGTACGACACTGTAGGGAGTAAAATGTCAAAATTATTTTAATAAAGCTGAGGAAAAAAAAATAGATATTGAGTAATTACTACTAGTTTAAGATACTGAGAAGACATTTCTTGTTACAAAAACTAATTGCAATAATTTATACTGAAAATGATTTGTAATAACATATCACATTTCCAGAATTGAAATATCTTGAAAATTCAGTAAATGCTTGCCTTGGTGTTTTAGTACTTTTCAGAACTGTTAGTGATTTCGCTGTGTATACTATTACGGCGGGAAGTTTATTACACAAATTAACACAACTTTTGCAAATCGGAATCTTCTATTGAGATAAAGAAGAGTTTCGTGGCAGCACAGCGGGCAATAAAGTTAACGTGAGCGGTGAAGTTGATATATAAATGTCTTGTCATCATCAGGTTATCTGGTGTATGTCTTTTAACACCACTTCTGCTCCAACTCTTGATCTTTTTTTGTGGTTGGCCCAGTTCCACTTGAGACTCAGTTCCTAAAGATATCTTCAATGTTTCTGCTTAGCTTTATTTCTTCTGTATTCCTGCTATAATGCATGACTGTTCTAAAGCCATGTGTTATATTCATACCTACATAATGGTTCAAAAATTCTCAGTCGTAAATTGTTTTGCATGATCTGACAAATTCTTTTACTGAGATGTCAGCATGCTCTTCCGTTTCTTCTCCCTTACTGCACTTCTGCAATTTCATACGAACAAATTGCACTGAAATATTGCATTTCAAGTTATAAGTTGAAGTTCGTAATTTTGATTAATTGTGTAAAATTTCTTTTTAATTTCCTATGTCGGCATGTCTTTTTCGTGATGTTCATTTAAGCCTTAAAGTGTGAGAGGCTAAATGAGAGATTGTAGAGATTTCAGCTAGTCCTAACTTTGCATGACATTTTGTTTACCTATGACTAACATAAGCTTGGAATGCAAGATTATAAGAAAACTTTTCAAAGAGTAACAGGACATAGAACTTAGAGAAATATTGACTTACAGGGTCGCCTCCTTTTCAATACTCTTCCCAAAGGTTGCACTAACTTCTTTACTAGACAGAAAAAAGGGTTTTTGTTTGTCCTGCAGCGCTGCAAATCTTTCTCCTCTCAGAGGATTGATTGATTTATTTATGGACGCTCTTTAACATCTCAGGTCATCAGCGTCCCATTCAATTCAGGGCGTGAAACGGCCGATAAATTTTGCTCAGAGGCCTCTTGTTTCAGGCTTGAGGGTCTTTTTCGTGCCGTAAATGTACATGGGACCCACGGCTTTACTTCCCTTCCGAAGGAGCCATACTTAGGATTTTTCGCCGGAAAAAAATCCATCGGTCCTAGCCGGGTTCGAACCCGCGATCTTGGGTTTAGGAGGCAAGTATGGTTACCACTACACCACCAGAACCGACCCTTTCAGAGGTGCAAACACATGATAATCTAAGGGATAATCTATAAGGGGAATGTTGTATCTGAAATATCAGTTCCCGAACGATGTCATGTGTTGTACCTGTCGTGTGGGGATATGCATTATCGTGAAGGAGAAGAATGTTAGACAAAACTTCCATGTTACTTCAGCATCTCCAACTCTGCGCTGCATCGGCCACAATTTGTTGTTTCATTCTTTTCTTGACAGTGCTCCAGTATCGCGATCCTTTCATATCCCAAAAGAACGTCAACACAGGTTTGAGACTTGCATTTCTTGAGTGAAAAAGATGTTTGGGGCACATTCTTTAGAATGTTAGACTGCATCTTGCTTTCGGGCTTGCATTTAAGTGCCCTGTTTCTTTCCAGGCAGTCTCCTTAACGAAAATTATTTTTTACTCACAGCTCACTTAACTTGAGATACTTTGAGAGCCTCCGGTATGTTGGCCTGTATTCATTTAACCCCCCTCTCATGAATACGACTTTGCTGGAACCACTAAAGCGGTACTCATCAAAGGCTCATGTTTGCCCATTTTAAAACTCATCTATTCACCCTTGTATTTTTCTCTCATCGATTAAGGCATCCACATTCCCCTATGAATTTCGTGAGCTTTTCACACTCTTAGACCACAACTGCACATTGCTGAGTGCTGACATTTTGTATATTCTGTACTTCAGGTCAGGTATGCAATGTATCTTCCCTGGTATTTGAAATCTCTGAGAGATTCGGTTCATGAAATGCTGTCAGTATGTTGGTATTTTCTGAAACACTCCTATGTTATTTTACATGTAATGGACAGCGTAGTTTCTAGAACAGTTGTAAAAGCCACCATCTATCACACCGAAAGATATAAACACTTTCATATCGAACTACGCAACGCCTTCTTACATATCAAGTGAAATGATTTTGCAAAAAAAAAAAAAAAAAAAAAAAAAAAAAACTTATGAAAAACCGAAAAGAAATGTAAAAATTAGTTTGGTTACCACATAAGAAGGAGAACGTTTCCTTTCTTCTCCTCATTTTTACAGAAGTGTTTGAATAACAATGGGTAATTTTTAAACACACACCATTATCTTGTTTTATTTTTAACATTATTTGTCCATTTTTTCAGATACATGACTAGAAAGAGCAATTGTATTTAATTAAAATGGTTTTCGTTTAATATTCTTCCATAATTATATAGGAAATCCGATTGTTTTTGTTTATTTACGGACGCTCTATAACATCTCAGGCCATCAGCGTCCCATTCAAATCAGAGCGTGAAAAGGCAGACAAATTTTGCTCAGAGGCCTTCAGGTTCTTTATCGTGCCGTAAATGTACGACATGGGACCCACGGTTTCACTTCCCTTGCGAAGGAAGTCATAATTAGAACTTTTACGCCCAAAAAGGCATCGGTCCTGGCCAGGATCGAACCCGCGATCTTGGGTTTAGGAGGCAAGTATGAATATAGGAAATCTGCAGGCATTTTAAGACTGTATGTTCTCTTTTGAAGTCATCCAAGAAAGGACAGGCCTGGATCCGCAACTTGTTCTGCTTCTTCTATCAAAGTTTCTCCTTCTGGTAATATTTTACTACCTAGACTTACCATAAATATTGTAACACATAATTATTCAAAACGTCCACCTCAGGCACGCACACTGTCCTTTAGTCTTTGTGGGCGTTTATCTATTGCATTGCGCAATACTTGCATCGAGAATTCTGCTGCTGCCTTTGGCAAAAACACTTCAAACTTTCAATGTTGGATAATTCTTCTTACAAGCCATCTCCTGTAGCTTGGACAATAATTTGTAGTTCCGGGGGTTAAGGTCCGACTTGCAGAAGGCCAATACGAGGTTGATATAAAGTCAAGAGCTTATTGGCTTCAAACCACTTCTCGGTTTTCCAAGTCTTATGTGCTAGGGCTGAATCCTGTT
Organism: Metallyticus violacea; assembly: GCA_030762175.1. Classification (NCBI taxonomy): domain Eukaryota; kingdom Metazoa; phylum Arthropoda; class Insecta; order Mantodea; family Metallyticidae; genus Metallyticus; species Metallyticus violacea. Next base: position 361,376,681 of record CM060846.1, on the reverse strand, counting down.
GGAAGCTCCAGCTTTGTGCATGGAAGAGGGTGTTGTTGAGGTTCTTGATACACTTTGGCCGATGTTATGACTCCTTTTACGCAGAAATGGAGTTCCATGGTATCTTCATAGCTCACACCCCACCATGAACGATGGCTCTTTTATACTCTTGGAGCCTTTTCGGCAGCTTCTGTACAGTATTGAAAGTCTGCTAAACACTGAACATTGTTTAACCATTGAAAAGGAGTCTTCTTGACCATTTGCTGTGCGTAACGCTGAAGTTAGCTTTTTGATTTTAAGAGCCTCACTTGTGAGAAGATGTTCTTTACGTCGTTTGTGAGCGCGGAGTCCCAGGTCACGGCTCAATGTGCGAGATATAAGACATTTTCGATATTTTCAGCTCACGAGCAATCACGGATGATCTCCATACCAGATTTCTTCGCAGCCGTGCCGCCAGTGCTTTCTGGAGTGCGTACAGTGGTGGTCTTTCTTGCCTTTGGCGGTCTTTCAAGGTTCAAGTCTAAAGGATGCGCTGGACAATGAGGTACACGAATCTCCTACTTATTTTCAGTTTTTGGAGTATTTTGATAATCTCAACTGGGGATTTGCAAAGCTACCACAGCTAAATTTTCGTAATCTCCTCATTCCATCTTGAAAACTAACACGAACTTTCCTCTTCTGCAGCTGAACTCCCAATGACTCACCACTAGCACCACAACTCAGGAAAGTGCAGGCTGTTAGAGAGGGGAAGTACAGCAAACCTCAAAAGTTGTGACGGTATTACGATAAGACTAGGTGTACGTATTTAGAGAAGGAAAGAATATGAAGCTCCGAAATCTCGATACAGAAAATACGTTCTAAATACGAAGGAAAATATTCTTGCTTCATGTAATGTGTGTGATAAATGTAATTATGTAATAGTGAAAGATATTTTTGGCTGACGCTGCTGCGCCGGGTTAAGGCCACGGCAGTCGCCCATACATTAATATACAGATCGCGCGCTGACGGCTGCTCTAGACAATCAGTTGCGGTTTCCTGTCACAAGAGCAAGTATTATTTGTACCTTAATGTTATTAAAGTCTGTTTGCGATTAGGAGATCAGCGTTAGTGTTCTTATAGACCACTGATGCACCAGAGTTAAAATTAATATCAAAGATATCAGAAATTTTTGGACGAAAAACTCCACAAGGATAACTGAAGATCAAATGCAAAATTATTCTTAAAAAATTGTTATACACGATATTTCCCGAGGACCCAGATTCATGGTATGAGTTCGATATTGTTCACATGCTATAGTCAATGTGTATCTCCAAAACGGGTGGTGATCTGACGAACGTGATGTGCTACTGAGTGGACATATCAATAAGCAAAATGCTTGTTTACTCAGCTGGGTAAAAACCGGGTGTACATGCAATGCGACCATTACATTCAGAGAAAGTGGCAATATGGGTTGTCTTTTGAAAACGTCATTGAGGTTGCACATGAAAACAGAATTAATGTACATCAGAGCAAGTTATTGAATGTTTTCAGGAGCATTAGGATACATTTCGTGCGCTGAACAACTTCATGTGCACTGGCAGGTGTTTCAACAAGATGGAGCGACCTCCCATACTGGTCATAGGAATGGGTGCCTAATTCAACAGCTGTTTCCGGTCGGCTACTTTCCTTTACGAAATCCTGATTTGTCCTTGTGTGATGTGTTTTTGTGGGTGGATAATGGACGAACCATTCCTCGTAGTCTAGACAAATATCGCAACAAAGGAGCAGTGTGGTGCTATTGTCACTAGAATGATAAACATATCGTACATGTAGAACACATAGTTGTATGTAAGGAAATCGTTGCGTAGAAGTGTTTCTATAGTATTTCCGTTACCTTTAATTTTACTTGTTTATTTTTAAGGGAGGGAGCAGTGAATTCTATTAATGATCAAAGCTCTACGAATAAAAATGCAAAGGGAATTTGTCCATCCACTGCCGCAAAATTAGCCCCACGTTTAGATTCCAATGAATAATATGAGATAATCAGTTCTCTTTTTTAAATACCCATATTCCTATAAATTATGTTAGAACACACGTAAAAAGTTAATAGACACATGATTGACACTCCATAATAACTCTATAACACCATCAATAACATCATATTTTAAATTCTGTTAGAACATGCATAAAATATTTTATGCAATCCTAGCATTTAAACACGCTTCTGCCACTGGTGCCAGAAAAGGTTACCTAGAATACAGTATTCCATGAAGTCACCGCCGCCTTCACAACACAGCTTCAAACAAGGTAACTGTAACAAAAAGCTAAACGTCTTACCCTAACAAGCACATCAATATTCTAACACGAGAATAATTTTATTAAAAAAAGTAAGTTATTAACCATCATAAATGAACATCCATAATTTGGAAACATTGAAAATGCAATTAATTAATTGTATCGCATTATATTTTATTTATTTCAAAACGTTAATCTTGCACCATTAGTAATCTCAATTGTACCAACACAAAGCTTCCTTAAGTTTACTATGTGATTTTACTTTCGAATACACACCAGAGATAAATCAACAATGAACAAATGAAGTCAAGATTATCGTATGATGTTCTGTAAACAGATGTAACTCATGTTAAGTTATGCTAGCGTTGCTACAACAAAATGGAGCCAAGATTATCGTTTGAACAGCGGAAAGCATATTTGAAGTGGTATTGGAAAACCGAGAATGTTGTTGAAGTTCAAAGGCAATAGAGACGTGTGTATAGAACAGAACCGCCAACGCGAGTAACAATTGCATGCATTCGAGACAAATTTGAGACTCACAGTAGAAAACCAGCTACACTAGCAGCACTTCGGGAAGAAATTGAAACGGCATGTGCTGCAATCTCTGAGGACACTTTCGCAAACGTTGTTCAATCAGTAGTTCAACATAATCAGATGTGTATTGACGCCGATGGTGGGCATTTTGAGTAACTGTTGTAAATGTAGAAGTCTGAGATGATTAGTGCTCATCATTTTCTGTTTGTGTGAATTCAGTTCATTATGTTAAAACAGTTTTTCTTAGCTTGAAATGTGCATACATTTTTTGGGAACCTCTGCATTTACCAGCTCTGAAAAATATAGCAACCACATTTTTTCATTAGTTGAACTAACACGTTTCTCTTTTTTCCATGTACAGAACTTGTCATATTCTTTTTCGTATGCACTTTTGGATTTTTGAAAAATTAACAAACCCTCAGTATGCACATTTTCAATATCACCATTGCGGAAATAGCATCCATTTCCATTTGAATTCTTCAAAACAAAAACAAATAACATCGTCAGAGAAATGAATACTAAGAAACCATGCAATATAATACGTCATATCTAATACGCCATAATATCACATTTAACAAATTTAAACATGTTTCAATGCTAAACTTGCATAAAATGTTGCATGCAATATGTGTACAATTTTCAGTCTGAGCACTTGCGCTCACGAGCTTAACATTCACTGTTGTCACAATTACCACGATTAGTTACATAAATAACTAAACCGCCGTTATTGACATTCCTGTGTTCGTTGATATTTACATACATAATAGGACACATAAACAATATTTTAAATAAAAGAAACTACACTAGAATAGCTGACATAGGCACTCACTACCAAAAGATTAATGTAATTCAGAAATCATGAAAATGGGAATACTGAAATATTATAATGTTAAACATAACTGTAAAATAAGTAGGCACAGTGTCTTGAAACGTGTAAGAAAACCTGAGAGGTAGAATAAAAAGCAAACAAATGAGCAATACAATGTAATTACATGCAGACATGAGAGAACTGAAAAAGTGTACTTTTAATGTCCCAGATACACTTTGGTTAGTTACAAAGTGCAGAAATCGCATGTATTCAGTACTCTAGTTTTTAGCAATTACATGTTTTGGAATTTACTACTTATGCAGTGCAGTAAATTTTGTAACGTTCTACGTCAGTGCTTTGTAGTTTTTGTTTTCATTTTTCAAGGTGAATACGCTTTTTGATGAATTCGAGATTGGAAAACTTTCTCAATGAATTTTTAACATAAAAATGTCATCTTATTTATAACATGTTGGTAAAATGTCAACTTCAATTAAAAGTTAACTTGCAACTATTTGATTTACAGTTTTTCTTAAAACTTCAACATTAATTTCCCAAACTTAGGATATCGTAATGGGGTTGATTACAACCGATTTTATGCGGTAATATACCAAAAGTTTAGCTGTGAACTAAAACGATGTAATCTCAATTTATGGTTACAAGCAACCAAGAGTTAAACAAGTGGAGTAACAAAAGACAGACACGAAATCAGACTACTCCAAAATATAAACAAATGGTTTAGAACATGGACCTTTACAAGTAAACATGACGCATAATTATATTCAGGTATCAGCATTTAAATTCCTAAGTAAAGTTATAGGATATATTGTGTGCATTCCAGTTTGGGTAAACTATATTTTCAGAAATACTGATTTAAAAGATACTTTAAAGTATTAAATATAGGGTTAGCCAAAAGGATATCCTAATTTTTGCAATTAAATTGCACGCATACTAATGAAGCTATATACAAAGCTTTCACGTACAAACTATTCCGTGCAGTGTTTGGAAACCTTTAGCCTGCAAGCGGCGGTCCCCACTATTTTCCCCACAGATCTCCCCTCCTGTCACTGAACGTCGCTTCGAAGCAGTGCAGTAGTTGAGTTTCGCCAAGATGGGGCAGTTGACTAGCGTAACAATTGCCACAATACGAGTCAGTTCCTTGTATTGATCCAGTAGAATCAAATTTATTCCCAATGTCGTGAACTGTTTTTCTGGAAGGAGACAAATGACAAGGTAACTGTAAACAAAATTCTGCTTGAGTGTACAACATAAAACACACACGGTAAAGTACAGTTTTAACCACGGATACACTAAAAGAAATTGGTGACCTTGAATATTAACCAACGAAATCACTCTCGAAATTAGCACAAGAGCAGATTTCAGTGGATTCGGCACACAAAGTAACAAAATTATTAAATCCCTAACCGCATAGAGTGCCCATTGTTTAGAACAAGACGACCCCATAGAAAGAATTGTGCCCCCCAATCTGCGAATGAATGAAGGTTTCATGTACCCAACGCTTCTGTTCTTTGTGTAAACAATCAAAACATGCGCTACTGGTGTACGAAAATCCACAACGTGTACACGAAACCCCTTTGCAAAACAGGAAAGTTGATGTTTGGTGAACTGTTACCGCAAGGCGTATTATCGGTTCGATTTTTTACAAGGCGACAACAGATGCAGAAGCATACAGAAGGGACATTTTGACCCCATTTTATTAGCAGCTCACAGAAGTGAAATCATGGTGGTTTCTGCAGCTGCTCATATAGCAGCGAAGTCCGTGAATAAGTTAAAGAAATGTTGGAAGGTAAAGCGATTGGTGTTGGTGGATGGCCCTCTTGCTCATCAGATTTAATAGTGTTTGAATTTTTACCTATGCCTGAAAGACAGAGTTTAAAAAAACCAACACTCAAACATTGGAAGAACTAAAGGGAAATATCACAAATTAAACCAGAAACATTACTTAAACGTGTCAATCAGAAGGTGTTTTCCAAATAAAAAACCGGTTTAGCCTAAGAGGGCGATAGTTCCAGCAACTTCTATGAGGTAAGATTTTATACACAATTTTAGAAGCGAAACACGCCCAGCCGCCCAGAGACAAAACACCGCTTACTGGACAAACCTCGACGGTCTTTTTTCCTAGAAAGAAGATACCATAAAGATGCTAATTTATTTAATGTTGATATTATACGCATGAGGAATGCGGTGCATCTGAGTTCGCTCGGGAAAATAAGGTAGCCACGTCTTTGCAATTGCTTTCAGTACGTGTATGCTACGTATGTAAGTCAAATCACATCACTCCAGCTTTTCAATTGTTATTCTGGCATCGACTGAATGTTAGGAGTCTTAGGCACCTCAACTCGACAGTATATTTCGACCTGTTTTCACTCCTCGTCTCATCACAATTTAAGCACCGGACCGAATAAAAATTCCATTCTCTCTAAAACCTTAAACCGAATCATCCGCATTTCTTCATTCTTTACAGTTGTCTCTGCAACTATCTGCCGTTTCACTTCAAGGCCTGTCGGTCATACAACAATTTAGAATATTGCTCGAAGATTATGTATTTGAAGAATACAGCATTTAAAAAGTACTAAACTGAAATTATTAATGCAATGAACTTTATTGTATATATTGTAATCGTAATTGTATCTAGAGACGTGGAAAAGAGGACCTTATGATCTTAACTTCCCCAGGTAAAACAAACACAGAGGGTGCCAAAAAATGCACGCGGGGCTTGTTGCTGTGCGAGGTCTCCCAGATCCCCCCTGGTGAACATCACATACGGTACCATGAGTCGCAAATTTGTCTCGAATGCGTGCAATTGTTACTCGCGTTGGCGGTTCTGTTCTGTACACACATCTGCATTGCCTTTGAACTTCAACAACATTCTCGGTTTTCCAATACCATTTCAAAATTGCTTTCCGCTGTTCAAACGATAATCATGTCTCCATTTTGTTTTAGCAACGCTAGCATAACGTAATGTGAGTCACATCTGTTTACAGAACAGCATACGATAATCTTGGCTTCATTTGTTCATTGCTGATTTACGATAATCTTGGCTTCGTTTGTTTAATGTTGATTTACCTGTCACGTAGCAACGCTATGTGACTCACATCTATTTACACAACATCATACTACACATTATTGTTCTTTTTCTGTGCAACTTTGAAATATATTAAATAGATATCTGCTATGAAAATGTGTATACTTTTTGGCACCCTCGGTATATTATTATTATTATTATTATTATTATTATTATTATTATTATTATTATTATTATTAGTGCTAGCAGAGATTGGGCGCGGAAAGTAAAAGTGAATCATTTAATAAATTATTCTTTATTCATTAATAAGACGCCCTCAGATATTCTTAATAATGTGAAAGCCAGAAATGTTCATAGTTTCTGCTAGGACTGTGATATACGAAAGTAACAAAGACAACGCTGAAGAATTCCAAGGTATCTCGTAGCATTGTGTTACTGTTTAGACAACGCAATATCACTACACACTCGGGATTCGGTGGGATGGGACGAGGTTATCAAGGTTTGTCCTGATTTTTATCATAACAGAGTAGACGCCACAAACGTGGCAGGGTTTTTTTTTTTTGTTTTGTTTATATGAAATACGTTCGATGCGGATGTTTTAGGGACTATGTTGGTAGCGTTGACACACTCCATGTCTACTGTAGATGTAAACCGGCGCACTATATTCTATGTTTATCAAGAGCAGTATGAATACAAATTTATACATTATCGCTGTGCAAGATGAACCAAAAAAACATGTCAACATTCAGATTTTTTAAAACTCCTGTATAAACTCATTACAATCCAAGTATTCTACGTACAGAACAGCATCTAAAGCATTACTATGGAAATGGAGGCAGCGTGGTAGAAACGAACAATTCATATTGAAATACACATATGATTAGTGAAAAAAATATACTATATTGACGCCCGTTTCGTTTCATTTAATGTGAATCTGTCACGCGCGATCGCTGATATTAAAAATGAAATCGTATTCATAGATGTTTGGGACAAAAACACGAGTGCAGAAATGTTCGAATATTTAACTGAGTCTGTAGGAAACCTTGGTATCTGGGCCTGGAATAAATTTCAGAATAATAGTATGGGACGAAGGAGAATATTTCTACACCGGGACCACAATGATGGGCCTATTTTACCTGCGCCCTTCAAGGAGAGCATCTCCGGGAGTAGAGTATACACAGATGATGACGGGTCCCAGCGGCCGGAGAGTCACCCCAAACACATTTTTCAGATAGGAACTTTATCCAGAGCTCCAGTCCATCTTGCCTGACTCTTTGTATCCTAGTTCTATGAAATGGAACAATGAAACATGAATTGTCGTAAAGAAATATACGCCTCAGCAAGCATTCACCTAAGTGACCAGAGGAACCCAGGTCAGGTTCTGAGTCACCTCACTCTGGAAGAGTGAAAATCCATACTTAAGTATCTTTCAGAGAACCATTAGCTGCATTTATTACTTCTGATACTTCAGAATCATTTTTCTGTGGCTAAACTTGAAGTAATGTGTCAGAAAGCAACATTTAATAATCTGGTGATGCCATGCAGTACCTACATTAATTTCACAAATAAGTTCAGAAACCTGTTCCAATATTTTCCCCATACTGGGTCACCATATTTGTACGCATGTATTTATGCATTATCTGCTATATGGTACATTTGTCCCGTGCAATTTACAAAATAACAGCAGAAGTTGAAAAAATAAGCATAATTACCAATCAGACACTGTAAACTATGCAACATATGGAAAAAAGACCTGTACCGTTTTTACCCGCATTTCCTTTTTCTCCGTTCCCTATCCTTATCCCATTCACCTGGCCACGTTAGGATGGTTCGTCTAATAATTGGTTCTTCGCTAATCAAAATTTATACTATGCTATGACGTAACTGTTCTGAAAGATAGGTAAGCTCTCAGAGAGGTGTCTCCGAGACAGCGTGGGTTATACTTCTTTTTTGTCTTCTCTTCAAAACTGTTAGGCCCGGAGGCTTCTCCTAAGGGCAAACCTTGTGACCCAGGTGATCATAAGGTTTTATTGTAATGTAGTAAAATATATGTGGCTATATTGAAGTGAAATTTCCTTTTGTAATGTTCTTAATGAGTAGGGTACTTTATTTGAAAGCCAATGAATAAAATTTAATGGTCATATTGGAGAGAGTTGAAACTCTTTTATTTGTTGTTTAGGAGTGAGGTTTTATTAATTGCATATGCCTTGCAATATTATATTAGCTGTTTTATTTAACGTATTGTATATTAAATGGATAATTTTTTGAGAGCTTGTAGCTTTTTGCAACAGATATCGCTGATTTACATATTTTGTAACTTTGCTATATTCAAATGTATATAATGTGTGTATTTTATCTACAATTATTATTGTTTAATAAATAATGTTGCAACCGCAAAGCACTCTTCTCCCGTATTGTAAAGTTAACTTTCTATGACAAAATTGGGGGAGGGGTTTCTTCTACTACACTTCCAAGGCTAAAACTTGAAATGACATTAACGGGAGGGTGTTGAATCGTGGTAACACCTTTCCACGCAAATATGTACAGAATCAGATCTCTGATGTCTTGTTTTCAGTATCTGCCATCCTAACTTTTGAAGACCTTCGTTTCCGTAACATAGAGACGTTCTAATACAAACTTTGTATCCTTTCCAAAGATTCGATATAGGGCTTTTGGGTGATGACCTGGTGTCATTTACAATGCAGGTGAACGATACCGTGCTAAAACACGAGGTTTGGGCAATAGTTCATTTGCGCACAAGGAACAATAAACCCATTTTTTTTTACAATAATGGAACAAAATTTTGAAGGGAAAAGTTAATGTCCTTGATTTGCGTTAATTTTATGCTTCATTAAACACAAAAAGAATGGGAGAAGTAATATAGCTAAATACTTAGTTTAATGCTGATGAAAATTTTATGAATTTATACAAATATTCATAGGTCGATAGGAAATTGTAAACGATTTTCCTCAAAATGTGCTACTGCAGGCTGTGCAAAGACAAATTGCTGCCTATTAATTTCCAATATTGTTTCATCTGTTCACGCTTTTGTGCAGCTTCGAAATATTTCTCCCGCGTCTTACACTGTACCTAATAGCGTTACTATAGCAGACTAGGTGAAGTATCAAATCTAACATGCAGGTAAAGGAAGCTGCAAAAAAGTTTATCGCTTTTGTTAAGGCTGGCTTAAGTTTGCTTTTCATATAACACTTCTGTCGAGGGTGGGATATAAAAGTTTCAAGGAACACAATTTACGACCTTTGTAAACATAGCTCGCTAAAGATATGTGCATACTGAAACTGCGATTATCGATAAACGACTACCGTGTACAGGAGAGGAAGAAAAAATATCTTCGCTTCATTAAGAACACCTCCATTAAAGATCTGAGTGCAAGAACTAAAATAATATTTGAGAGACTTTAGAGTATGGGAAAATTGCTGCACCTGCAGTGTATTTTCAGTCTTAAGTACACGGAGTAGAGGAATGTTTAATAATTTCTAATTCAATCTTAAAGTGTTTTATTTTCTATCAGAAGTTTACTTATGTTAATATTCCAAAATACTGCAAGAAACACCCATACGCAGATGGAACATGTGAGTAAAGTAGAGAAATACATTTTGAAACTTAGCCAAATCTGTATAAAATAAGTGTAATTTTATTAATAAATCAAAATTATAAGCGATCAAAATTCGACACTCTCCTGTAAATGCCAGTTCAAGCTCAAGCCCTGCAAATATTCCGAAAGAGAAACACCCCAGAATGTATCATTAGTTAACTTTACAATACGCGAAAAGAGTTGTTAACAACATGATTATTTAAAAAATAATAATTGTAAATATAATACATACAAATTTGATTATTAAAATTCGAAAGTTATGCAGCAAGTAAATCACAAATATCAATTGTCAAAAGGTACAAGCTCTAAAAATATTGCCCTAATAAAATACAATAAATGGAATAAAAGATTTGATAGAATGCATGCACACAAGTGTTAAATTAAACGCCCTCTAAAATAATAGATAAAAGAGTCTGAATGCTACCCAAAATGTTATTAATTGTCTTGCAAATCCAAGTTCTCCGCTCAATAAAAGAAATACAAAAGGCAACTTCACGGTAATACTTTCTACATTACAATACAACTTTTAAGATGATGCACCTGATTCACAAAGTTTATCTTTCGGGACTAACAATTTTGCAGAGAAACCTGAAACCTGAAACGAGGGCTTACCTATATGTCACAATTACGTCATAGCATGGTAGAACTTTCGATGGAGGAGGAACCAGTCATTAGCTGGCGAACCATCCTGACGTCACCCTTAGAGGGGAAGTTATCAGGCGAAAAGGAAATGCGCACAAAAACAACTATAAGCCAGACTACTAAGGTTAAGCGTTAAATTTAATGTAGTGCTAAATGCAATTTTCTTAATTTAAATACAACATAGTTAAAATGTTTGGCTATTTTTTTTTTCTTTCACCCATCCTCAGCACCAGATATCAACATCTTACGTCTCTTTCTAGCCAATCTGGAGTCGATCATATTTGGTGAAGCAATGTTTTCTACTCTCTTCTTAGCTGCTGGTTTAAGTGCGCACCTAACTGATGTAATAGATTCATACATCATGATGAGAACTGACTCACATCAAGTATATCATTTAGTTTAAACAACGAACTCAAAATCAGACAGGACAGAGAGATGTACATATTTTCCCTGAGTTCTCCAAAGAGATTGAGTGTAGCGAGAACTACAATGGGGGCATCGAAGACGATTAAAATAAGAGAAAGGGCTGGTCAGAGAATGTGTGCCTTTTGTGGATAAAGACACAACTGGTAGCACATTCTAATGCATTGCCATACGAAACAGTGAAGGTTAACTGCACTTGAAGCTAAGTTTGTTAAGCCGATTAGGGATAGGTTAGCATGTTGGGATCTGTTGGCACAGAAAGACAACTAGCAGAAATGTGGTTCTTTTCTATGTAAAGTACGCGGAATTAGAAGAGCATTGTTGGAGGGGATGGGCCCTTTGAGTCTTTATTAGTAGGTATATGTGTGTTTGCGTGTACGCGTGTGTTTAAGTGTTTAGGCGATAATAATTTTAAATGTATTTTATGTGAAGTGGAAATTCTTGATCTATAAGTGTCTGTGTAATGTACGGTCGGAAGGCCTGTGTGATCAATGCTATCTAAACAAGGTTTGTAACTATTGAACAATAAACTCACAATATACTACTAACTTTTTTCTTAGAAACAAACTTTTCTTTTGGGTACTTATGAAACCTTCGTTGATTTTTTTTTTTTTTTTGCAGACATAAAAATTAATCCACATCCGTTTTAAGTTTGTTTATCTTTTCTTAGAAAGTGATTAAGCCAGAGCATGTATTTCTTTTATTTTATAATTTATAAAAAGCGGTTACTGCGTACTTTTAAAAATAGATTACCGAATACTACTCTCAATATTAACATCTTTATAAACAAAACATGAAAAAACTAAACATAGCTATATGGTTTTCACATTATTACGGACTCGTGAGCGGGAGGTCTGGGGTTCGAATCCCGCCAGGATCGTCCTGCCTGATAGGATTTTTCCAAGGTTTTCCTCAGTCCTCATAAATAGCAAATGCCGGGGAGGTACCCTAAACTTAGGCCTGGAACGATTCCTGCCTTAAAAATAAACCCTTTCCAAATACATAATTTCACTCATGTATCATCAGTGTCCATCACCTGTGGTGCCTCTGTAGTATAAACGGGCGTTAAACACTATACATTATAAACTACACGTTAATCCCATATATACGATGCGGGTAGCGGTGATGATGGGTTGTTTTGAAAGCTAACCCATTTTAACCAAACATCAAAAAGCAATAAGACCCTTGCTTGCTTCATCCTTCTATGAAAATAAAAAATGAATTGTTTCACAATAAAAAAATGCACAATCCTCATTTTAACAGCATTAATGGACACTACTCGTTAATGAAACGCGGCTGATTAGTAAAATAATTGCAAAAGCAAATGCAGCTCGCATTTAAAAATAATTGCAGGCTAAGGCAAAGTAAAAGGACCTAAAAAAACACCCATTAAGGTTTTAATTTAAAGATGCAAGACACATACCAAACCACAAGAGTCACTTTTGCGAAAGCATTTACTATACAGCTACACCAATCAATTCAAACGCGTTCTTTTGAAATGTAAATTCAGGAAAACAAATGAATGAAGGGGAGAACGCTTTTACTGTTTCAATGTTTTGTGCATCTTGATGCTTTAGCAACGTAGCGTATGGGCTTAATGTGTGGCAATGTTAAAAATAATTGGAGTTAGTTTTAAATTGCAATTGCTGTCTTTTATATGAAACTAGAGAGTTTCAAATACACGAGAAGCTTATTAACTTGCGGTCTTTTATCCTAGAAATGAGAGTACAGTCATTCAGCTGTTTAAGTTACGTTAACACGATATGCATAAGGAATGCGATGTATCAGGTAAAGGTCGTCATGTCTTTGCAATCTCTTTCATCACTGTTTAGTGCTAATAGAGATCGGGCGCGGAGGCGAGTGTAATTAATAATTTATTAATTATATTAGTTACTTTGAGAAATAGAAAATATGTTACATTTTGTGCTCAATCTTAGACGTCAAAAAATGACGGTGACAACGTTGAAGATGTTTCAGGTATCTCGTGGCAGTGAGTTGCTGTTTAGAAGAAAGCGATAACATTAGACACTCGGAACTCGTTGGGATGGGAGGAGGTTATTAAGGTTTGTCTGTAACGTTGTTTTTGAACCTGTTCCGTGCCGGTCTCACGGGAGTATCCTTTGATTAACGAAGATATTTAGAACACCTGATTTTACAGCAAAACACTTTTGTGTACAAACATTAAATTAAATACGAATCAGCTGGTCGTGTCCATGCAGAACTTATTTGGATTTTTCCTGATAAACTGCCTCCTTCCAGAACTGCAATAAATTTGAATGTACTGGTTAAATGGAACACAAACAAAAACATTTTAATAAAGGAAAACTAGACGAACATTCGTCGACAAATTACTCCTGAAATCAAGCGTGCGTTTCGGAAAACATGAGCAATGAAGTCAGAAATAATTACAGTGGGGGAACTTAATCTGCTTTCCTAATATAACGCCTGTTTAGCCGACGGAGGTTGGCAATTAATTACATCTTGTATTAGGTAAAATTGCATACACGCTTTAGGAAGCGAGAGTCGTGAAACACTGCATGAGCGGAAAAGATTTTAAACTAAAACTAAGTATATAAATATACTAAAGAGCAACAAGAACAGGTTTAAACATATAATGAAAGAGAATAAGCTGATGAAGTAAAGTTGCTTAGAATTCATCGGATTTGATGCCTTTACGCTTTTTTTTCAGTAGCGTATTCGTGGGTGAGTGATAAATAGTTAAACTGCTCAACAGTACAAGATAAAAGTAGGCTCAAAGCTGATGTCGAGAGGGGCACTTTACAAACTGAAATGTTCTTAATTAAAAGCTGTTGCGTCATTAATTGCTATGTTCTTCACATGTGCTAAAACGATGTGATGATAAGCAACTCAGTTTGACAAGCATCAGGGTGGGTGACGTCGTTATGGAAAACATGCTTTTTTTATTAGTGTTTAGCGCCCTTTTTTACTACTGAGGCACCACAGACGGTGAACACTGGTGATACATGAAATGAAATGATTTATTGGGAAAGGATTTTAAGGAAGTAAACGTTCCAGGCCTAAGTTTAGGGTACCTCCCTGGCACTTGCCATTTATGAGGACTGAGGAAAACCTCAGTCAAGGAGGACGGTCCTGGCGGGATTCGAACCCTAGACCTCCCACTCACCAGTCCGCGCCTTAACGACCTCGGCCACCCGTGGCGGTGAGAAAATGACTTAACCATAAAAAGTCTTTCTCTTATGATTACAGTTTCGTATAATGAAATAACGAATTACATTTATAACCAGGTTTCTTTTGCAGATTCTGGTTGGTTTTACCTAGTGCAAATTATATAATTATTAAGCGTTAACAAGAGTTTCTTTTTCATTTGCTTATTTTTGAGTTCTTGGTGGGAAACTAATACTGTAGTAATTAATGCGATGCATGTCAACACTTGCATTATCACAGATGCACATCTGTTATTCATCAAAAAAGTTTTGGACTGTTATTACCCGACTATAAAAATGTGCTACAGTTTAACATAATAATAAAGTGCTGTCTTTACTTTAACCTATGACTTAATTTTCATTTAATGCTACCAGTTTGCTTTTATTATTGATACGTACCATTTACACTAAGAGCGTGCTGCTATAAATGGCTGTGGAAAATCGTGACAGAGTTGACTTCTAGCTACCCCTATTATACTCCTTGATCCTTTTGAGATAACTTAATCTGTAAATAAACAGAAAAAATATTCCGTAGGCTTAATGAACACATTTACTGCGAGGAGTAGATCATAAGTCATGGCAACTATTATTTTTCTCGCGAATAAGGGACAACACGAATAATCTAAGATATACGATTGAAAGTGTATGGAATATATTTTTGAATGAAGCCACTAGATGGTTATATGAGCAGAGCTCGTGTCTCAGCACGCCCCGAAGTTCAGTTGGTGAGCAAAAGGGGTCGGAAAAGGTCAGGTATGGAGGAGGTCACGTGGATATTTGAAAGAAGCATTTCTCCGCGGCAGGAATGCACGAGAATGCCACACAGAGTTACGGGAAGGACTGGGTGCGCGTGCCATGCCCTAACGAACAGTGCGAGGTGGACAGAGGACTTCCCATCGCTGGCAACGAACCGCCGATATACTTGGAGACTCCTTTAAGTCTGCTAAACACGTGAATTACCCGGAAGATCCGTCTTGTGACTGATTTGCAACTCTGCGCAAGTAGTTGTGTGTAACTTTTGCTCTTGTCGTAATAAAGCAATGTCTCCCGGTTGCCTTTGTTTTGCTTCTTTCCTACTAGGGCCCCTACATCCAGCTGTTGGTGGCGCCATTCGGCAGTAAATGTCTTATACTTTCAATCGTATACCTTACATTTCTTGTGTTGTCCCTTGTTCGCAAAGGGTAAAAAAGTAGTTGCCATGATTTATGATTTATCCCTCGTATAATGATAACTTGTAGGGTTTGTAGAAGCATTGTAAAACGAAATCAGAGGGAACTTAGCATTTCTCTTCATTTATTAATATTTCACTATAATGTTTCTTGTTTAATAAACTATAAGAATAATCAACTGTAGTGTACTCATGCCTTTTCTTTGAACATCAACTCCAAGACATAACTTTAACTTGTAAAATTAAACTATTTGCTCTCTACAAAACATTTATTACTAATCTATATCAGTTGCACTGCTCCTACATATGTTAATTTATTTTTAAGGTAAAGACTTTACAATTATGTGAGCATAAAGGATTGCTAAAGACTATTTGGATAAACAGTGTTTTAAAAAGTCCAAAGATCTTCAGAAAAAATAATACTTTCACTAATTTCAATACTCTTCTCTCCCAAAACTTAAATCACATTCCAATGGAATGGAAATCTACGGGTCTTTCAATTTTTGTCGCCCGTTTCATGGCGGCTGGCGGGTTGGCAGTCAGAGCGGTAATATCCGGCTAAACGGATGTAATATCCGCACAACTGATGCAAGTTCTCCCAATTACAAGTACAATTACAACGAAAATGAGCACTTACCTTACAACAGGAGATAAAGGAGATGTTCTGCTACATCAACACATTTCTGGCATCTTTTTAGACTTTTTCTCATTCACACGCATCGGTTCATCTTACGAAATTGAGACAAATTAAGTGTGAAAGCATACAAGTTCATTTTTGCCCATTAACGGCAGGCAGGCGATACTGATATTCAGATAAATTTCTGTAATTCCTGCAGGTTTAATATTCTTTATTGAAGAAGCATGGTTCAAATTTACGTAGTCAATTTTCGATGCAAAATAACTGTTATTCCAGTACAGAAAACCCCGATTTTTATACACGAACCATTCTTGTATGACCAGAAAACCTATGTATTTTGCGCAGTAATAAGGCCTATCTTCGTTGAGAATACCATAAATGCAGAAAAATACAGATATGATATACTCGCATTACTTATTTTTCAACTGACTGATATAAAACGCTAACCTGGGTATTTTCAGCAAGACCTGATGCGGATTCATATTTTAAAATGTATGGAAATAGCAAGATAACATTTCCAACATACCCTGTTATAATGTACGTGCTTAATTTCATTGTAATGATCTGCTTCGCCGGAAGTTGCGACTCTGACTGAAACCCGCTAGCTACCGCAAACGGGCGACAAAACCATGAAAGACCCAGTATTTACATTGAATAATTTGTAAACGTCCGGCTTAGACTTAAATCTTGGCATCGCAGATGATGAATTTCAATAAATTATTTAAGAAACGTTACATATAACCTTGAACTATGTATTTATTTATTGATTCCTGATAAACTACACAGAGTGGAAAAGAACTCAGTCCCACATACAAAGTTGGTAACAGAGTTTAATAAAGGAAAAAACAGGGTTAAATGCTGTTTTCTCCATCTCTTAAGAGCTTTAGAGAAATAAATAATTAGTATAATGTGCGTGAGGGTGAGTTTACTTTACATGAATTGCACCCAACTTACATGTCAACATGCATCATAAAGTACTCAAAATTTGATTATTTTGGGGCTTTTCTCTCTTTAAGAATCATCAATTAATGATAATGTTCCTATATTATTCTTAGCTATTAGATACACTTCGTAATTTTATTAAGTAAACATAAACATTTACGAAAACACAGCGGGGGAAAATAACAGAATTTCAAACGAAAAACAAAGATTCAAGAACACAAAAAATATATTAAATGTTCAAATTCTTTCCAATGGCATGTACAAATGTTTAGCACCTGTGTTATTCTGCAATATTTGCTCGATCTGTATGTTGTCTGTCTCTTGAAATGAGAGGCATAACTAATTTAGAATGCTCTAATCGTAGATACGCCTTATGTTTTTTTTAAACCTTACTGCAAAAAGAAGATTAAAAAGATATCAGCGTTGATCCCTTTTTAATCTTTGTAATCTTAAAGTTATGACAACAAATTAAACTCAATGAAGTTGAATCTAATTTTGCGAACCCAAATTATTCACACAAAGCATTTCTGATGAATTTAGTCATAACGTCTAGTATGAAAAAATAGCAAATGATACTACTTGTTATTCTATTTGTCTATCTATGATAGTCGGATGCATTACCATTAGTACAACCAAGCGGGGTGTCCCAGACGGTAACGTTTGATACTCGTATTCGGGAGTTTCCGGGTTTAATGAACACTTTTAACTGTTATGGAAACGGAACTTATTAGGGGCTTGAACCCCTTGAGTGTGATCGGTTCTGGTGGTCTAGTGGTAACCATACTTGCCTCGTAGACCCAAGGTCGCGGGCTTGACCCCGACCAGGACCGATGGATTGCCTAAAAATCCTAAGTATATTTTATTTCGGAAGGGAGGTAAAGCCGTGGGTCCCATATCATACATTTACGGTACATAAAAGAACCTCACGCCTGGAAGAAGATGCCTCTGAGAAAAATTTATCGGTCTTTTCACGCCCTGAATTTAATGGGACCCTGATGGCCTGAGATGTTAAAGAGCTTCCTTAAATAAAACAACCTTGGTAGGGGAGCCTACATCGGCGCCGGGTAGCTATCCGAAACCACCTAACCGTACAGATAGCTGCGTCTTGACGCTTCAGTCCCGAGCGGCAGCGGAGAAAGCCGAAGGTAGTACGGCCTCAATAGAAGTAGGGAATAATTAGCTAAGACACCACAACGGCATGTTAGCTAAGTTGGATGTAGCGTCGTGGGTTCGACCCTTCACGGACTAATTTTTTTTTTCCTCTTGTAATCTTAGTAATTATTCCGAATAGTTCAATCAGCACTTAGGTTCTTGTTGCAGTTATTTCAGTTATCATGACTGATTGCTTATGATTTCTGCCGTTAGATAACACTAGGTAGTTTCTGTTGGAGTTCAGGAGATTTGCCACCATTATAACGATTTACCCGCAACCATAGTAGACATAATCCGCTATCAATTTATATTTACGAAAAAGAGGTCAGCATATGGCCTACGCTGGCTTCAGCAAACCACTGAGTCCACGGATTTCTAGGATTTACCCGAGGTTAGATTAAGGTTTGTGTGTGTGTTTTTGTGAATTTATTGCAAATTCCAATAAGACACGTGTGATAAAAAGTGATAAAATGAAGTTGAAACATACGTGAAAAACTCCGCTTTGTAATAAGAAACAACATACTGCAGCAAGAAAGTTATGGAGAACAACATATATGTTGCAATTTTAGGTTAGATTAACTTTGACAAAAACAAATAGTACATGCAAAACTTATAGTATTAAAGGTGGTTCGGTTGCGGCTCCAGTCTTGCCTGCTTCTTCCGCTACCGCTCGGGACTGGAACACCAGGAAGCAGTGTAATTCACCCTTACATTCAGCAGGGCTCCTTGCACCAGTCACGCCTCCTTTCACGGACGTCAGCGGAGGGCAGCGGAGAAAACCGAGGCAATTTACATCATTGCGGAGGAGTAGAATTGCGAGTTCAACAAATACAGACGAATATAACAGTCGTAATGCACAGAAACAAGCAACCGTACGCCAAAAGTAAGTTTGTACGAACGAAGCAAATTAGAAGTTAATCACATTCAGTATACAGTCAAAGTACATGGGAAAACTGTAACGTAACAATGTAAAACGTAAAAGAAGTAATTGATAGAGGAAAAGGCATACGCTTTTAACAGTATAAATTGCGCATTTGTTTAACTTAAGCTAAGCTAAGCTAAGCTAACTTAACCTAACCCAAACCAAAAGCAACCTATGCGTTAACAGTATTACTTTTGCAAGGGAAAAGGCACACGCTTTATAAGTTGTGGAAAAAAATGTTTAAACTTAAGCTAACCTAACCAAACTAAACTTTGCAACCTATGTTGCATTATCAGTATAGCTTTTGTAATTTTTAAACCTAAGTTAATTATTTTAACTAAAGCTAAGCTAAGCTAAGCTAACCTAACCTAAATTTGCAACATGTATGAAATAAAAGTAAAATTGATAACTATGCGTTGTCCTGTCTAAAAAAGGTAAGTAAGAAAAGTGTATACGAATTATGCAGATTAAAAAAGAAGTTGTCCCTGGTGGAAGCGAACCCACTATCCTCCCTATGGCAGCACTACGTTCTAACCAACTGAGCCACCAGGCCGACATGAAAAACATAGTAATTATCTGCTTACATTTGTTGAATGGATTTTGGTTCGATTTTCTGCGCTACTCTCCTCTGCCGTTTGTGAAAGGCATGACTGATACAAGGAGCCCTGCTGAATGTGAATTAAAGTTACCTGTAAGGGCACTACCGAAATCAAGTCCGGGAATCCTGTCCGCTAAGTGTCTCCCTCATCTAGTCCCTTCCTCCTGCAGGTATCTCCATTGTGTGTGCAGACAAAGGGTCAACCGTGAGCAAGGCTCAAGAACCGCAGTATCCTTCTATACCCCAAACAATTCAAACCAACCAAAAATATCACAGTATATAAAGGACAACGAAGAAAAAAAAAAGTCAAACAGTAACTTCAATGACCAAAAAAGTATTAGAAAAATTTTATTCCAGTTATAGCGTGGTAAGAGAAAACTCAAGCCAACTTTATGCTAGTTGGAAGCCCCTACCCTGTAGGAATGACATATTGCCATCACATTGCACGGAATCGCAATGAACTCCCTTCCATTCTATGTATGTACATTATTTTATAATATCAAAATTACCAAAAAGGGTGACCATTGTTGTCAATGCACAGACTCGTGAGCGGGAGGTCTGGGGTTCAATTCCCACCAGGGTTGTCCTCCTTAACTGAGAATTTTTTTAAGGTTTTCTCAGTCTTCATAAGTGGCAAATACTTGAGAGGTACCCTGAACGCTTCCTCCCTCAAAAAGAAATCGTTTCCCAATCTCTCATTTCGTCTCATGTATCAGCAGTGTCGCTTTTGATGCCTCAGCAGTAAAAACGGACGTTAAACACTATTTACAAATTATCAACTTGTATAAAACATTAAATACATCATACAAATTAGTGCATCAAACATTTCGAAAATAAGTTGTATTGCTAATGCAAGTTGCATTAAATTCATCATTTAATCATTGTCTGCTCGTGAATAGCTAATGTAGCCATGCTAATAACGACAGTTTTCCGCACAAGAAGTCGTTTTATTGTTTTCTAGATGTGTACAATATATCTTACAACAGCAGCATATTGAAAGTAATAAATACTTTCAAAATAATTGAATTGTATTACCAATTTTCCAACAACACGAAGCGGTTAAATATGACAGCTGTATTTTTTCGTAGAAAAAATTCGCACTGTATATTCAGGTTTTCTGGGACAAGTCAGTATTAACTCAATCACTGATAATGGTGACACATTTTGTGCATTTAATTCTTTCGAAACCGTTATCATATCTGTTAACTAGCTGTTATTGCGTAACTCCCCTTATCTTGTCTACACTTCCGCTGAAAAGTGCCTTTGCCGATTTTATGCCATCATTGCACTGAGACGAAGATCCTCCTTTTTTCTACTACTTTCGTCCAGATTGCCGTTACATGACTTATGACTTCAATTCTCCTGTTTCTAGGTAGGCCAACATCATGTCTTCCCCTTGATTTATACTTCATTTATTTTTGTTCCTATTTCTATCCACATTTTCAGTTTAGTGAAATGTTTCCGTTTAATTTACTTGCAGAACCTTTCTAATAACACGTTTTCTTGTTTTGCGTTAATAACAGAGCTTCTATAATATAACTACGTGTTTTCCATCATTGTATACATGTTGTATACGGTCAATTATCCTCGCGATCATAGCATCACACTGCACGCGTTTCACTGTCAATTGCTGTTTTGATGTTTTTTATCAAGTTCATCTAGACTACGAGGAAAAAGAATGATACACTCTTGTTTTTTCAGTATACAGCATAAAGACTCTTATGACTAAACTCTGAGTGTCTAGAAATAAATGAATTGGAGTAGGAGTCCATTTAGATAACCAATATGGCACGTTTCCCCTTCTTCTTGTTGATTTGATTTATTTATGGACGCTCTTTAACATCTCAAGTCATCAGCTTCCCATTTAATTCAGGGCGTGAAACGGCCGATAAATTTTGCTCAGAGGCCTCTTCTTTCAGGCTTGAGGTTTTTACATGCCGTAAATCTACGACATGGGACCTACGGCTTTACTTTCTTTCCGAAGGAAGCCATACTTAGGATTTTTATGCCCGAAAAAAATCCATCGATCCTAAGCGGCATTGATTTCGCGATCTTGAGTTTACGAGCAAAGTATGATTACCACTACACCACCAGGACCGACATCCCCTCATTCTGGTTGAAATTCTTGCTTGTGCATATAAAAAAAAAAAGAGTCCAAATCCTCCTGAAAACGTTGAATAACTTGCTTATTGTCCACTTCTGAAGCGACGTTAATTGTTTCCATGTGCATCCTCAATGAATGATGACACCGTCACTTTATCTGAATATAATGGTTTCTATGCATATCATTCGGTTTTTTCCCAAATAATCGTTAACCCAACTCCAGTTTTTGAAAAGACTTAGGATCCTAATATACATTGAACATAAACATATGCACAGAATTGCTGGTTCCTGCAGCTCAAGAAATACAGTGTATAACATTTTATTTTGTAAACATTATTTTGCAAACAATTTTCGGTTAACATTTTTGGTCACCTGTACAACAGGAATAGAGCTGCTCAAATGTTATAAAAGTTTAACTGATAGTCCGATGGAAGAACTTTATCCAGATGAAATCGTGTCTGCCACATTTAGGCATAAACAAATAAGCCTATTTGAGTTCCAAGATAAGGAGAAACATTTACGATTATGTGTAATGTTGTCATGTATTCCAAAATGTTTGGCAGCATCGGTGGTGTACTAAGAAATCTTTAAAATACACAATCATATTATTATCATAGACATATGACCCGAGTTCACATTCAAACCAGTGAAATGGAAAGATACTAAAATACAATGAATGTGCGGTAGATGTTAATGATTCAGTTCAATAATTCATTTATTTGCTATTGATAATAGATGCACAGGGAGTTTTAAAATACATGACATAACACCAAGAATGAAGTTTTTAATGCAGATAAGAAAAATAAGTTTACATGCTTATTTTCAAAGTTTCTAAGCTGTTTCATTGCCTTGCGAAAACAATATGCATTTTGTGTGCTATCTGACCACTGTCAGAATTTCAAGTCACAACACTCACCGTCGACGAATACACAAATTATTTAATTATTGGCCAAAAGTAAAATTCAGGTAAAAAAAGGAGGCTAGAAAATTCACTGACTTTCGGGACACTGACACCACGATACATGAACAGCGTATGTCGGCAAATGGGCCAAGAAAACAAGCACAAATCTTCAAGTCCATTTTCCTCAACAATGTGTTATTGACTTATGCCACTCAGATTCTCATTTGTATCCCTTTATTTGTTTATTTTAATCAGCAGATGAATTGAATGCTTATATTTGGTTTATCTTTAGCTATTCTTATCAAAGATATATCTTCCTGTATACATGCAACATCTCCGAGACACTCCTGCGGATATATTTATGTCTTCCTTGTGTGTAGATATTGGCTGCGTCGCCATTATTATTATTATTATTATTATTATTATTATTATTATTATTATTATTATTATTATTATCATCATTATTTCAACCCTAGTTAAAATGTAAAGCGTTTAATAGATGATACCATTTAAAGGGAGTCTTGTACATCTGCTAATGTTTCAACCAGAGCCCAGGAACTTCAGTAGATCCTATGCCCAGAAGTCACAAAATATGTCTTCATAAGAGCAAGTTTGCGATGCGATGTTCCTGGAAGTGCGAAGTACTGCTAAATGCGGTTACACCAAGTTCCGTTATGATGATGAAATTCCGGTACACGAGTCATTTGTTCAGAGAATATACGCCAGCAACGGCAAAACTTTCATAGCAGACTTCTTACTGCAAAGCTAAGTGCTCTACCGCATCATTGGAATAGAAAACTGATATGCCTTAATTAGATCGTTGAAGAAAGCTTACCATATATATTAGCAGTAGAGATAAAGCTATTTCTTTTTAATTCTTTTTTGAATTGGAGTAATGAAACATTTAAACTGAAACTGTTTTGTAATTTAAATTTTGGTGAATAAGACAAATTGTTTCTGATCATAGAGCTAGCCACTTCAACCAGAGACCAGAAATCTAGTCTCTGTAGCTCAAAGAGAGCTGCCGCTCCAACAAATTGACGGGGACAAAGCTGTACGAAGTAAACTATTTGTATTAAAGCTTTTCCATAAAAACAATATTGTACAAGTTACATAATATTGTACATCAATTTACACATATTAAGTCTTGTTATGTATGTTTACCTAATTTTAAAATACTAATTATTTAAGTGTATAGTGAACAAAAAATTATGGTACATTTCATACCGAATTTAGTTACAAACTTTATTCCATTAATAGGTATTTTATGTTTCGACTACTCGTATGAGGGGTGTTTCGTAGTTCTCGGCCTTTATATTGTCGGTCCTGGTGGTGTAGTGGTAACCATACTTGCCTTCTAAACCCAAGATTGCGGGTTCAAACCCGGCCAGGATCGATAGATATTTTCGGGTGTAAAAATCCTAAGTATGGCTTCCTTCGGAAGGGAAGTAAAGCCGTGGGTCCCGTGTCGTACATTTACGGCACGAAAAAGAACCTCAAGCCTGAAAGAGAGGCTTCTGAGCCAAATTTGACGGCCGTTTCACGCCCTGAATAGAATGGGACGCTGATGACCTGAGATGTTGAAGAGCATCCGTAAATAAAATCAACAATAATAAATAACAGGCCTTTACTCAGAGCCGTCGTGAAGATGGCCAAATTAATATGTTAGTTTTTAAGTATCATCCTTTAGATGGCGCGCTGTAAAGTTTCAGAGGCTTAAGTGTTGTCACTTGCTTGATTGTGTAAACAAACCAGTGATAACATTTTCTACAAAACTGAAATACGAGCCGTAAAGTACGAGGGTCTTAATGCTTGAACGTTCCTCTTTCATTTGTAGGTGGTTCCGTTGTTCTGCGGTAGTTGGCGCCAGCAGAGGAATGTTCCAAAATGGAGCCTGATATGGACGTGCGTATAAAACAGAGATGTGTGATTGAATTCCTCACTGCTGAAGAAATTGCGCCGATTGAAATCCATTGACGCTTGCTAAAGGTACAACCGACATTCAGGTTTGCACACAATTCTTTGGTCATTACCCGCCGATCAGCACGGATTAGTTGATCAAGACGCTCTTCATTGTGAGGGGTGACAGCTATGCAGGGTCGACGGGTCATGGCTTGTCATGCACATCCTTTTCACCACCGTTAAAATGCCGTACCCATCGCCTCACATTGCTCACGTCTAGTGTATCGTCTCTATATACCTTTAGCAAGCGTCGATGGATTTCAATCGGCGCAATTGCTTCAGCAGTGAGGAATTCAATCACACATCTCTGTTTTATACGCGCGTCCATATCACACTCCATTTCAGAACGCTCCTCTGCTGGTGCCAACTACCGCAAAACAACGGAACCACTTGCAAATGAAAGAGTAAGGCTCAAGCATTAGCACTACACCAACGACATCTGGCTCAGGCATCCAAAGTCAACACAAAAAAAAATCGGAGGCACTAGTTTCGGAACGACTTTCGTACTTTGCTTTGAAGTGTTTAACCCCAACAGAAATACAAAAAGAGTTGGATTTCATATTAAAGGATTTTCCCTCTTCGTTTTCGACGGTTAAAAGTGAGCTGCTGCGTTTAAACGTGGTCGTACATCCACTCAAGATGATGAGCGTTCAGGGCGTCCCAAAACTGCTACGACCGTCGAGATTGTGACAAAGATTCACAATGCTGTACTCAATGATCGCCGATTGAAGGTATGCGAGTTGACTAACATTGCAAAGAACTCGGTAGGTCACCTCCACTACAGTTTTGGGTGAGAGAAAGTTCCCCACAAGATGGGTGCCACATTTGTTAATAATGGACCAAACCGCATTCCAATAAACATTTGGCAAAAGGTTAAGACTTTATTTAAACGCAATACCAGTGAATTTCTCCAACGTTTCATAACAGAAAATGAAATATGGATTCATCAATACACGGCACAAACGAAGAAGCAATGGAAATAGTGGGTGGCAAAAGGAGAAAGTGAACCAAAGAAAGCAAAAATGCTTCCATCTGCAGGAAAAGTTTTGGCTACGGTTTTCTGAGATTCTCATCGTGTGATGCTACAACGATCACCCAGGAATATTACGCTTCATGGATCAACTGAAAAAGTTTTTATTCTCTTAAATCATTGCTTTCAAGGTCAGGCCAAAAACTTTTAGAACGACGACATCCTATTTATGCATCACTTTCTACAATTATTTCACAATGATACTTTAAATAGACCAAGCACCTAAAATTACTACCAAGGATATCTTTGAAACAAGAAGTGCTATTGATAATTTGTTTTCGCGGAAATGAAGTTTATGCAACTTATACAAAGATTCCAAAGATTATTTGAATATTTATTTATAGCACAGAGCTGCATTTTTTAAATGGAACAATGCTATTGACTTCAAGAAAATAAAACTGGTGGAGATAAGAGTATTAACGGAATTCTTGCAAGGTTCCAGGCCAAAAAGTTTACAAGATATCGTCCTATGTAGAGTTCGGACTTTCAAATAGCTGCTAGGGAATGTCCACGATCATTAGACAAAAAGGAAACTACGTATAGAGCGTTTCACTTTTCTGAAACGGATCACCCGGTAGATAGAGCTATACGAGGGTGAAACAAATATAAACTGGATTCATTTTCTGTAATAACTAAAACAAAATTAAATGAAAATGAGATATATCTTATTTTTCTACATTACAAACACATATTTTCCAGCTGATAGGAAAAATTTTAATATCATTAAAGAAGAAAGAATGGGGCTTGGTTTGTTTCCAATATTTCGTTTAACGGTCCGAACATATAGGAATCGCAAGGTAAATGTAAACAATAGGATGGTGCTCCAATGCTGTGCTGTGGATATCCTAAAATTGTTCCTTTGTCAAAACAGCTGTATGCGGACAGTCGTTATCATGGAGGAAAACCTTTCTAATATATTATTAATGTTCTTTTTGCCTCAAGCAGAAGCGGGTAGCACTAAACTGTTCGATGTTTATGAAAAAAAGTCAATAAGCAACACATCTTGGAAATTCCTCGCTTTTCCTCCACTCAGGAGTATGGTGATGTATTCACAGGTAAAAACATTTCTCCTTGATGCCAAAAGTCTCTGATACCGTGAAGTTGTTTGATTCTCAGTGCAAATACCAGGAACCCACTTTGCTGAGACTTTTCAGTAACTCAAGTTATCTACACTTCCATAGGACATTTCAGAAATCATCAAACGTCGGCAACACTCGATAATGTCCCGAATGGCGCGAAGTTTTGTTAACTGTTACGGTCGTGTTGATGATTTTCATTTTCCTCAGTTTCTCGTTGTTCTGTGAAACGCGTGTGTTTTAGAAGGCGTCTTATGCCCGAACTGTGTCATTAATCTTTGCTAAATTTCGGCCGGTTTTACGCCCTCCCGCGCCAAAAATTTAATAATGTATTGGCATATCTTGCTCGGAAATGGTGCTATTTTTTTTAATGGTGTTTAACGCCCGTTTTTACTACTGAGGCACCACAAATGGGGACACTTATGATACATGAGATGAAATGATATACTGGGAAAGGATTTTTTAAGGAAGGAAACGTTCCAGGCCTAAGTTTAGGGCATTTGCCATTTATGAGAGCTGAGGAAAACCTGGAAAAAAACCTCAGTCTGGGGGAGGACGGTCCTGGTGGAAATAGAATCAAACCCCAGACCTTCCACTCACGAGTCCGCGCCTTAACGACCTCGGCCACCCGTGGCGATACTCTAATCATGAAATCCCCACATAGCTCTCTAAGGCGTGTCGTTCCGTATTATCTACAAGCGGGAATATAAATATTCCGGTTTATATTTCATTCACTACAGTATAAATTATTTACGCTTGGAAGCATGAGTATGTTTTCCCTTTTACTCACTGCAACAAAGTATATTTCTACAATGATAAATTATTAAAAAAACTTATAAAATGCATTTTTTACTTTACTGTTTACGTTTACCTTCCTCAGGGCTAACAATACTCTGTGCTTATTCAACATTTAAGTGAAGTAATTTTCAGGCTTTGTTAGGACTTCGTTGTTTATCTATGGTTATGATCCGTTAGTTATGAAGCTGGGAGATACCATGCGGTTTTGTTTGAAAACATTATCATGGGGTGAATATGCAAGCTTTGCTCACCCTCAATCTGCATAGCTTTGGGAAAAGTCAGCACCAGTCTTTATTTGTATTATTATTTTTTCTAAGCTAATTGTTTTTTAATTAGTAAAGCTTCAAAAGTAACGGGGGGATTTAATTAAACAATGGCTACTGAGATCTATTACAGCACAAGAAATTGGCTTTGTGCTCGCAAAGATTATTGTTACCTTTCACAAAGACGACGTGCTGCAGTTGACAGCAGGAGATTTCTTTCTAGAAGACTCGATGGTTATTTAAAATTAATTTTTTCTTTCAGAACTAACTGGTGTCTAAAACAGCTTTTGTTTGATCTGAAAGGAAGGTATAACGATAAGAATAATGCACTTTTCTGAACATCTCTAATTCTAAATCTTTTCATGTATTTCAAGGGTTTTTCCCACCCGGAACGCCCGAGCTCTAAGACCGTAAGATTTTGAATATATATATAAGAATATAATGCCAATGATTTTCCCATTTGTTATAGGCAATCTTCATGTCACTTGTCAAAGTTCTAGATGATAAAAGGGCAAGAACATACGCAATGAAGCATAAAATGTTCATAACACATTGCGATGATTGGTTGCAATTCAGCGCATGCCTATACCGGATTGATCTGTGCTGAGTGGGTGAAATATAAATACAGGGTGTTAATAACCTGCAGGGAAATAATTTAAACATTTTAGAGGGGTCTTAGACAAGGAATTTGAAATTTGGAATCCATGGCGTGTTTGTATAGCATTACGTTTCTAAAGAACCATTGATGAAGCTTCCATTCGATGTGATGCGACACAATAACGGACAGAAGCTGTGTGTATGCCTCTTGGCGCAGTCGGTATCATACTGGCCTCAAGTAAAAGCGGATTATTGTTATCGAGTTCCAGTCTTATTGATTGCGTTTTTTACATTGCGACGTTAGTGCAGGCACATGTAGATATATGGTTTTGTGCCAAGTATCCATATCTTTCTTTTCGCCTTCTTAAGTGTATTGCAACATGCTCCCCGTGTCCTTTCTTTCATTGGTTTAAACTAAAGTAGAATATACTGGACGTGTCATGACGTCATAATCTTTACCTTCGGCCTGTCAAGCATATCCCTCCTGCTTCAGAGGGAGTAGCGTTTTCATGGAGGTTAGACCGTTTTTGAACCCAACTTCTAAATTTTAGTAGACCCACCCACTGACCAAGGCAGCAGAAATTGTAATGTATATTGAAATATGTAATTTAATCTTCACCTCTCGTCTTTGAATGTATAAAATTTGGTCTAGCACGTTGTAAGGGGTTTTCCCCCCACTTTCGTTTTAACGTTCTTAACTTTAATATTTCTCATTTGGAAATATGCAGGCTAGCTATGGTTAAGAGTTATTATTCAAAGTTTGATTTGGTTTATTTACGGGCGCTCTTTAACATCTCAGGTCATCAGCGTCCCATTCAAATCAGGGCGTGAAACGGCCGACAAATTTTGCTCAGAGGCCTCTTCTTTCAGTTTTGAGGTTCTTTATTGTGCCGTAAATGTACGACACGGGACCTACGGCTTTACTTTCCTTCCAGGAGGCAAGTATGGTTACCACTACACCACCAGGACCGACATTATTCAAAGTTAAATTGGCAAATGTCAACATGGGTAAATTGCAGACAATTATAATTGTTAAATAAACTTTTATTAATGCATTTAGTTAATTGGTTGCCAGGCTTTTTATGTTAATGTTAAAGCATTTTGCATAAATTTCAACTTATTTTTTCTCTCGTTAGAAGCACAATTTGTGTGCTGTTGTGAATAATTTTGTGTTAATTATTGTAATAAATATTTATGTCAAAGAATTACATTCTTACGCACTTGGAAACTATCTCTCCTGGCCATATTCTGGTTGCCTTTTTCTTAGTCCCTTCCTGCATTAAACGCTCGTGTAGGCAACAACAAAAATGTGTTGTATAAGAAAGTATAATTCTTGTAAG
Organism: Metallyticus violacea; assembly: GCA_030762175.1. NCBI lineage: Eukaryota > Metazoa > Arthropoda > Insecta > Mantodea > Metallyticidae > Metallyticus > Metallyticus violacea. The sequence goes on along the minus strand of CM060846.1, from coordinate 361,346,688 downwards.
GAACCTTAAAGTTGTGTAAAAACTTTACAATTTATGCATGAGCAAAATAAATAAATATATAAATAAAATCTGCTACCCAGGACCCAAAACTACAACTTCGAAGCCACAATCTGTCGTCTTATCAATTAGGTCACACAGCAGGATGTATACCTCACTTTAGGCTATGCTGTCTTACTGTCATATAAGTCTGGAATTTTTATAGCATTAAATCTTGGAAAAGCTGATGATCGGCTATTCAAAATCGGAATATTCTCTCTCTCGCAGCAGGTTCCAAATCTAAAAGCGATATTTAACACCATCTCGCTTTACCTCCACGGGTGGCCGAGGTCGTTAAGGCGCGGACTGTTGAGCGGGAGGTCTGGGATTCCAATCCCGCGAGGACCGTCCTCCCTGACTGAGGTTTTTTCCAGGTTTTCCTCATTCCTCACAACTGGCAAATGCCAGGGAGGTACCCTAAACTTAGGCCTGGAACGCTTCTTTCCTTAAAAAATATCCTTTCCCAATATATCATTTCGTTTTATGTATCACCAGTGTTCATCGCCTGTGGTGCCTCAGTAGCAAAAACGGACGTTAAACACTACTCAATAAAACCACCTCGCTTTAACACTGACTTTCAGCATGAAATTTTGACTTATAACCATATAAGTTCCTGGACCGTAGATTCTCAATTTCAAATTCCTTGTCAAATCTCTGAAATTATCCGGTTTAGCATATTGACACCCGGTATATAGCTCCGAGGCATTATGCAATCCTAAAGCGCTCTACCTATCTGCTCAATTATGCATTAAAAGAAGAGCGCCCTAATACAAACTCGGCTCATTCTGCATTACTATATGGAAGTGACACGTAACAAACGCTAGAAAGATCGTTGATACAAATGAAATGAAGTTTCTGTTAACCCTAAGGGGCTGTACCACACAAGATATAATTGAAACAGATGGCGAAATAAAAGGAAATCGATAATGTCGAGGAATACACACATTAAAAGGAAAGGGTTCTCTGTAGAACACCAGATACACTACATATACAGAGGGTGTAATCTTGGGAGCTACTCTGTAATTAAATTAGACTCCCTTAGGCAAATTAACGAATACAATACAACCCAGCTGTATTTTGTTTCAAAATAGTTGATAATCCTTCGTTGCCCGGGTTTATTATAACAAGAAAAACTGTAGGGAGATATGTAGATTGGGGTGGTCAGGTTGGTCATATCCTCAAAAATAATGTCTAGCGTACAATATCCACTTGTTAAGACCCTAGATGTAATTTTTCATCGAGATGAGGACTTCTAGCCCCTTTAGCAGACGAAATAATGGAAAGATCTGGGATGTGCCGTAAAACCAAATTTTTGCAACAGCAACTCTGTAATTTTGTCCAAGTTTATTGAATGCTCGAAGTAAACGTTTTATTGATTGTTTCTCAAATGGAATGAAAGTAAAGACAGTTTGTTCATTAAAACCACGTATACTAAAAGTCTTTCAGGTCAGACGCACGCTTTCTTTATTGCAAGGTATACTTTGATTCATTATATTACACGAGATCTGTCAAATATTAACCAAACATTATTTAGCTTTGTTTCCTTCTATTGACACGCCTTTCCCAACGCCTTTTGAGATTCTAAAAGCAATCCTGATACGTCTTTTTTGTGATAGCGCGAAGTTTTGCTTGTAAAAATTGTTTTATCTCCCAAATGAATCAATCCTTCGTCCTTTTATCGTGGATTTCAGCTATGGAAATAAAAAGATGCAAATTCAGGAGAGTACGGAAGGGTGGGGGGAAACACAGCATCATGTTTTTGCGCCGAAGTCGAGAATAAGCAATGATAAATGCGTGTATGCGTTATCGTGTTGCATGATCTAAGAATTGTCTCCCCACAGTTCCGTCTCTTCGTTTTCACGTTTTCTCGGAGATGTCTGAGGATGTCCTGGTAATACCAGGGATTCAAAATTTGACCCATGGTAGAAATTGGCAGTGAATAACGTCCTGAATGTCCGGAAAAAAAAAAACACCTCCAACAGCACTTTGATTTTTCACTTGATGTACTAACTTTTTTGAATCTTGAAGAGTTTGGAATTCCGTCTCAATATCGTTATCATAGACCAATGTTTGATCAGTAGTGAATACACTGCTCATAAAAGTTGCATCCGCATTTACGCATAAAAGATAGCAACGGGGTGGTCCTTCAGTGCTTGTGTGAAGCCCAGAGACAGGCTTCGCTACAACACGCTGCATGCCAAGCTATTCAGTTAGCATTTCACGACACGATATCACAGAACTTTTACACTCTTCGGAAATTTCGCGAGCAGCGTCGATTTCTATGTTTGATCTCATTAATCCTGGCCACATTAGCGTCGTCAGTTGACGTCAATGGGCGTCTGAAGCGCAGGTCATCAACTAAGGACTCCCAACCACTTTTCAACTCCATATGCCACCCGTAGTAACGAATATGGCTTAATCAATTATCCCCATAAGCATTTATAATCATCTAATGATTATCGGTAAACGATTTACGAAGTTTTGCACAAAGTTTAATGTTAATAAGCTGCTCATTATAGCCCGCCATCTCAATAGTTGCAGAACATTTACAACACTGTGTGTTGCTATCAAAGTTGCGTTGAACTGGATTGAAATAAGATAACACATGAGAGGCATCTTGTCAAGATGCTGCCAGCCGCTTTTTGCTACACTTCTTTGGCGCCTAATTTTGAAAGCTATTCCTCTTACATACGTTACCAGCTGGAATTTACATTTTCTGAGCATCTATGCTCGCTCACTCCTTGTCCGCTTTTAATCATTTCTAACTCGTTTCAGTTTTTAGTAAATATTTCTTTTACTATAATGCGTCTTCATATTTTAAATCATTACACACAGTTTTACCATACAAGCCACATATTAAGCTAAGGTTTGGCATCAAAGTCAGATAGGAAACGTTCGAGGTCGTGGGATTTTTCACTTGTCTTACTCTGATCCAAATCATATAAAAATATTAAAGCTAATAGTGGGGTTAACTATGGAGAATGGGTCAAAAGTACCCGAGGTTTCAGGTCGTCTATTAGGAATAACATTTCTGTAACGAGATAACCTTACAGGTCTTCAAGGCATATAGACTCAGATGGGAGAGATTCGCGGTTGTGGTCGGACAGGGCACGGTAGCTCATATGGAAGAGCATCGGTACGGTAAGTATAAGATTTGTAGTTCGAGTTCAGGCGGTGACCTCAAACTTTATTTTAAATATTTTTTCTTTAATGAATCACTTCCTCCAAAAATTAGTTGTATATTTGCATTTTGTAGTGGATAAGAAAATGAAATTATTGTATCACATAAAGGACATTGACCCTGGATAACACCCTTTCTTTGTTCATTTAGTCTCCATGCCTCTGCTCTCATCCATGCCATTCCTTCTCTTTCTTCTCAACTTACTTTTCTATATAGTTTTCTCTCCCATTATTTTTCATGAGAGAATAAAAGATTGGTCACCACTTTTCCTCTATCCATTAAGCAGTTTTTTATTTGTATTTTATTAACGTCAAATCATTCCTTAGTTTCTTTTCAAAACCTTTTACGTTATTTTCTCTCCGTTTTCATGTCACCTACAACATTAGCTTCCAAATCACTTCTTATTATACTAACCTATTTTATCTTTATATTTCTTACGGCACGAAAAAGAACCTCAAAAATGGAAGAAGAGACCTCTGAGCGAAATATGTCAGCCGTTTCACACCCTGAATTGAATGGAACGCTGATGAAATGAGATGTTAAAGAGTGCCCATAAAAAAAAAAATAATAATAAAAACAACTTTGGCATTTCAAATATTATTTTCAGATATTCGATTTTTCTAATCTGAAATTATTGTACGAATATTTTAACGATCATTTCATTATCAGATTTGCCCCATTTTCATTTGTGTTTCTTCCTTTACAGATGCACTAGGAAATCATTTGCAAAACACCCTATAAACTAAGTATAGTTTCCCATCCATGTTCATATCCACATATTTCAATGCAATTTAACATCCTAGCCTCTTCTATTTATAACGATTTAACATCCATTGCTGGTGCCTTATACCGAGTGAATCATATAAAACTTGCATCGCAAATATTTCTGAAATGCCAGCAGGTGCTATTGATATGCTGCTTTCACAGAATTTAAGTTTAGGGAGGGGCTCATAGTTGCAGCCCATGCACAGATGATGTTAATTATTGTAATGTGTATTTCTGAGTAAAGCAACATTTTTCAAACGAAACAAGGGGTTATTAATATCAAGAAAATGAAAGTAGAGGAAATTAGAATGTCAATGGTGTTTTTTGCGAATTCAAGTGCAAATAGTTTATGAGCTATAGCTATAGTTGTCTGCCCCATTGAACTACTTAGTTACTAGGCTACGACGATGTTCGCATGTTTATGTTTTGTTTCCTTTACACCGATTTTACTGGCACTTCCTTGCCAGTACTTTATGATAGTTCTTGAAGTAGGACGTGATGGAAGATGCTATTTACTAAAGTTGAAAAAGTTTACAAGGAGAAGGTAGGAAGAATGATGTTCTTTCCTGAAATGTGTATGCTGAAAAATATTCCAATAAACTTACTTGTCTTCACAGATTGTACCGCCACAAGTGGCCGAGATCGTTTAGGCGCGGACTTGTGAGCGGAAGGTCTGGGGTTCGAATCCCATCAGGACCGTCCTCCCTGGCTGAGATTTTTTCCAGGTTTTCCTCGGTTCTCATAAATGGCGGAAGCCGGAGAGGTACCCTAAAACTAGGCCTAGAACGCTTCCTTTCTTTTAAAAAAATTCTAAATTATCATTTAATCTCACGTACCACTGGTGTCCGCCGCCTGTGGCGTCTCAGTTGTAAAAGCGGGCGTTAAACACTAATCTACCCATTCACAGATTGTTTCAAAATCGTTTCACTGAAAGAAAGAGAGCTGTACGTCGGTTGCCCGTTCATTAGATTTGATTCCTTTAGACATTTCTCTGTGGAGAAAGCTAAAAGACACTGCCTACAAGGACATACAGAGTACACAAAAAAGATATAAAACAGCTGCCTGTTTTGAAACTTCTGCTGAAATGTTACATGACAGACTGAACACTTTCATTGTAGCTGGTGGTCATCATTATGAACACAATCTGTGAAGACCAGTTATCGTATTTCTTAAGAGAGTGCTGACATATGATACAGTGAAAACACATTAGGACAAAATGTAACGTGTGTTTTCTTGGAGATTCAGGAAAAAACCCATATGAACATCGTAGCCTGTAACTAAGCAATTAAATAGAGAAGACAACTGTATATATTTAAATAATGTTGATAATGTTACTATAGCTCGTAGACTATTTGCATTAGAATCCTACAAAAAACACCATTCACATTCTAATTTCCTCCAGTTTTATTTATTGATGTCAATAGGCATTGTTCTATTTGAAAAAATGTAATTTTTAAGAAATACACATTGTAATAAGTAGCAATATCTGTGTATGGGCTGCATTTTTGAGGCGATATCTAAACTTCAGTTCTATGAAAGCAGGATATCAATAGCACCTTCCATTTCAGAAATATTTGCGGTGCAAGTTTTAGTTGATTCATCTTGTATAACTGATATGCGTCCTTTTCTTTGGCTGTTGATGTCTTGTTTCTGCATTTGCCACCCCGCCCAATTCTAGGTCTATGAATTTTAGCGACCTTACTATAATTGCTCCACTACGAAATCATCTGCAAAGAACAAGCCTGAAATCCATATATTACTTATAGTTAGGTTGTTATTTGTAATATCGGTAGTGTACAAATTACAACACTCCTACCTTAAGTCTCTTTTTATTACTTTCATTCTTTATTTCTCTTTCTCAAATAGTTACACATCTTGAATGTTAAATGCTGTGAGTCGTTCTCTCATCTGTTATGGAGTCGAAACCTGCTGGTTGATTGTAGTGTACAGAAAATTATTTTTAGGCGCTATCCTTTGTACTATCGGGAAGTAAAGCTAACATCGCGAAAAGCTGTGTCTATGACATTGCAGAGGCCACCTGGAAAGAAGGCCTATATTTTTAGGAACTCTCGAGTGCGATGAAATGCGTCATGGCGCAGTCCCCTGGGGAGAAGGACGTCTCATAACGGTTAGAAGCTCTCTCCTCCTTTTTCATGCTGTTTATTACTCATAAAATCCTATTTTTAATGCTGTTAAATACATGCGAATTTGAACCAAGTGTGTGTGAACGATACTGGTGATCAAGGAGAATTCTTTATTCACTGTAAGGCAGAGAAGTCTTCTTCTTCTTCTTCTTCTTCTTCTTCTTCTTCTTCTTCTTCTTCTTCTTCTTCTTCTTCTTCTTTTTCTTCTTCTTCTTCTTCTTCTTCTCCTCCTCCTCCCCCTCCCCCTCCTTCTTCACCTTCTCCTCCTCTTTCTCCTCTTTCTCTTTCTCCTCCTCCTTCTTCCTTTTCTCCTCCTCCTTCTTCTCTTGCTCCTCCTCCTCCTCCTCCTCCTCCTTCTCCTCCTCCTCCTTCTCCTCCTTCTTCTTCTTCTTCTTCTTCTTCTTCTTCTCCTTCTCCTCTTCCTTCTCCTCCTCCTCCTCCTTCTTCTTCTTCTTCTTCTTCTTCTCCTCCTTCTTCTCTTGTTCTTCCTCCTCCTCCTCCTCCTCTTGTTCTTCTTCTTCTCCTTCTCCTTCTTCTATAAAAGTCGAGTCTAAAGGCAGCAGAACTGCAAAACTGCATTTTAAAATGTAAACAGGTTAACGACCCTAAAATACCTGTACCTCACAGCAAATATTTACTTCAAATTCCCTGCTAACTGAGGACTGTACAAGAGTTGAAACCACCCATCAACCCACAGAAGGCTTTCTCCTGCACCGCTACCGTATGTGTGATTAGTTAATGGTAGCGCCTTTAAGCATGGAAATAAGATCAAGATTACAACAAATTATTGCAACGGTTGCAATTTATTTTAAAATATTTGTTTAGAACCAAAGTCATTAAAATTAACAAAACACGTTTGTCATGAACCTTTCCACTCCTCGTTTGGATCCGTGGCCGGCTTAACGGGGATTTGCTTGATACCGGATAGCCCGCTGTTTGCCGGCGGAGTCGCATATTCATAGCCCCTTAAATTCAAGTGCATTGATTTCTACAGCACACCAAACACAAATTTTTTGATCATAAAATGTCATTTCCTGTACAAGATCGGAATATCTATTGTTTTGTGTCGCTACATGGTCATGTAAATAAAATAATGCTTCACCCGAACAAAAATAAATAAATAAATAAACCAAAATAATATAAAATAAACGGGGGTCAATAGAACGAACATTAACATTATCCAATACCCAATTTCAGATATTAACTCTACTTGCAATTCCTGAACTACAGCACCGCCACGGGTGGCCGAGGTCGTTAAGGCGCGGACTAGTGAGCGGGAGGTCTGAGTTCGAATACCACCAGGATCGTCCTCCCTGACAGGTTTTCTTCCAGGTTTTCCTCAGTCCTCATAAATGGCAAATGCCGGGGAGGTACCCTAAACTTAGACCTGGAACGATTCCTCCCTTAAAAATAAATCCTTTCCCAATATATTATTTCATCTCATGTATCATCAGTGTCCATCGCCTGTGGTGCCTTTGTAGTAAAAACGGGCGTTAAATACTATTCATTCATTCCTGAACTATAGTTATCTTATAGGGTTTTAATTTTAAAATTTTAGTGGCCTTCCTTGCCGAGGTTTGCGAAATTCCTGATTACTGTCCAAGCTTTCTCAGAGTTTTTTGGACTTGGATCTAACTTTTTTCCGGTGTTGTTCAGTTATTCTTCTGCAAGAACAAGGCGTTTTACTTTCGGTTTATTATCAAGAACAGATTCCGTTTCTCTGTGAGGCACACGAACAGCAGGGAATCTATCTATAAATCGCTGTCTCACTTCTCCATCTGAGATTGTTGTAACACCGGAAACATACATGAGGATTCTGTGTGCTAATGTATACAGACTTTCTGGCATTATAACAGCACTAACACAGTGGTCTGACAACGTTCAACTCCTGCACAGCACAAAGACTTTGGGTCAGTACACAGAGAGGCAAGAAAGTGAAAGGGTGAGACAGAACCGGCTAGAAACAGGGTAATCATATCCCCGTTATGCCGGCCACGGGTCCAAATGAAGGCTCTAAATTATCCATAGAAATTTCGTAGTTCAACTTATGAACTAAAATTAATACTTGAAGTTGCCTGATTATTGTTGTTGGCGAGTGCCTGCATTGCAGTACTGTTACTTTAATTTTTATTTTTCGATTAGTGTTTAACGCCCGTTTTACTACTGAGGCGCCACAGGCGGTGACACTGATGATACATGAAATGAAATGATATTTGAGAAAGGATTTTTTTTTAAGGAGGGAAACGTTCCAGGCCTAAGTTTAAGGTACCTGCCCGGCATTTGCCATTTATGAGGACTGAGGAAATCCTGGAAAATATCTGTCAGGGAGGACGGTCCTGACGGGATCCGAACCCTAGACCCTCCGCTCACGAGTCCGCGCCTTAACGACCTCAGCCTCCCGTGGCGGTCGTTACTTTAAATGAAATACTACTTGATAATGAAATAACTGTAATTTTGTCTTCCCTGGGAACGTACGGGACGAGAGCTGACGCTTGTGGTGGTGCATACACGTAAAAGTCCTTATAGGTGAAAGGCTCCTCCCAAGTTTCCTCTCCTCTCCCATGGTCACAGTACTCCATTAACTTAATGAGACATTGGTTTGCAGTACGTCTGCAAATCAAGTACCCTACAGATAATAATCGCAAATACAAGCATTGGGCACAAGAAGAAGTCCCCTACAGACATTGCTGTTTATCCTTTCGCGCATAAAAACGCACCAAGAATAGGTATAGAAATTTAGTGGTGTCCATCTGCAGTCTTTTACTGAAATTTGCATTCACTAGTAACAGCTCTGCCTTATAACTCTTCCAATTTCTGCAGTTTTTCTACAATATGTAGACGTAAATTAATTTCTCTGTTCTATTTCAATATAATGCAGCTAACTTTTTTTTTTTTTTTTGCTTCATTAACACATTGTAATTAACACCAGTGTGCACCAACAGTCCATAATATACGTAATAAGACAAAGTCTTGATTTATACAGATAATTAATAGTCAAATGAGTTTAAATATTACAAAGACAGAAACAATGATTGCTGTGAGCACACTGCGACTGGCTACGTGCAGCGATCAGCAGGAGATCTGTTATAATGAGAGAAGACTGGCGTGATATTGGCCCAGCTCGGTGCTGTCAGCTGCGACACAAAGTCAAAACTATCTTTCAGTACTCTCATACCTCAAAACATGTACACTTTTTCTTTTAAAAGTAATAACAAATCCCTACTTGAGCACATTTCACTCCACACTAACTGAAACAAACATTATTAACTTAAAAATGAAAGCGAAATATAGGAGCGCTTAACAATAAATTTACACCAATTTTAAACTAAATTTCCCTGAATTTTTATATTTCTCTCTTTTAAAATCATCAATATGCTGTCCTCGAGAACCATAAGTTTATGAGGTTTGAATTGTTATGTGACATTTGTCTATATTTTAACACATTAAACATACCAGAAAGTGTGAATACGTTGGTGTGAGAGAGAGGCAACACATTTCTTTTGCTCCCTCCATTTGTTAGCTACAAAGAATCCAAACGATAGGCTTACTAAAAATGTTTTCGTTTAAATGACACTAAAATATTAAAAAAATGTTCAAAATTGCAAATAAATAAAACAGAAAAAAACAAATAAAACTTTTTAAAGGAATATTAAGGTATTTTGGGTTGACATTACGAAAATGAATTTTCTACTGGCGTTTGCCGAGCTTTATGCTACATACAAAAATAATTATTTCCATTGTTGGTAATTAACTATATAAAATCAAATTTCGTAAAGTGTGAACCACTCAATAATGTTCAATTTAAATATTATTCTCATAACTTGAAATTTGGCACACGGCTTACACGCGTGGAATATGCTCAGTATGACCACCTTAATGTTTATGTGCGTACAAAGAATGACGTTGCTAAATGGCGTTCAACTTATGTCAAAGTGATGTAAAACGTTTCTGAACTAACGTAAAGCTTCAACATTCTTTCAGTAATGTATATATTAACAGTAATTATAAAATAATAGAAAGATAAAATACTAAGAGAAAGTCACACTTGAAATCCATATATATTAACAGTAATTATAAAATAATAGAAGGATAAAATACTAAGAGAAAGTCACACTTTAAATCGTATATATATACACTTTAATGACATTCAGACGAATTAATTTGCTTAAAGTCATCTAATGGAGAAATAATTTTATTTCTTATTATCACTATACAGTTTTTCATCTTTCTAGTGACTGTAAGCACAAAATTTAAAAAATAAAGCCTAATACTTGAAAAAGCAGAATTCCAGGGAAAGAAAAAAAAATAGATGTCAGTTATGTTCAAGTGATAATAACAGAAATCAGTATTGGAAATGTCAAATTCATTTATAAAATAAACTGAATAGTAATGCATTTGACATGTTAGAACTACAAGACAGAAATAAAGCTTACATTCTTTTAATTTTTCAGAACACGGCATTATTAATTAGAAATAATTTTACTTATTTTGGAAGAGAAATAATATACAATTTGGCACGTTATTATTATAATGTAACATTATATAAATGACGTTGAAGATTTAATGCGCATTTTCTCGCGATGTTCACTGAACAGTTCAAAGAACAAAATAATTGAAAATCCACATAATAAAGATATTTTTCACTTACTCATTACTTAATCACAAGTGTTTGTTGATACCAACTGTAGTGTCCGGTTAAAAAGTGGATATTGCATTATCTAGTTCAAATTCCATAGTTATAATATTTTTGAAAATGTTAAATTTATGTGGAACTAAGCATCTCCTGTGTCAAAACACACACACACACAAAACGAATAAATTCCGAACGCACATTGAGAATTTATTTAAATTTCAAATATTGTTTAAAATGCGTTGTTATAGGAGTGAAAAGTTTAACCACATTCGCAAATGAATGTATATTGCAGTGAGACCGGCAGGGAATAGGCTCAAAACGAGATGTTCTGATGGAAGCGGAGTTAAAGTACAAATCTTAAAATGATCCTTCATGTACATTTATCAGTGAAGAATAATGACCTTTTGTATGTTGAGTTAGCTATGGTTTTGGTCAATTTAGCCACACCATAACATATATGTACTTAGTACTTTAATAATAATAAAAATAATAATTTAAAGTTTATTTGTTAAGTAGTGATTGATGAAATCAAGAAGAATTAAAATAGTGAAGGAACTTAAAAGAGAGCAAGTAGGACAGTAGTGATGAATTGAAGACAAAGTTTAGCAAGAATTATAGAAGTTACATAAGGATATTCTAATTGTTATTATTATTTTGTTTGGTATTGATTCGGGATTTGAAAAAAGAATAACTGTGTTTAATTTAAAATTAAGTAAAGAAATTATTATAACAGAAATTGAATCCAAGTGGTTAAACCTAAGAATGGCCAGGGTCAAATGGGTGAAGACTTCTTGTATTCATTTGTCTTAGCATTTTAATCAATAAAATAAATAAATACAAATACTTTGCTTATTTTATTTAATAATGCCACTGAGCATTAATATTATTATTCTTTACTGAAAAGTTAAAGGAATATTATTTCGAATATAAAATACAGGAAGAAATGCGGTAAATGTTGGTATAGAAGTGAAAGGAAATCTATGATTTTTCCTTGTGCTACACAATTCTTTGCGATAACTATTGGCATTATTTTATTCCTTTGAAAGACTTTTAGATGAAATAAAAGTTTGAATACATTTTACAAGCTTTCCTTTTTGAAATTTGGGATCGTTTTTTAACGGATTGAGAGAGATGATCTAGGTCTCGTGTATCTTTCAAACAAATGTAAATTATAACCTGGCATGGTTTAGTCTTTCAGGTATCTTGATATGTTGCTCAGTTATGGTGAAATGTCTCGCAATGGAGGCCCTGCAGCAGAATCTTCCACAACGGTTCCCAAATAGAAGACTGCTGCGTTCCAAGATGTTTATTGACATTAGTCAAAGAGACCTGGATACAGATTTAAAGCTGCTAAAACAGCTACTGCAGACAACTAATCAGCCCTTTATATTTCTGCTGTTTACATTTAAATAGACATGGTGGAAAGTTTGCTAACGATTACGGAATGACTATTGCTCGCAACAAATGCCAACAGCACCTGAATGTGAAAGATGCTGAGCTAGATGCATTGAGAATAGCCTGTCGTATAGAGCCCTCGTTAGAACGCGTGGGGAATTACTTGACACCGGGAAGCACGCTGTTTGCCGGCGGAGTCCGATATTCATACCCCTTAAATTCATTCACATAGATTTCTACAGCACACCGAAAACCATCTTTTTTTTTTTTTTTTTTTTTTTTGGGTCATACAATGGCATTTCGTGTAAAATATCCAGTATCTATCATGTTGTGTTGCTACATGACCATGTAAAATAAAACCATGCTTCATCGATAAAAAAAATTAAACGCTGGTCAATAGAGCAAACATTAACATTAACCAACACACAATTGCAGAAATTAACTCTACTCAGGTTATAGCGTAGCTGCAATTCCTGAACTACAGCTATGGAATAGGATTTTAATTTTAAAAGTTTAGTAGCCAAGGTTTGCGAAATTCCTGATTCCTGTTCAAGCTTAATCACAGATTTCTTTGGACTTAGTTCTTACTTTCTGTTTCTTATCAAGAACAGATTCCTTTTCTCTAAATTTATTCACAAGATTACGAACCGTTTCCCTGTGAGGCGCATGAACAGCAGGGAATCTGTCTATAAATCGCATGAGTTTGTTGTCACATAGGAATCATACATGAAGATCCTGTGTGCTAAAGTATATGGACGTTTTAGTATTAAAACAGCACCAATACAATATAACACTAAACCACGTGGTTCACAATGTTCAAATCCTGCACAACACTAAGGCTTCGCGCCAGAAGGGGAGGGAAAATGGAGGGTGGAACAGAGCCGGTTAGAAACAGATTAGGCAAATTCCCATTAAGCCAGCCACGCGTCCAAATGAAGGCTCTGTAGTTGTTTCTGTGCTTGCGTCTTCAGATAGCATTTCTACACTGTCACACTAGCGTCATATCAGGTAGGAGGAAAATATCGATGGGAGCTGATGTTAACAGGTCGCTGCGATCCTACCTAAATCCACAAACACAAAATGAACGGGTAATATATAAAATAATTTGATCTGCTTCAATGACTAATTCAATTTCCTTTATGAATAAGCAACTGCAGATTATTAGCCGAAAGCCCTCTGGCGTTCACTTGTGTAAACGAATTTTTATTTAATGACAGCTGACACTAAGGAATTAAGAACTGTGAATAGTTTTATGGCGAAACTCATTAGAAGAAAAATCCCTAAAATAACATCTTTTTACGGTTTAAAGGAAGATAATAGGTTCCGTATAATCCTATATGCAAAAATGTTTCGGTACAGTCTTAAAATATGTTATTCTTCCTACCTTCATTAGTTCAGTCCAGAGAGAGAAACTTCGGGCAGTCAGCATAACCCATTTTCTTACCTGAAATAAAAATGACACATTATGTGCAACCACATAAAATTACAAAACAATTTACTAAACATTCATTTGTAATAAAATGTAAAGTTTATGGGATAATATATTGGTTTAAAATAGACTTCGGTACTGTATTTTTCGTCCACATCTACAGAGCACCATCGAAGAAGTCAAATAACTTTTTCCAGAGTATTATATTTGCTTCACCTATCTGGAAAAAGAAAAAATGTGTCATAACATTCAAGCTCCCGCCCCGTTTCACTCTGAAGATAATGACAACAGCAGAAAAAATGTTAGAGAGAGAAAGATGATGTCTCAGTAAGTGTTTACGCACACTGCGCACATCTCTTATGTAACGTACTACAGCTAAGAAAAAGTTTCCCTGACACTAGCGAAAGAAGATTTAAAGAAACAGGTATAAACGTGTTGAATGTGAAAAACTTTTGCAGAAGGTAACATACATCTAGAAAAGTTTCTTGCTCTATAATTTCTCACTTGTTGTGCCTGTTTATTACAGCTCCACCTACTTTTTCTATTGTTGTATGCATATGATCTTAATGACAGTACTCTGGACAGCCCTCCAAAAAGAAATATTCAGCTATACTGACATTGTCGGTCCGGGTGGTGCAGCGGTTACCATACTTACCTCCTAAACCGAAGATCGCGGGTTCTGGGTCTATGTAAAAACGCAGGTAAACTTTCCTATACTATTGCTATCGAACTATTTCCTCAATATTGTTTTTTTTTTTAAGTTAAGAATTTATGTTATCAAATACCATTAACCATATTTTATCGCGTTAGATTATGACCTATCTAATTTACACATATAATACTTAATACCTACAAAAGATACATGCAGCAAATAAAACGGATGAATTCCATAACACTGTCTATAACATTATTCATAATATCCTTACAAAATAGCTTATTTAAGTTCTTTAAAGGAGATACACGTCTTGATTTCGATACATCCTAAAGAATAATAAAATGAATGCAGTAGAACGGTATATAAATTCCCATTTAAAAGCGGTTTTTCATTCTCTAGTGAAGCGTAAAGTAATATTTTTTTGAGGAGAATAAACTCTTCTAAACATGACTGTCAAGTTACATAACGGAGAAAATTCAACAGGAGAAATTTATTATCGTGTTTCCAGTTTTCGAAGCATCCAGAATGTTTGTACAGTGCCAAGCATTCAAGTTGGAAGTCCATCAGATTCTCTCACGAAATAAAACGATTGAAAAAAGAACACAAGTAAAGTTCCATATTAGTTGAAACAAGAGGCAACAAAACTTTATAAAAGTAAACACTGCTAAACAAATGAAGAGTGAACAGAGGGAAACAGAATGTTGGAGAAAGGAAAAACTAGAAATTGAGCACGGTCTTTTACTGCAAATGGCTCGAGTTGGTCTTTACAACTTGATGATGGTATCTTATTTTTACTGAAAGGATTATTCACACCACTATGTTCTTTACTATTCTACAAAATCATACGATATTCCATTATAATCTTGAAGAACATTCACATTATTTAATTTAGATTTTTATCCATTTCTTTTGTTTTTGAACTAACTTGTTTATGCCGCATGATTTACTTTGACCAATGCTCTAATAGAACATTTAGATAGGATATTAAAACATAGTAATTTTTTACATGAATACTACATATATTAAGCACTACACTAAAATTTAAATATATGTACAGTTTCAATACAATACTCTTATTTAAATTTGTTGTAAATAACTTTTTGTTTTTGCTTTATTTGTTTGGTTTTCTTGTTGTTTTCATTGTTTCATAGGAAGAAGTTTACTAATGAAAATAAATACTCATAGATCAGAATTGTAGTCTGGATATTACTTACCTATCAGTAGAATTATCCAAAATTCTATTCCAATAGCCAGAATTGCAGAGTATATGATGAGACCCCTATTAAGTATCCGTAACAAGCTATTTTCACGGCACGTAGTGTTTGCTAAAAGGAGTAAATAGGTCCAGTAGATTAAGGTTTTAGATTTGGGCCAGTTTTAAGCCTTTATTGCTATTTTACCAGGTTATATGTGCATCTCATTTATTGTCACACCTGCGGGCAAAGTATGAATCCTGGTGTAGACATTAGCGGCGATTTTTTGGAGTGAAACAGGCATTGTGGAGATAGAGCACATTTATCAACTACAACGAAAGTAGTTCATTTTTGACATAATATCATCCCATTTTCTAAATATCCAAGAATTCAAGTAATTAGACCTACCCGATCTCCTGGCCTCAGTGCCTTAGATGTTTGTCCATGAAAAAGTTGAAAATCCTTGGTGTATTCAACGTCCACTAACAACGAACAAACACAGCAAGAGAAATTCTGTGTTGAGACCAAGTTTTTTTTAGTAGAGTTTAACGCCCTTTTTTACTACTGTGGCACCACAGGCGGTGGACACTGATGATACATAAAATGAAATGATATATTGGGAAAGGGGTATTTTTTAAGGAAGGAAGCGTTCTAAGTATAAGTTTAGGGTAACTCCCCGGCATTTCCATTTATGAGGACTGAGAAAAACCTGAAAAAAAAAAAAAAACAGTCAGGACAGACGGTCCAGGTGAGAATCGAACCCGGCCTCCTGCTCACGAGTCCGTGCCGTAACAACCTCGGCCACCCGTGGCGGTTGTAACCGAGTGATATGGACCACATTGATCACCTCATAGAGTAACGATAAGGAATTGCCCCATCCAAGCTGCAAATACTTATTTGATTTAGGATGTATGAGAGTAGGTCCATAAGTTTCCGCCCTAACCATTTTCTAGTTATGATAAAGGCAAAAACTATACTTCACTTTTCAGTATAGATACCCTTTATTGCAATACACATCTCACATCTATGAATTAACATTTTAATCACCCCTCCCCCCAAAGTCAGAAATTTTGTCTGCAAAATGGGTATAAACAGCATTCGTCACTTCTTCTTCACACTTAAATTTCCTTCCTCGAACGTCCTTCTTGAGTTTTCAGAAGAGGAAATAGTCTCTTGAAGCTAGATCTGGGCTGTAGGGAGGATGGTCGATCTCCTTGAAGTCACATTTCTTCACAGCTTCCTTTGCAACAAGAGCTGTTTGCACAGGCCCGTTGTCTTGAAGAAGGTGCACACTACCACTCAGCTTTCCTCGCCTTTTGTCTTTTATGGAAGCACATAGTCTGTGTAGTGGGCCAGGTACTCGCTATTTACTGTGGTGTTCCTCTCCTTGAAGTCATTGACGAGTATTCCTTCACAGTCCCAAAATATTGTGGCCATCATCTTCATGGTTGACTGAGTGACCTTGGCCTTTAGAGGAGGAGCTTCGCCAGATTTACGCCAATCCATTGATTCTCTTTTGGACAAGGAATCATAGTAGAGGACCATAGTTTCATCTACTGTAACAATGGTTAGCAGAACTTCTCTCTCGTTGCCACGGCAGAGCTCCAAAAATGCCTGACAACAAACGACTCGTTTGTGCTTTTGGACTGGGAACAGAAGTCTAGGCACCCATCTTGCACTAACCTTATTCATGTTTAAATGTTCATGAATAATTCGAAGGACTGTTGTTTTAGAAAGGCCCAACCTTGCCGCTACTTCTGTAATTTGAGCCGTCGGTCTTCCATAATTTTTCCTTCCACAAGAGCGATGTTTTCAGGAGTGAGCACTTCCAAGGGCCGACCTGCATGCTCTTCGTCTTCAATGCTTTCTCGACGCATTCAAAAAGGGTTGGCCCATTCTTTTCTGTAGAATATAAGGCGGATATAGGGGATATACACCGTCTAATCATTGTTTAACTTCCTTTGGAGTAAGTCCTTTTGTGAAGAACTTAATAACAGCTCAAAACTCCATTTTGAACATGTTACAATCTTCTACACACAGCCTTCTTTATGCAACTATATCTGAACAACTGAACACAGCGGACAGGATGTTACAGTTGCAATTATTTACTTAACGGATAAGGTATGGCACCAGATAGGGGTTTTGTGCGGCGATAATCCTTATCGGCGAGGGCCGGAAATTTATAGACTTACCCTTGTATGTTTACTGTGTTTATTATTATTATTATTGTTATTATTATTATTATTGTTATTATTATTATTTCTTTTGATCAATATTATCTGTAAAAAATATGCGACTTTAATCAATCAATAATGAACACATCTAACGCTCTCATTTTCAGGTGTTTTATGCAATCTGTGTTACATTTAACGTTAGATATATGCACCTCTTTGTTCAAAAACTATCTGAGAAAGTATCTACCGCAATGAGTATTGTTCTAGGTTAATGTAATGTTATTAGCCGATGTTATGCTGTTTGTTGATTTGCATACTTTCCTCTTTGGCATGTTATCATCAATCCATCGTTAAGTGACACAACCGTTTGAAGTTGAACAGTTTGTTCCTTAAAAATGATTTACTAGGCAGCCTTAACTACACTAAGCTATTTCTCTAAGCAATAGTTAACATATCTATTGTTATTTTCAGTATAAATATGCTGGTTATGTTAACTGCTTTACATTTAATGTATATTATTTTCTTAATTATAGTTTTAACAGCATTATCTCTAATTTAACTCTCACCCGTCAGACGGTGAGGGACTCATTAATAATTTCAAACGCACTCACAGGCCATTAGTCATATTTTGTTATATACACTATATATATACTATCGGGATATGCATTTAAATTATTTGATTCTTAAAAGTTCGCGGACTACCTCTGGCCCGCGGGCCGTGGTTGAGGGGCCCTTATTATATCTACATTGCACACATCTTATTAAGGACTGTCTTTAATCACGGCTCTTTGTTTCTTTTAATTATTTATATAAACATAACAAATAACAAGTAAGTTTACGTATTTTATTACTCCGAAACTAAAGAACGGAGCTAGCTTCCACTTATTTATGTAACCGCTAGTTTGTAGTCTTATCGAAAGGTTGCGCAAAGATGCAAAATTCGGTGAAACAACAGAACTTTTGCGCAGCGACAGCGACTTGAGCTTCTTATACGAGATGCGCAGTTGTTGCACAACCGTTTTGCTACACTCCAGGCATTGATAGCGTTCCCCATCCACAATACATTCCGGACATGCCACTTTTTGACTTTCATCTCTTTGGGAAAATGAAGAAACTACGAGGCAGACGATTTCCCAAAGATGACAAAATGGTTAAATGGCTCAACGAATAGGAAGCAATTTTTATCGCCAGAGAATGAAAAATTCAATTTGCGCTATAGTAAATATTTTAATAACTTTGGTGGTTTTGCCGAAAAGTAAAGGAGTGGTACGTACAAAATTTTTGGAAACTTCCTTTTTCTTTTACTCTCATATTTTCCATAATATTAATCTGAATTTTAAAAATATTAACAATTTTATTCTTTTTTATAATATGCATCGGCATATCGAAGCATATTATGAAGCTAAGACACAAAGTTAAAAGTACCGCCCATTATGTTTTAGCAGGAAAAACGAGCGTTAAACACCATTAAAAGAAAGTTATAAGAAAATATCGGATCATCTAATTGTCTGATGACCAACCGACGGAGGAGCATTACTTCGGCGAATAAGCCATAGCTCAAAACCAGTTGGGATTTATCGAACTGCTACGTTGGCCTTGAGTTTCACAGCACTCAGTCATTTTCGTTTGAACGTGAAAGAATATACGGAGGATGCCAAAAAAAATGTATACACACTTTCACAGCAGACATCTATGTAATATATTTCAAAGTTGGACCGAAAAAATACAATAATGTGTAGTATGATGTTCTGTAAATAGACGTGACTCACATACACTGTGATAGCGTTGCTACGTGACAGGTAAGTCAAATATGAACAAATAAAGCCAAGATTATCGTAAATCAACAATGAACAAATGAAGCCAAGGTTATCTTATGATGTTCTGTAAACAGATGGGACTCACATCAAGTGATGCTTAGCGTTGCTACAACAAAATGGAGCCAAGATTATTGTTTGAACAGTGGAAAGCAATTTTGAAGTGGTACTGGAAAACCGAGAATGTTGTTGAAGTTCAAAGGCAATGGAAAGGTGTATACAGAACAGAACCGCCAACGCGAGTAACAATTGCACGCACTCCAGGCAAATTTGCGACTCATGGTATCGTATGTGATGTTCACAAGGGCAGATCTGGGAGGCCTCGCACAGCAACAAGCCTCGTGTCCTGGCTATGGTTTTGGAACGTTTTGAGCACTCACCGCAGAAATGTAACATAATAATAATAATAATAATAATAATAATAATAATAATAATAATAATAATAATAATGTGCACATGGGACAGGAAGAACCAGCGTACGTAGTATTATTAAAGCAGCAAAGTTGAAAGTTTTCATCCTAAGACTTTTGCTTGCATTAAATGAAGATGACCCTCATCGGAGAATGCAGTACTGTGACACTTTCCTAACCGTTGCTCAATCAGTAGTTCAACGTACTGTGAAGTAACTGATGTAACTGTAAAAGTCTAAGATATTAGTGCTCATTATTTTCTGTTTGTGTGGATTTAGTTTTGTTATGTTAACTCAGTCTTTAGGTGCATACCTTTTTTGGCACTCTCTGTATATCCAATCGTAGAGTATACTAAGAAAATGGCAAATTCTAATTGATTATTCTATTCCCCAAAGAGTGTTTATTTATGATTCATATATATGAACTGACTTCGCTCGTGCTGCTCGAAAAATTGAACAGAAATTCGCAAGTAATCGAGTTACAAATCGTAATGCAATTCATAAATTAGTAGTATTTACACAAACTTAAACGAACTAAGAATATTATCCGACAAGATATCAGTTTAATTTCTCAATAAGAATTAAGAAGGGTATTGGGTAATTTCACACAGATGCCAGAAATGAAGGCAGGTAGTTCCAACACCTCCTTGCGTGACATGGGTGAGTACATATCTTTTTAAGTGCATTAGAATTTATTAGAACGTTAATGTAGTGTTTCTACCACCGACACATGTGTTGCTCTCCTGCCTGTTGTGGCTATAAATATTGTAGCCCACCTGGTCGTGAGCGATATCCTACCGACTAATGAATTAGGGCATCAGATAATTGGGTATATCAATTTTTAATTTAGAAGTGACTGTTTACTGCAAGCAGAATTTTACACAACGCAGACGTTTCATATTTATACAGAGTTAAATGTCCTGCACCACCTAAATACCGTCATGGGTTACCAGCTCGTTAAAGCGTGGACTCGAGAGAGGGAGGCCTGGGATTCGATTCCCATTAGGACCGTCCTCCCTGACTGAGGTTCCTTCAGGTATTCTTCATTCCTCATAAATGGCAAATGCCGGGAAGGCACTCTAAACTTAGTCCTGGAACGCTTCCTTCCTTTAAAAAAAAATCAGTATATCATTTCATTTCACGCATCATCAGTGTCACCGCCTATGTTGCCTCAGTAGTTAAAACGGGAGTCAAACACTATTAAAAACAGCTAAATAACTTTTGAGGCATGTGGTTCAGTGACAGGAAAAGAGCTGTGTGGGGATAACCGTATACTGAGAACTCAAACATTATATAAAAGGTTTAACCGGAAGTAACTCCAACTCTAATTTTAAATGGAGAGCACGATAAATTTTTACATTTTGGAATAATGCTTATTACGGAATTTTCAAAAAGTACCCACACAGCAATCCAGTTTTCCTTAAGCAAATTCTATTCTCAGATGAAATCGTATTCTGCCTTAATGGATTTGTCAGACACATGCGTCCATACTGACTAAAACTTAATGTTCGGGCTGGTGATGATGGTGATCATATTATTGATCCTTTCTTCTTTAGAGAAACACTAAACGATAATAGATATTTGTATTTGCTTTGATAGCAGGTAGTACCGATTTTTGCAAATTTGTTTTCACATACAGTCAACCATGGGCTACCCAGTGATGACATCTATTTCCAACAAGATGGAGTTCCAGGTCACTGTGATCAGAATTTTCGTCAGAACTTAGACCGGCGTTTTCCACAACAACATTGGATTGGTAGGAGAGATCACAAAGAGTGTCTTGTAAGATTCGTAGATTTGTCACTTTTTAGACTTACATTTCTGGGGTCATTTGAAGTCAGTAGTATATCGAGAAAGACCTAGCAATTTTGAAGAGCTGCAGTATCGAATTATGGAAGTGGTGCAGACTTCCTGAAGTCTGCTTAAGTTATACCTCAAATAGTTTCTATGATAGACTGCCAGATTGCAAGCTACTAAGGGCTGCCAAATTGTACACAGAATTTAGACGTTGAGTTGGCTTTGTTTTACTTTTGTTAAGGAAGTGGCATTTTATTATTCACTACACTTCTTTGTTTTCTTGATTTAGCAGTAATAAATTTGTATAGAAGTATCCAGCATGGGTACTTTTTGAAAAGTTCTTAATAAGCATTATTCCAAAATGTAAAAATATATTGGGTATTCCATTTGAAATTAGAGTTGGATTTACTTTCGATTAAACCGGAAGTAGAAAAAAGACGTTAATATAATTTATGAGTTCTTAGTATACCACTTTTCGCACACACAGGGTTTTATGTCACTGAACAAGATGCTTCAAAAGTTAAAAGCTATTTAGTTTGTGCGGGACTTGTAACTAGCCCTGTATATTTCAAGTATTGTATGTTTTGATCTGATAGGCAAATAAACTAACACACAGCACAATAACAGCAGCAGCAATAATAACAACAAGAATAATAAAAATAGCATTAATAATAATAATAATAATAATAATAATGTACGTGTAAACAGTAAAGGAACTACAAAGATACGTATATACTGTACACAAAAGAATAATTTATTATAATCTTATTGGAACAGAATGTACCAAATTACAATGCATACAATAAATGCAGTTTCCTTAGTGTAGAGGAATTAATATTTAATAAATAGAACACTAATTGTAATTTAGGCCAACCGTTTCCAAACTGGTATGTAAGGTCCTTCCATAGGGTGCACGAAGTATAAGAACACTGGTAAAGAATTTTATTTTAAAAATAATACAGAGAATGGATTACGAGAAAAGGAGATGATAAGAATTCTCGATGTGTATTCATGGAGGAAAAGTCATTGAAGGGGCTTTCAAACAGGTGAGCCGAAAACGCGAACCAGGCAGAACACTCAAATGTACAGTCGCAATAGTATATGTATCTTACGGCAGAAAAGAGCACAGACTGGGGCTCGCCAAACTCTGACTTTCCCGGACATTCAAAAAGTCATAAAAGTGTTCAGGCCTTTCATAACGTATTACAATACAACATTTTTCCGAATAAGTCCGACATATAATTGCTTTCAGTGAAACACAGCATCATCTATCGCATTCAGAAAATTAGCAAGTAATGTTGTCTCATAACATATTGTTAGTTATTATTAGTGTGAATGTTTATGCATTTTATAATTTTGAATGTATTATATTATTATTATTATTATTATTATTATTATTGTGTATAGACACGTTACAAAAAAAACGAAAGCTGAACAATGTACACTAATTTGTTTCCTTATATTTTTAACTTTTGTAAACCAGCAAAAAATTTAAAAACGCGTATACAATGCAAATTTAGGATTTTAGCTTTGAGTTAAGTCTTAGGAGTTTGTGACAGCGAGAGATTTTTAAAGGTGACCTGCTGTCAAGGGGAGTTTAGAACCTCTGACTTAGATGACGGTTTAGTGCATATGCATTTGTATGATATTCACTGTCACAACTTTATTTATTGCACAGTATAATAATATTCTGTGCCTGAAAGTAGTCAATATTTCTCTAAAAATATTATGGTATTATGAAGTATATAATATATACATATACACAAATCAGGAATCAATATTGATTCAAAATTTGAGTGTGTTCCAACATAAATTATGTATTGCTGGTAGTACAACATAATAGTGATTTCAACGCGTGGTACCTCCTGTAAAAGGGGACACAGCACATATTTGTTTTAGTATTTCCATTAATAAATACTCAATCATTTGAGTAAACTGTTAAGTTATTTTTGTGGAAATACTCGTCTATTTTACACATTGATATATATGGTAAAAAGGCATAAAGAGAACAGCGTTCTGCAACGTTACTCAAGCATGCAACATGACAGAGCCATTAGCGACGCTCTCGAAGAAGGAGAGTAGGGGGAATACCGGAGGTCAGGATGCGAGATTCGGAGGACAATGAAGGGTGGGGAAATAGGCGAGGCCTGTGAAAGGCGTATCGATGCGTGAGCTTGGACCTGACGTGTTATCGCTCCCTTCCCAGCGGCTAATTGGATAAGGCTACACAAATCATATTAAAGTCCTTCAAACTAGGGGTTTCCAACTATTGGAGTTTGGTTTGCTGCAGGGATGGGCAAATAGAAGTTTCTCTTTAAAGCCCACGAGTTAATAGTTTATTGCTATTTGCTTCCTTTGTTATTGATCAGCATTCGGATCGTGGGAATTTATTTGAAGGTTTCAAGTTTAATAACAATGATCTGTACTACCTGTATCAGCAACTGGAAAGTGGGCAGTGGTAGACCTACACGGTTCATTTAGCAGAAATACTACAAGTGCATGATTTGACGTGAAGTTGTAAGAACGATCAAAAAATAAGTTTTAGAATACGACAGCTCTGTCAAGTGGACCTCTAAGATGGATAATGGCTAATGTTATCCAAGAGGTCCGACTTAACTGGACTGAATAATGATTTTATAACAACAACAACAACAATAATAATAATAATAATAATAATAATAATAATAATAATATTACTAAGATCAAATTCATAGATCAGATGGTGCTACTGAGACACCTAATGCACACGATCTTTCTTACTTACATATCTCTTTACTGTCCTTCAGGATAGTCTTCTGCTTCTCAATGACCGAGTCAAACTGTGTTATTCCATTCAAAGTATCATAATGGTGTTCGTGTGTCTAATAGCCGGCAGCAGAATGTTCTTCCAGGGAAGGTAAACTACGTCCACACCTTTAGGGATGAACTCATGATGAAGTAGCACTTCCCCAATATTCCTGCAGCTCATTGGTCACAACATTGCCTGGCAAGCGTTGTCATGGAGGATGAGTGACCAAGCCTCGAGCAACCGACGTCAATTTTTGTGCATTTTTGGGGGTAGTTTTTGTATAAAACGTCCACAATACATTTCTGTGGCAATTGTTTCCACGGGATTCTATCTACCATGATTATTATATATATATTACTTTGAGATAATTAATCTTTCCACTCTTGGACAGTCACATAAAGCTATATACCTGCAGACTTCATTTCTAACTCTTGTTATCTACAAGTGGACAAAATGAACACACGTGTTTCTTCCTCAAGTCTTCAGCTGCAACAGATGTACTTTTCACTAGTGTTGCTGCGTGATCCAACCGAAATACTCCCAACTATGCATTATTTATGAAATGACTTCAGTAAGGGGGGAAGGGAATTTGATATTCTTTTTACTTGGAGATATTGTGCGAATATGCTGAAGAAAATGCTTTCAAATATCGAAAACCTCTGCAGAAACTCTTGCTTACCCCTTCAAGCTTAATACCCCAGATTTGCTGTCGCCACTTCGCTCTAATTTACGACCCTTGGAGCCAGCTGGAAAAGATAATTCTCAGGAAAATTTGACTTGTCTTGTGGGCAGGTAGCAGATAAGTGAGGATGATGGCCACACATTTAAATTTTTCACTGAGGAATACTGGAACTATTCCTCACTTAGAATTATATCTAACACAATAACCTTGATTTAGCTTGATTCTGTCGTCACATCTGTTAAGATCCTTATCCCATTATGAAACGTTACACTGAATGCTTCTATGCAACAAGTACCTGGGTGATGCTGGTAAGTACGTCTTCATCCTATGAGAATCGTTGTCTTGGAGGAAACGTTTCAACTTCCTTAAAAAGGTGAAAAACAAAATACAGGAACATCGGTGCTTCATAGCACACGTCATTCCCCGCTGCTCCTCTTTCCATGCGCCAAGTTGATTAAAAAATAAAGTCATCATTAACTTCCATTTTGCCAAACGGACGGTGCCTACATTTCCACTAGAGTTGTTGGACTGTCACGTCCCGCGTGAAGGTCGACTACGTTGCATGATGTATTGCTTTCCTTAACTGGGTACAACACCCGATAGGATCATAAACATATTTCTACAACCTTGTCTGTTAGTATATTTAAATGACAGATCGTCAGATATTTTCCAAAACCTTAATTTTTAACAAACTAAGGAAAATATGTTTAGCCTAATATGTGTAAAAGTAGCATCAAAATTACCTATTTATCGTTTAGAAGTTCCTTATATAGAAATGGTATATACTTTGTAATACATACATATAAAGGATTAGTGTGATGCCAGTGCTTTAAATGCTAAAGAGACGTATCTCTATGAAGACTCTTACAGCTTTTGCACTCTACTTTTAGAACAAGCAAAAACATTTATGTAAATAAGACATTGTAATTTTACACAGTACAATTAATGTATCATTTTCAAAATCTGTAACATTTTCGCGATTTAAATTACAAATATGAAGAGCTACGAACAAATAAAAATGTGTTTTCCACCTTTAAATTTACATTTAATATGATTTAATTATAAAAGTTTTGACACAACAGCCTAACATGATTTTCTGTTGCAATTTTAAGGTTATTGTCCATTATAAACTCCTTCCTCTTTTTGCATTAGGTGAAATATTTTTATATCAAGTAGCTGCTGATCTTATTTATAAAATAACTATTAATAAATAATATTTGCAAAATATGTATCAACGTTCCTGTCTAACATGTTAAAATAGATATTTCTAGATACGTTGTGTAAATCTATATCTTGATTTTTATTAGAAATCAATATATTTTAAATCATACAGAGATTAAAATAATTTATATTAATTTAGAAAATTTTGTTCTTACGTATTTTTCGTTGTTTGGGAGGTTCTAAGCCTTATACAATAATTTTGTACTACTTTTGGGGGGGGGGAAGCCATTAAAAATCGTGAAATTTAATGTCAATGCGATTTATTTTACATGAAATTGTTTTGTTTTTAAATTGTTATACCGATTTTATGACTGACATTACAGCATGTTGACAACAGAGCGCAGATAAACGCGGATAATGGTCTTAGCTGCCCAGTGAAAAACTTATAGCTTACCGAACGATGTTTGTAACGAGGTGAAACTAGTTTTAGCCATACTTGCCCGGAACAGGCGGAAGTTTCTCACTTGTGAATGAGCAAGACAAACTGTTAAATTGTGCTACAGTTCAGCAAAGAATAATTTCAAATTTCTGTAACAATATTTAGCACAAACTCTCCCCTCGGACCTGATGGTCTAGTGGTAACCATACATGCTTCGTAAATCCAAAGTCTCGGTTCAAATCCGGCCAGGGTCGATGGATATTTAGGGCTTACAATCGTGAGTATGGCTTTCTTAGGAAGGGAAGTAAAGTTGGAGTCCCCTGTCGAAATTTACGGCAGGTAAAAGAAACTCAAGAATGAAAGAAGAGGTCTCTGAACAAAATTGATGGACTGTTTCACGTCCTCATTAGAATGGGACGCGAATGAACAAAGTTAAGAGTCCTTAAATAAAATAAACCTATGCCTACGAAATCTCCGGAGAAAAATAAATAATATATATGTTCAGAATTAAATAACTACTACCATATTGCTCTAAAACGTTCTGTTCCTAGGTCTTCTATCCTCATACCTCTGTTCTGCATTGCATTTACCATTACCTCGTTTCACACGCTCTTCAAAGAGGTTTTCATTCAACTATTTGGGCCATCTCACTTCTTTCATCTTGTGCAAATCATTTTAACTTTCTTTCCTCTTGTTTTATTAACACAGTCTCTTCTTCGTAAATTAAATTAGTCCTATTTTTGTGCATTTTAAAATGCTTAATTTTTCAAAATATATGCCTACATCTGTCCGCTACAAAGTTTTAAATGTCATATTTCTAAAGTAACCAAAGGTCTACAATTATTTTCTACACACTTTAATAATTTAATACCCGTTTTGGTGTACTACATTAAAATTTCACAATTATGAAACAGGAATAAGCTAACAGAAATGTGCATTACTTTCTATGATATTCTAGTCTTAAAATTATAAAAATGAAAAGTATATTTGATGAAGTTTTCTTAGGAATAATGTACGATTGCAGCAGATCTCACCGCATTTTCTGATTTATTTTTGGCGGGATATTTTATAGATACTGTCTTATAAGTAATGTTGGCTTTTAAGCAAAACTTTATTTGAAATGTGTTCTTACAAGAAATTAAACTAATCTTAAAAGTCACTAGATCACTAGATTCTATAGTCTTGAGCGATGTTACTAGTTTCTGAATTTTGATGCAAAGGAATCGGTAATACCCATTTGCACCTTTCAGTGTTTTCGAAATGTCTTACATTGCAGGAAATGGCCACAGATTGAAAGAGATGGTATAATCAGATAGCGCAAGATCAGGGTTATATGCTGAGAGTGGTAGCAGTTCGATCCCTTTCAATTCCTGATTGTTTGAGCGGTATGGGGTCTCCCAATGTCCCGCTGCAGGATGCCTCTATTTAGATTAACTAATGCTGGATATCTCTGTCTTAACACTCACGTACTCGTGCCGGGTGTTGAGAATAAAGATTCGCATCGACCGCACGCCCGCTAGAAACAAACTTCAGTGAATCAGGTCTTCAAAAGTTCACCAAACACGTAATATTACTTTGTATACCGATGATGTTGTCCGTCCTGGTGGTGTAGTGGTAACCATACTTGCCTTCTAAACCCAAGGTCACGGGTTCGAACCCGGCCAGGATCGATGCATTTTTTCGGGCGTAAAAATCGCAAGTATGGCTTCCTTCGGAAGGGAAATGGGCCCTGTGTCGTACATTTACGGCACGAAAAAGAACCTCAAGTCTGAAAGAAGAGGCCTCTGAGCAAAATTTGTCTGCCGTTTCACGCCCAGAATAGAATGGGACGCAGATGACCTGAGATGTTAAAGAGTGTCCTTAAATAAACAAATAAAAAAGAATACTGATAACTTTGGCAGACAGAGAATCGAGTCACTGTTTCGCGGTAATATATCCATTATTTATCACATGTGACAATTCTTCTAATAAACCTATATCTAGATATTCAGGTGCCATTCATGGGGTAGAGATCTGCAGCTTTTGTATAATTATTTGTGTCTTAATGTGACGAGGTATGCTATCATTTGATGCAACAAGTTCTTCTTACAGTCTATGAGTACTTTTTAGCGCATTTTCTTTCAAAATTGTTGTTGTATTCTGAATATTTCAGGACGTTATCTTCTCAATTATCGAAACGCTAGAATCATGGTTGGGTCACACGCTCACTAACGAAACCTCCTCTCTCAACTTCACATATTCTTTGCGGCAATTTTAGTTTCCAGTAGTGTTTTAGAAGGACTCTAATCTCAAAATTAGTTCCCTCAATTTTATGATTGTGTATCAACAATTGACGACAATATTAACTAAGACACCCGTAAATAATTTTGACAAACAAAGGAAAATCTTAAAATCTTACAAAATAACACTAACACTTCGTATTAGGCAACCTAATACAAAACATAAGCACCATATCTGTTTATACATAAAAAGCACTAATTTACATTTGCTTTTTATTAGTACAAAACAACATATTGCTGCTTTAATTAGATTAGCAATTACTTTCATTCCAGCCCTATTCATGAATATTGCTTTTATGTGAATCGGGTCGGTCCTGGTGGTGTAGTGGTTGCCTCCTAAACCCAAGATCGCGGGTTCAAACTCGGCGAGGAATGATGATTTTTTTGGGCGTAAAAATCCTAAATATGGCTTTCTTAGGAAAGGAAGTAACGCCAGGTCGTAGATTTACGGCATGTAAAAGAACCTCAAGCCTGAAAAAAGAGGCCTCTAAGCAAAATATGTCGGCCGTTTCACAACCTGAATAGAATGGAACACTGATGACCTGAGATGTTAAAGAGCGTCCGTAAATAAACCAAATTAAACAAACAAATATGTGAATCGGTTGTACAATGTCTTAAGATTTGAAATTCTAATTTATGTAGTTTCACTCAAGAAGTGGAACACCCATATCGTGTTGCAAGAACCTGACTGTCTTCCACTTTCTTCTTTGTTTACTTATGTTTTTGTGACAGTTGACTCTTTTGCCAGCATCTTATTCTTGTTCTCAATTTTATTGTAGACCCTGACTTATATTCTAATATCTAGATTTTCAATCCTCTGGCATGATCTCTTTTTCTCCCTATGTCGTACAGATGAATCGGGAGAACATTATTCCTGTTTTGCTTTTGATGATTCAGCTTTCATCAACACATGAAAGGTGTTGTACACTCCAACATTTTGCCTATGCTGCTGATATTTGAGAGAACTTCTTTGCTGAAGGAAAACAATTTGTTCTGTGCTTATGATCATTATTAACATGTCTTCTTCGATATGGTTTGCAGTTGTTCAGTTTCCTACTGGGCCCTATTCCACAAAAGTATGGTCTAACACATACAAGTGTATTAGTACAAGCCCTTGTAAAGTATGGTCTTGCAACATTCCCTTCCACAAAAAAGTGCAATATTTGTAAAGTATTAGTAAAAAGTTACAAGTGACCGCATTTAAGAGCAAGATGGAGGAACAGCTGTTTGCCATGCGTCGTCATACCTTGAATTAGGTTATGTCCACTCGTTAGGAATTTTTAATGTACAGGGCGAATTATTGTCACTGCTGCTAAACGGGACTTGTATTTTTCTCACGTGTAATGACATTTTAAATACTTTATTATGCACTTATCGTTATTCAAACATAATAATCCACTTTGAGACGACCATCTTATACGGCTATATTTAGGAGCATCGATTTCAGTAGCCGAGAGATCTCAGGTAGAAGAATCCAGCTTCCTGATTACTCTCGGTCATTTATTTATTAGTCCATTTGATCATTTATGTTTATATATTTATTTATATTGCTTGACAATCACGTTCTAACTATATGGAAAAAATGGGGGGGGGGATTGTGTCAAAAGAGATTATTAACAAAGACGCTGTTCTGAAATATGCATTTGAAACAGGAAACACCAACATCAGTCATAAGCCGTACTTTAATTACATTCAACCTAACTTTATCATTTTACACAAACTTTATACATATTTCTATTCATCATTATCATCACTTTCACTAATACTTAGCACATTTAGGTCAAATGACTCCAAAAATCATTAAGAAGATAATAAATATTGTACTAGTATTTGAAGTTACCAATATTCCTACACTTGTAGAGAAAGTTATGTAAATTACCAGTGCACGATTAATTAATACTTTTGTGGAAAGGAACAGCGGAAAATTACTTGTAAGTATGGAGTTATAAAGTACAAGCGTAGCAGAAACCTTTGTGAAACAGAATTTTATTGATAACTACAAGTTACAAGTTCATGCACTTGTAATGTATTAGGCCACACCATTGTGGAACAGGGCCCTGGTCTGCAAGGGTGTAGAATAGACAAGACTCATACAGAGCATTCGAGAACTTCGTTTGATCTTTGCGGGAAAAACACAGAGATGTAAAGCGAGCGCTCCTAAACAGGAAATGGAGTCATCTCACTGGTGCCGAGGGTGCGGCCGGGCGTTGTTTGTTCAAGGGCTTTTTATTTCTTTCCTTTTTCTTCGGGAACTCTCTCCGAGCGTTAAGTCTACATGCAGGCTTCTAACTGATACCCAACCTTACCGCTTTAATCTTGGCGAAAGCAGCTTAAATCGAAGAAATCCTAAGTTAAACATGAGGATCTCACAACAGTCTTTACACAGCGATAATGCCATTAGAGATGTTGAATACTGCGCGCGTGATTAAAACACAAGATGGCTAATAATACACAGCTGTTCAGCTCAACTAGATTTGAATCGCTAGAAGGAATATATTTTATTACTGTTAAAAATTAATTATACTATTATTCGCCTTATTTAAAGTATTTCTGAATTATTGCCTTAATTATCAATGACCATTATGACTTTTTTTTAATCCCGCCCATTTAGTTCGGTGTTTTCGAAAATAGCTGATCTACATTTTATTGTAATACAATTTTAATTTAGAAAAATGAATACAATGCAAACCATTTGTTTTTAACAGTAAAAACAAACATTTAGTTAAGAATATTTTATATTTTATTCCATAAAATGATTAATTTTTATTATCATTCATATATCACCAAAATGACATATTTCCGAAATTATGATCACTGGCTTATCAACTTCGTATGAATTTGTTCCTAATTTTCACCAGTATACGACACATTTTTTCAAGCCATACACTTTTTTTCCTTCCTTAGTCATATTTTCCATTCATAACATGCTACTGAATGCTGCAAAGTAAATTGTGGCGAATAATTAATGTGCTATCAGCGAATCCGTTATAAAATGTCCTTGTAACAGAAGTCCTTAGGAGCTGTTGGTCGTAGGGTGATAGAAGCTACTAATGGCACAGTCCTCATTGTCGGTTCTGGTGGTGTAGTGGTAACCATACTTACCTCGTAGACCCAAGTTCGCGGGTTCAATGCCGGATAGGATCGATGGGGTTTTTTCGGGTGTAAAAATCCTAAGTATGACTTGACCTCCTTCGGAAGGGAAGTAAAGCCGTGAGACCCGTTTCGTACATTTACGGCGCGTAAAGAACCTCAAGCCTGAAAGAAGAAGCCTCTGAGGAAAATTTATCGGTCATTTCACGTTTTGAACTGAATGGGACGTTGATGACCTGAGATGTTAAAGAGCGTCCATAAATAAACAAAATCAACAAGTCTTCATTACTTACTCGAGATTTCTCTTTATACTTCTGCCACAAATTTTGGAAAGTACAAATTATCGGATATGTCGGACTAACTTTTAAAACAGTGAGCACAGTATGTTGATATCTCACGTAACTTCGGTTATGTTTATTGAGACATCTTTTAGTAAAGGCAAAAATATTAAGAAGTTTGGAAGAAATTGTAATTTCTAGAAATGTTTCAAAGAAGATACTATGCCACACGTTTAGTTTATACTAT
The DNA here is from genome assembly GCA_030762175.1 of Metallyticus violacea. Taxonomy (NCBI): domain Eukaryota; kingdom Metazoa; phylum Arthropoda; class Insecta; order Mantodea; family Metallyticidae; genus Metallyticus; species Metallyticus violacea. The sequence goes on along the minus strand of CM060846.1, from coordinate 361,314,099 downwards.
TTAACCAACTTCAACCGTGAACAGTAAATGAACTTTTTGTTAGAAGATTATAAACACTTCTGTGCTGTTATATACATCGTTAAACTAAAAAATATTTTCATCATTATTATAGTGGGTTTTAAGATTCCACCTGCAACACTACGAAAATTACGACCAGCTTTATAATTCACATTTTAGAGTTGCATTCACAAATTTTGTACAAATACTCATTATAGTATGAATTTGGCAAATATTTGAGAAACATTTTTTTCCTATTTTTTGTTAACAACTGTTCACATATTGTTATAAATAATATAACTTTTTTTTAAAAAAATGCACATTTTTGCTAAAACTATGGGGCACAGTGAACTAAATGTTTTGATTATTTGTAAGTGGAAAGAACATGTACAAGACATTAATTAGATTATACATTACATATCATAAAAATGACAAAATATTTACTAATATGTTTATAGTTATTTTTTTTCTTTTCAAAAATGTGATTATAATATTGTGTTTGTAAACCATTTAAATTCTGGGGGGGGGGGGGTACAATACACGAACATTACTTAATTTTGCAAAAAACAATTGCACTTGTAATATAATTTTCTTTCTGGTGTTTTTGCTCATCTTCTATGTTCCTAGCTTTCGTTCTTGCTAATCCTTGGTTTATCCAGTGTTTGTAATATATTCCGGGAATAATTACCCATTCGCTTAGAAACTGCTCGTTATGTTCCCACTGTTGTACCTCATACACAAATGTTTCTAACATTAGTACGAATGTAAAATTTGTCTTAGGACATTTATGCTAACTAAAGGAATTCAGAGACTCGTTTGGATGCAAACAATTTTTTCACCTTCTCTATAAATAGATCAGGTGTTTCCAAGCTAGACAAATGTTCAGGATAGACAACATATCAAACAAACTTTCTAAAAAGACGGGCACAAAATAAACAGAAGTTTAAGCCTTGTAAAAGTATGTGTGGCCCTAATCGTGTAACCGTTTAAATGGTCGGTGCTTTAAACTTTAAAACCTACTAGAACGAATCATTTGAAAAGAATATGCAGCAATTTTTAATAAAGCATTTTATAAACAAACGCAGACATATATCTTTTTAGCAGATATATTTTCATGTTAATATCCGCTTGAAAGCTCAAGTAAAGGCGGCTGGTTTCCTTTGCTTACGTATTTTAAACTTTTTCCGTTACATTTGGCTTTTTATCACTGCATGAAAATAAATGCCCCAGTTCCAACATTTGAAGTCCCGAAAATGTATTGCAAGTATTTTGACCATCGCTGTAATAATAATTTAAAAAAAAAGTGTTCATTTAGGCCTTGAAGCAGTTGCTATGTATGAAACCATTTTCCTAGATAAATCTTATCTATCGTTCATACACTTTCATCGCAAAGTCCACTCGAGGTGCCTGACGTCATCACGGATGCAAAGTTACTGGTTTGTAACTGGAGATTCCCAAAATTCCCGCAGCTTTCTGCGAATATATTGTACAAAGTTTAAAAAGAGCAGGTAAACAGACACACACACAGAAGGGCAAGCTAATCATGTTTGTAAACACCTTGCAGCGAACTTCCCTTTTATGAGTCCCAAAGTAACGTAACGGGTAGAGCTGATAGCTGAGATTTATGAAATGACAATAGTATAAGAAAGGTAAATTAACTAGGTAATTTAATCTTATAATCATTAATACAAGTGGATTGTTTATTTAATTATTATTATTATTATTATTATTATTATTATTATTATTATTATTTCAATACTCGGTATTCATAGATATTTACATACATATTAAAGCTTTATTTATCTGAACAGAGCAATATTTATAGGTAGAAAATAAAATGTCATATACATATTTGCAAATTGTATACTAAACATTTTTATAAAAATTATTATTCGCTGAAATGCATTTAAATTCTATTAACAGCTTTCTCAAAAATCGCAACTAGAACTAATTGGTAATGTAAATGTGTTCGGTGAAAGTTTTTCTTTTCAAGCATAGAAAAATTGCCTGCCAATATCAACAGGTATTTTCATTATACGTTTCTGAATGTGCCAGACAAACTGCATAAGCATACGTTATATAATTGTACAAACGTTCAGTTATTAGTTCTTATAGTGTCTCAGAATAAGTTATTCAAGTATTCAAAATATAATGGCCGGAAAAATAATTTTAAAACTTTACATTAAATTGTGATTACAGAAGTTGTACTTTTTATTTCCCCAACGATCCTCTATCGCCCTTAATCGTTTAAATACAGATAAATAAATAAATAAATAAATAAATAAATAAAAACTACTTGATACAAAATAAATAATAAGTCTTAGTACTTTAAAATGGTGTATAAAACACATAAGTATCAACGTTTTTTCTTTATAGTGCATATCGAACTGTAAATCGAACGATTAAAAATATCGCTCGTTAACAGCGTTTACACCATGAACATAAAACGGTCCGTAGATTGAACCGTCTTATTTTAAGAGTATTTAGCACACATTTGGTGTTTTATTTCGTGACTTTGCTACCATACCAGTAACATACTGCAAATCACCGGTTGATATTTCAGTACTAATGTTCATTTCAATAGTCAAAGGGTTTATGCGTATTTGAAAACCGGCAAACCTCGTGAACGAATTGAAGATTTGTGACCTTAAGTATTGCAAGTATCTAATATGTTACAAATCAATGGAAAAGAAGAGTGTTTGCTGTTATTCAAGGAGATGTTATAATTAATCCATTAAAATTGCTTTTTTATATTTACGGTAAAACATTCCCTACTTTGGAAAACTGATTTAATTGTCTGATTTGATGTTGTCATTAATAAATTAATTAATTCTGAAATATTCCATTTTGAGCTGCGTCCGCAGCTGAGCGCAGCGAGCGTTGAGCCAAGGTCACGATGGTCGCCTGTCATAACAACAGACAGTTGCTGACCTGATAGCTGCACGCGAGTAGTCAGCTGCAGTTTGCTGTTACAAGGAACATTATTTCTGTCTTTGTATTATTGTCACTCAGTTTACAGTTAAGAGATCAGTATAGCTGAAGTCTGTGTGTTATTACACAATAATGGTGCACCAGTGGTATGTTTGTGGGGCAAATTTCACTGTAATATATTGTTTTGAAATGTTACCACTAAAACGGAGGAGTGTAGAAATAATCCTCATTCTGTAGATTAGGATCGTTGTTGCAGATTTTGTATTATGAATCACGCTATTAACATTAATATATTCAGTTACAGACCTATAAACTGAAAACTATTTCTTTTGCACTCGTTTTATTTTGTATAGTAACAAAAGTGCACGTCAGGAAGTAAATTCTTCCATTTTTCCTGTGTTATGGTAATACCTATTTCATGCAGTGCACTTCAACAAAAATAAATGTCACATAAAATGCCTTGGTCTTCGAGAAAAATGTAATTTTTTTTCAAACATGCAATATAAAACTATACAATGTTATAACTAATATTCATCTTTTTACTTCCATTTTTCCCGTTATTAAATGGATCAGCAATTTCCAGTACAAAATATGAAATCTAATGGGATGGCTTTTCGTGTCACGATCTCAAAAAACATTTGTCACGTTACGCAGTCACGCAAACCCAGAGCTCGGTTTAGGAATGTCGACACTTTCCTGCTTTTTTTTTTTCTATCACCTTCGACAATGTTAACAATATTCTTCTGGCCCAAATTTTAACATTCCTTCCGACATTATATTCTCATTTAGGTTACCTATTATTCTCCGAATGCTATATGGGATTATCTGCCACTCGAGTATACATTAATGCATCCACCACTCACATACCACTGTAAATAATGAACGATTTATAAAAAAGATAAATACATTCATAGTTGCATACGAATGAGGCGGGTTGATCTATTGGTCCCAGAGAAAGTTTTTAAGATATTTCTTATATTGCTGGGAAATCTGTTACGTTATGCACATTACCACAAGATATCAGCTTTCGGTTGAGCTATAGCAATTGTTGTTGATACACGTGCACATTGGGTTTGCTGACCTGATGTTTATCACATTCGAATTAGTAATAATTGCAGTTAGAAGGCTGTATTTCGTTATTTGCTTGTAAATCCGCAACACTAACATGGAGGTGAGTGACCATAAGCGAAATATAATTGTTTTAAAATTGCACTAAACCAGGAGTGAATGTTCTTGACAAGTGGGTAACAATATATTCTTGTCGAGTATTGCGACCAAGACCAATGGCAGTTCTATTCAACCTGATTGGCATTGCAGCATATAATTAATTTGTTTCGTGAAATTAATGAACAGTGGGATAAACAAAACAAAAACAGGGATTCTGGAAGGAGAACATTGCACGATAAATATAGAGAGATGTGCTGAAAATTGTATATGAATATTTTACATATCCTTAAGTGTAATTATAGTCAAGGTGCAGTGAGTAGGGGAGGTGTACTCAGAGAGCCATGGGGAAATGTAATTCATACGCGGTTAGAAATGTTCCACAGTAAGGTTGCTCCTATTTGTGCCCAAGAGGCAAACACATGAAGACCCCACACTTCGTGCAGTAACTAATACCTTGCTTACCTATACAGCAATAGAAGAATCCATTCTCATTAGAATCTTTTCAGAATGTCAATCTGAATGATTGTTTTCATTTACATGATCCCTTATATATGTTCAATTATTATGCACTATTTATAGATAGGGTAAATAAATTATATGATAACATTGCTTAGAGCATTTTGATGTATTTTATAAATCCCTGTGTGAAAATGCTGTGTTTTTTGTAAGATGAAAATAAAATCATAGTGCTTTCAGAATAAAACACTTTTTTATAAACTCTTTGCTCTACATGTAAAGATTTATACCCTCCGTCGCCCGGCATTCGTACTACAATGGTCTCTGGTATGCGATTGTTACACACACTACAGAAAATGCTGTGATAAACAAATAAAATTGAGAAAATGTTAAAAATGCCACAAATTACGGTAACAGTTTTAACACTGCAGTGTTTATATTTTATGCGAGGGCCAGCATTTCGAGTTAGACTTTAAATGCATCGCAATATATTTTTTTCCCTGTTGTCGCTCCAAATGTTTCATTTGTTCTAATTGTTTCCAAAAAATGCCGATCCTGTGACGAAATGAACTGGTTTAGAAACTACTTTAAGATATTCTAGGTTGATAAAAACTTCATAACAATAATTATAGGAATATTTTCTAAAATTTTTGAAAAAATAATATATTTCAATACACACACAAATAACTCAGAATGTATAAGAAACTGATTCAAAAATACGTTAATGCTATTTTATTCAATTCAGAATGAAGTTCTATTTAAAATATCTCTATCTAAGATTGTTCTAATATTTCTTAATATTATTTATTGTCGTTTTGACTACATTGAATTTATTGCGAGATTTGTAGATTGTGAACTTGACTCTGCAGATGCAGGTATGTAGTGTGCAGGGATGAATGAAAATAATGAGCTCGGAATACTTAGCGCCTTAAAGCCATAATCCGAAAAATAAAAATATTTCCCAGACAGCTTAATCTGATCGGGAATAGAGCCCAAGACTTCTGGATTAGTAGTCGAAACGCCACAACTGAATCACGTAGAGATACTTTTCTAACATTGTTTAAAATGCTGTGTCTAAATAACTGACAATGCTGCTTCAAATCTGATAAACTGCAGCAACATATTTTCAAGACATCTCTAAGATGAGGTTTGCAGCGAGGTAAAATATTTAATTATACGAGCATTACGAATGTCGATGAGGCCTCTCGCGATACATCTAGAAGTGTATTTATTTGTTAGCTAGCAAACAAAAGTAACGATTTCAATGCACTGAAGTATGTATGACATTTGCTCTAAACGTATAAATGTTGCCATGAAGATCATAAATTAATAACTCAAATTGAAGATATTTTTTATTAAAGTATCGTTTTGCGTGTATAAAAATAGAATGGGACTTTAGCTGTATCAGAAAAGAATACAAGCAGCAAAAATGGCAACAAAGATTTGAATGCATGATTGTGGTGCCAATAAGAAAAGATGACTAAGAGCAAAGTAAACGTTGATTATCTGGGAATAAGCAGGTTCTCCTGCCTGCTTACTGGTAGAGAGGTTTAAATACAATCTGTCATCATTATCGCCACTTCAAGTTTTATATGGAGAACTAACTCATTTTCCACAATAAAAGTTATTTTCTATTTGTTCTATTTTTATTTGAAATTTTAATTTTGGGAATAATTCTAGGTTAGACTAGCCTTTTGTTTTTTGATTTCTCTTGTTACCTCGGTTAACATAGTACCTCTGAATATTAGTGTAAGTAAAGATATTTAATGTGACTACTTAACAACTATGTAAAATACAATACAATTAAATTAAATTTAACAAAGTAGAAAATATAACTTACACTCCCTCATTCTACTCTATTCTCTAGGCACTACAATTTAATTGTACATTCTGACTATGCAGAATAACAATCTACAATGTTACAATAACAGATTATAAAAACACCTGAACATCAAGCCCGCGTATTAAAAAACAATCGCTTGTCGAGGTGACAAAACTGAAGGTACGATAGGCAGCTTTGAATGATTGAAACTCAACGCATTTTTCGATCGGATTAATTCAGTGATGCATGAGCAAAACAATATTCGTAAATTTATTAGTAGCATAGTTATCTGAGCGATAATATCAAAACTGTGGTAAAATTATTTTTTGTACGTATTGCCTTCCTCTAAATTGCCTGTTTAATCAATGAAGTTTTTGGTATTAACAACTTAATAACAGCCAATAAATTGACTCCGGCACATAATATGCAAGCAGCACATCCATTTATGTTCGTCTAAATAGTAAAGGAAGTCACAAAGATGACCACCCTGCATTGTTTAGTAAAGTGAGTTCATCTACAACATAAATACATATCATACTCCGTTTCGTTTCAAAACTAGTCTTCTGCACTAGTTCTAAGTTATCTTTAATGATGAATTCAGAAGAGAACCAAGCAATGAAACATTTTATTTCATAACATTGTGAAAGAAAACAATGCTTTCATATTTCAAGATTTACCCATGATAGTCCTGACTAAACACTAAAACCAGAATGAAGAGGAATCAAGTTATGTAGATATAGACCATAGGAAGAGACGCATTGGGTCACAAGCTACAAACAACCTTCTACCCTTAAGCTCGTTACTCACTTGTAGCTATGGCTCATAGCTTGTATATTAGTGTTAAGTGCTTAACAATTCCAATGCTCTGGTATGAATTATGAAAACACATCAACACGACAAAATGCTTTTCAATCAGATCAACTTATTCTCGCAATTCTTCCAGATTTTCATGCAGAAACCAAGGTGAAAGCACGTGCAAGTAATTTTTCTTTTTTAAACAAAAGGAACCCAAACTTAAAAACTGCATTTTGTAACCTGAAGTGCTACCAACTTTGCTAAAATACGGAATATGATTATTAATGCATTTAAGATGTTGCAAATTACTTCTTCCATTTTCCTACTAGTGAGAAATACACCACTGTTTCTTTGATACAAGGATCATTTGGGAAGAACTAAAATATATTTATAAAAATTAAGGACTGTCCATAAACAGTGTTCGATACCACGTTAAAATTATTTTATTTGTGAGTAGATCACCACAACACATATGGCTTTTCTGTATATGTTATAACTAAGGTAGCATTTTCATTATTTTATATCTCAAATATATGTTGATCTTCATTGTGCCTGATATAGTAACTTAAGTTACTGAATATTTCCAAAATTATTATTTTATACAACACATATTACAAAAAAAGTAAAAGTACTAAGAAATGTGCAGTTTAAATTTATTCATGACATAGGTGTTATTTATTTCTTCATTTCACTTGAGCTACGTAAGAGTTTAATTTTTCTCTCTTGTCCCAAAAGCATGCAAAGGAACGGACGTTACCTCTTGCAACACCGGCGTTGTTTATGCAGAGGAAGGATTTGAGGGCCACTCGCTCGAGGTTTCGCGGCGGAGGCGTTGGACTCAAATGGGAACGCGGGTTCGTTGTTCCTTGCTAGGGCAATCGCGCGTGCAGGAGTGCGTACGGCCAGCAATGGGTGGTGCTTGCGTTGAGCAACACCGGGTCTGCAAGTTACTTTCACTTTCTGTTTCCCACAGTTTAACCATACTCACTTTAGCAGATGCTACTCCGCGATACAACCTGACCTCAGTTTACATATCCCTGCTGCGAAGTTTCATCTGTTATATTTCGGCAAAAAGTAGTTGGAATCAACAAAACAAAACACTGACAGAAATACATACACCTATTGAAGTTTCATTATTTAAGGCAAACAAAACAGAAGTAACATAGGTACTGCTATAAATCTTTCTAAGACTTCATCGCGATATTTATAAACCTTTAAACTATCGTATTTTGACTCAAGTCATGAATACTACAAAAACATTTTACCTAGGTCCAAATTCAGACTATTCGAGACGAAACTACCAAAAGAAAGTTTTATAACTCAAGAATTAAAACACTTATTTAAAAGCTGTTTACCGCAAAAGACAGATAAAATCGCCAATTTTTATGGTGGCAGATTTCCGATATTTGATGTTGTCACTGTTGCTTAGATTTTCGCGTTAGAAGTGCATTGCGTCCAACGGATACCATTTTGAGAAAGATAATCTAAAGTATCAGGGCAAGCGAAGGTATGGTAAAAACATTATCAATAATTTTTTAACAGTCTTTTTATTTAATATCTTTAAATTGTATTTAAATTTGCTACAGTCGAGCGAAAGCGCACATTTGCCTAATGTTTGTTCGTTTACATCGAATTCACACCAAATCTCCATCAAAGGAAGACAAGAAAAGTAGGAACGGGTTTCCACACGACACAAAGAAGCCAAAAATGTCTATCGCTAATGATGAAAGAATTAATTTTAAAATCCATTACCGCCACGAGTGGTCGAAGTCGTTAAGGCACAGACTCGTGAGCGGGAGGACTGGGGTTCGAATCCCGCAAGGACTGTCCTCCCGGACTGTGAGGTTGTCGGTCCTGGTGGTGTAGTGGTTACCATACTTGCCTCCTAAACCCAAGATCGCGGGTTCGAACCCGGCCAGGACCGATGGATTTTTTCGGGGCGTAAAAATCCTAAGTATGGCTTCCTTCGGAAGGGAAGTAAAGCCGTGGGTCCCGTGTCGTACATTTACGGCACGAAAAAGAACCACAAGCCTGAAAGAGAGGCCTCTGAGCAAAACTTGTCGGCCGTTTCACGCCCTGAGTTGAATGGGACGCTGATGACCTGAGCTGTTAAATAGCGTCCATAAATAAATCGTTAAAAAAAAAAAAATCTGACTGTGAGGTATTTTCCAGGTTTTCCTCAGTCCTCATAAATGGCAAATGCCGGGTAGGTACCCTAAACTTAGGCCTGGAACGCTTACTTCCTTAAAAAAAAAAAATCTATTCATTTCATGTATCATCAGTGTCCACCGCCTGTGGTGCCTCAGCAGTAAATACGCACACAAGTTGTAATGGCGGTTACGCTCTACAGTCAGAAAGGATAGACAAGAAATCCCCACAGGTTCTAAGCAACACTCTTCTGAGAACATTTCTAGTGGTTGTTGTGGGATATCTCATAAAAACATTCTGTCCACTTAACACTGCGATATGAAGGCAGTGTTTAACCTTATAGTTCAAAATGTTTCGTATAGTGTATTCTTCTCAGTACAAATTTCGACAATTCTCCCTCAATGGTAAACATCCAGTAGCAATTTCCTTCCAACCCATCCATCAGGAAACATTTCATTCAGCAAATTATGCACTCCATTACGATAATGCGGAGATGAGACAGGTGCTGCTACTAGCTTCATCAGTTTTCCAATTCCGCTCTACGTTAATGGTTTCCTTCCATGATCCGGTATTAAGGTCATCTCGCACTATCCTTTCGGGCCACTCCTAGCGTCCACTACGAAGGCAATTGCCAAATTTCGCAAATATGTATATCACCCTTATGTGCCTTATTAGAGGTCTTAAAAATTTGTAAGCAATAATAATTTCTAGTATTTATTATAAAATATATATTTATATTTATAATATATATTTAAAAAAAATGTGCAATAAAACGAGAAAGCTCTAAAAATTACTTGTGATTCTCAGCAAAATTTCCTCATCATTGCTCTTGGTGCAGCATCAAGCTTCCATAATTTCTATGACTATGAGCTATACACAGATTTTTACGCCATAATGAAAAATCGGTGATTAAAGTGCAGAAACAATTGAGTAATATCAAATTAGGTACATCACAAACAAGAAGGGTTGTGTACAATATATACAAATACATTTGTTGAAATGTCGATGCCAAACTGCAGAACTGTTTTAAGGTTTTCAAGCATTTTAACACTTTTACATTACATGACGGTTGACAAACGCACATTAAACTATTGAAGCAGGTTAACTATATAACGAAGTATGTTTATGTAATATTTGAGAATTTGAGACTGACTTCTTATATCCCCGCATGTATTTTCAGATATTTTAATCGGTCTCTCTTTTCATTATCTGTCTTTTTGCTATACCTATCAGCAACTTTGAACTTAGCAGCTTTAGGATAATTAAGATAGAGGACTCTAATCGGCTGAACTATAAAAATAGAACATTTTAAAAACTGGAAATGTTTAATGATTTTTTATACAATTTTAATCACTAAATTTACACATCCTGTGCCCCACTTTTCTCCTGTGCCACGTGATAATTAAAATAATCTTGTGTGAAAGGGCGTGGCCATGTTTGGAAATAAAAAAAACTCCAGAACTGAGATTTTTATTCTTGCTCTTCACTTTAACTTCTTCCTTTTTATCTACTGATACATAGCTGTTATTTTGCTTTCAAGCATCAATGTTGGCTTCACAGATGTATTTGGAATAAGACTCAAAATAGTAATGAAAGTTTTCGCAGCATGATAGGGAATAAATGCTCAGGAGAGGTTCTCGTGACAAGAAAAAAGAAACACAGAGAAAAGTCAGAAAGGAGGACATGTGTTGTGCGCAACGAATAAGGAATTCAAAACAACTCCGGAAAGACTCCAAGCAGACTACAACTAAAGGGAAAAGAGAACTGACAGCTGAACATCCATTCCACGTAGCTGATAAATTTGAGCAATTTAAATTTATAGTTACATATTTTAAGAGATTATTTTAAATCATGCAATTAAAAAGTTTCATATCTTTTGTATATAAACGAGTGTGTGGGGCGAGTTTTAAATAAATAGCTTTAAAAGCTTATCATACCTAAATAAGGGGTAATTCAATAAAGTGCAGTACAAATTTAAGTACTGGTGGTCGTATTTGCATAACTACAAATATTTACAAAAGTTCATGTAAAGAGAGGTAAATAAATTCATATCAAAATATCTGCGACTCTTGTTCGTGATGGAGAAATTTAATAATTTTAATATGACAGTTTCGGCTTTATACACATTTCTTTACGAGGAGAGTTTTTTTAATAGTGTTTAACGCCCGTTTTTACTACTGAAGCATCACAGACGGTGGACACTGATGGTACATGAGATGAAAAGATAAAGTGGAAATTTTTTTTTATTTTTATTATTTTTATTTTTGGAAAGAAACCTTTCAAGCCTAAGTTCAAGGTACCTCCCCGGCATTTGCCATTTATGAGGAATGAGGAAAACCTGGAGAAAACCTCAGTCAGACAGGACGGTCCTGGCGGGATTCGAACCCAAGACCTCCAGCTAACGAGTCCGCGACTTAACGATCTCGGCCACCCGTGGCGGTTTGTATGAAAAACTGCGAATTTCAAATACAAATCGTACATTTTTAAAAAGTTTTTTTGGTGAAACTTCAAATTTTCTGTATGAATCCTATATGCATTTGTTATATATTTTTACAATTACGATATCCCCAATTTTAATTCTATGCTAGACTGTCAAACGTGTAAGGCTCTGTATCGAAATATTATTGTATTCTCATAAAATAACAAATATATAATCAAGAATTTAAATATTTCATTTGTATATGCACTTACAGAAAATGTATTATATGGTATTTGAATGAATCGTTTAAGTTATTTGAATAAATCGTTTTATTCATTAAATTACCTAGGTCACAAGTAGAATATACACATTAAATTATAATGGAAATATACAAAGAATTCGAAAATATGTACAATAAAGTCTTCCTTCATGCAAATGTAGATGCGATATATAAATTTTTCACTACCAACACCATTAATATAATAATATCTGAGAATAAAGAAAAAATTCTTTCTTAATTTTGCAATTGTTCCAAGGATATTACTATATCAATCGCAGTGCATTTACTCCTCAAACGATCCTGTTTGACTGGACAATATCCCATAGTCTGAATGAACAATGCTGAATAGCTACTTAATAGATTGGCCACCTGTTATTAGAAAACCGAATTAGATACAATTTGAAAAACAGTAATTACAGAAATGAACAACGTTAATCATTACTTTTGTGTCTTTTAAATGAGGCAGCCGTATAATCTCACGACTAAGGTTTTGCTTAGTTAATAATTTACACTCTCCATCACCGCAAATTACAATAACAGGTTTCTAATATAAAAACAACTGCGTGTCCAGCACTGATGCAATTGCGGCCACTTCAGGCATCAGCCTAAACATCGTCCTATTAAAAATTCGACTCAAAACTGGTAATGGTACAAAATTAGTATGGGTCTTGAAAGTTGTTTCAAATGATATCTGTTTGTTTCTTGCATTAAGTGCTGATTGTAATCAACGCCAAGAACTAATTGGGTGCAATGGCAGATAGAGAATTTTCCAAATTACACCGGCATTTCTCAATGTTTGCGAATTTAGGAGTTCTGTCTTTCTTTCTTTAAAAAGAACATAATAAAAATGAAATACTATAAATGTTCACGCTACTGTATACTATGTTCTGTAAATAAACTAAGAGTAAATACATATATTTTATTTATTTATTTATTTTGTTTTGTTTAAACCGATTATGTGTCGTTTCTATGAATGTACTGGCCTTATGGCGACATCTGGCTATTAGTATCCAGTTCACTTTCTGCTAGAGAGATGGCCCTAGTAGCCTTTCTGCCTTCTTGTAACGTTAGAAAAATCATGAAATATAGATGTTTTGACTAAATAAACTTTCTTCTTGATGTTAAAGCTAAAGAACATTTTGATTGATCATGTAGAATGTAAAGCCCTAAAACTGAGCATTGAATTCCTGTCTAGCAATCATAAAGTGTACGTAAAGTGCAAAAATTATTTTCATCAATAAATCTTAATTGTTAAGGTAGTAAATAAATATAAAATTTATACAGCGTCATGAATCAATGTTGAAACATATCGTAAACAAATTTATTCACCAGCGTTCCTACCGCAACAGGTGGCCGAGGTCGTTAAGGCGCGGACTCGTGGGCGGGGAGTCTAGGGTTCGAATCCCGTCAGGACCGCCCTCACTGACTGAGATTATTTTCCAGGTTTTCATCAGACCTCATAACTGGCAAATGCCGGGGAGGTGCCCTAAACTTAGGTCTGGAACGTTTCCTTCCTTTAAAAATCCATTCCCAATATATCGTTTCATTTCATGCATCAGTGTCACCGCCTATGGTGCCTCAGTAGTAATAACGGGCGTTAAACACTAATAAAAAATCACCTTTCCTAAGATCTATGGAATATTAAAAGCAATGCGATTTTTATAAAGGTTGATACTTAAATGAATTCGTCCATTTTAGTGTTTTGTTGCAGTACTTTGTGTGCCAGCTGGGAGTAAATTATCCACTCTGTAATTCGTTATAAAACACTTTCCCTTGATATACCTGAGAACTGATATTTCTCGTTTCGTAAACCAAATGAAATATACAAATTTCCTCTTTTTAACGTAATAAAGGTAAGACTGTTTATTGCTAAGTGCTTTTTATGTGAATTCTTCAGTAATTAACTGGTTTCGGATATATATGTAATGAAAAGTAAAGTAACTCCTGGTGGCCGAGGTAGTTAAGACCCGGGCTCGTGAGCGGGAGGTCTGGAGTTCGATTCCTACCACGACTGTTCTTCCTGACAGGGTTTTTTTTCAGGTTTTCCTCAGTCCTCATAAATGGCAAATGCCGGGGAGGTACCTTAAATTTAGGCCTGGAACGTTTCCTTTCTTAAAAAAAATCCTTTCCCAGTTTATCATTTCATCTCAAGTATCGTCAGTGTCCACTGCCTGTAATGCCTCAGCAGTACAGTCGTATTGTACATCCGGTCTAGTGCTGATATACTATTGAATGTGAGAGACTTGCGTAACGTTACAAGCAGCAGGATGAGTGAAGCACCCGGTATAGTCGTGGGTTGACCCCTGATTATCTGTAATATTGCCTACTAAACGCACATATGCCGGAAAAATGTTAAAAACCAGCAAAACGGTAATAGTATTACTATAGTCTGTCGTTGGCCGCGAATTGTCGAGAATTAGCAACAAAATATATGCATAATAACAAAAAAACAAAGTTCAATGCACAAAAGCTGCTTTCCATTGTTATTTAACTCTGGAATTATTGATAAAAGCATATTTTATCAAAATCTGAGAAATCGACAAAAATAAAATGTTGAGTCATTCGTAAAAACAAAAGTTCGTGTTACCAAAATAGAATTCATTATCCATTAAAATACATATATAGTCATTCGTAAAATTGATAAAAATATAAGTTTTCATGTATAACACAATAAAAATAATGTACATTGCTCAAAACAAAATAAAATTCGAAATACACATAAAAATAGCAATAGTAGGCCATTCATGAAAACAAAACATTTTAGATATTCTTAAAAATAGAAATTTGATCATTAATCACAAAAATATCTGGTTAACTAGACAAAATATATGGGATATTTATAAAAATTATAAATTTAAAAAGTATTCATAAAACTAAAAGTCGAAATCATGAAAATAATTTAAAAGTTTCCATTAATTTACTAAAATAAATATCTCTACTCATCAAAACTTTTAATCTCAGGCAATTCATAAAAATAGAAAAATGCATTTATCATATAAAAGCCTAAAGCACCTCTAATGATAAAAATATTGAGACATTCATCAACAAAAATGCGCGATTATCTATGAGTTATGTAGGGTCATCCATCGAAGTAAAACTGTGTTCATTAATCATGATAAACAAAGTTGGGTTCATTAATAAAGTATCAACATTTGGAACTATTCATCAAAATAAAAATCTCTGATCACTAAAAATATTAACTTATATTAATGAAAATATAAACCTAAGTCACCAGGAACTCATTCATCATCCATAAAAACCAAATCTTGCATTTAGCTAACAGAAAGTTCAGTTTAGAATACATAAAGTGATCAATGCAACCTTATACTATTGTTGTTTCACTTCCGGGCCCTTAAGTTCACTAGTGCATAGCAGTGTTCTCAACCACGCCCCCTCGAACTCTCAGGGTGATACGGTGCTGTACTACCATGCTGAAAATATTGTGCTAAGCCGCTCCTTGCATTTTATACCGTAGGGTCAATGTAACTAAATATTTAAATACAAGAAAAATAGCATTTATTAATCCACCTTTGTGGCTAGCTAAAGAGCTCCTGTTCTTATAAGCAGCCTGGTAGATCTTGTGGAAGCTTGAAATTTCTCCGTACCATCACAAGAATCTCAGACAACAGACCGAAGATGTAGTGGAGGAAAGGGTACATACGTGTTCAGCTGCACATGCGCAGAAGAATCTTACGGCTACTGCTTTCCTCTCTCTGCGTCTCGCCCAATAAAGAAACGTGCCAGGAAGTCAGACGACCAGACGACAACAACAGTATAAAGCTCATTATAATTATGGTAAGAGAAAGGAATGGAAGTAATAATTTCCATAATCTAAAACCAGGAAACTTGATTAAAGTTCTTTCATAAAAAATAGAACACTTTAGTTATATAAAAATAAGTTAAAACATTTAGGCTCCTTTAACAAAGTCCTTTATATACAACTTAATACCAACGACCAAAATTAGTAATTATAGTAAAAGCTATTTATTTACAACTTGGATGCTCCTGATACACAAAAACCTACCAAATGGACGAAAAATATTTTTACTTTAAAGGTAAAGACTAGCATTAATGCACTTAGAATGTCTGCTATACGATCTCTCATTGTCCCTCGAGGACTGCGCCTACAAAGACTTTCGTCTCCAACGAATGATATGGAAACACTCCCGAATTGAACTGTATCAGGTTATCACGTCATACCAAGCTGCAATGTATTTGGGGCAATATAGGCAGGCGGAAGACTTGTTGTACATTTACTTTAGGTAATTTGAAAAGCTGAATATCACATTAAAGTTCAGAAAACAAGCATTTCCGGAAACATTTAAACACACTGTTCTCTGCACATCAGGAAAGCCCTGTTTTCTGAAACGATGCTTAAGTCAGGCGTGTTTAACATTTTGCGGTTTTTTTTTTTTTTTTTTTTGTAATTTTTACACCAAAGTTAATGCATTCCTTGTGCAGTTTTCCTCTTTGTTTATTTGTTTTTTTTTATCTACCGTGTTGATAAAATGCTTCACGTTTAAGCATATAGTACGAGAGTTATCTTTTAAGTTTTTACAAAAACTAGGAAAGAAAGCCCCCCCCCCTTTTTTTTTTTGAACAACTGTTTTGTTAGTTTTCAAAATATTCGCATTTAAGATTTATACACTTTGCATACGTTCAAACCAATTCTCGAATAATTCTTTTCCACTCTGAAGTTGGTATCTCAAAAACATGGTTTTTAAAGGCTTTAACAGCTTCTTGAGGCGATGTAAATTACTGTCCACGCATTTTTTGTTTAACATTAACGAACAAAAAGAAGTAGTTAGGAGATAAATAATGTGAATGCGGGCAATGAGACATAAATTCGATGTTTTTCTCCTTCAAATAATCAATTGTTTGACGTGCTGTGCGAGAAGCTGGCATTGTCATGATGAAGAATGATGCGACGTTTTCGATTGCTTTTACTGAATTCGTCGATGACTTCGGGCAAACAAATTGTTGTATACATTCAGCATTAACTGTTATTTGATCCTCTGAAGGAATGGTTGCGACAAGTCCAGTACAACCGAAGAAACAAACGATTCATTCTGTTGGAAATGCTTCGTGAACCAACAACTTTTGTGGGATTCGGTTCAGCTTGGAACACCCAAACAGTGGATTGTTGCTTAGTTTCCGGTTCATACGAATATATCCAAGTTTAGTCACCTATTACAATGTTATATACCGATTTTGCAGTTCCTCGATGGAATTTTTTAAGCATTTCATTACACCAATTATCAATAGGGTTTTTTTTTTTATCTTCGGTCAAATTAAGTGGAATCCATAGGGAACAATCTTCTTCAACCATGTTACGCACAGCATCGATGTTTTTTGGAATGACAACCAATTTTGGTCAACCTTCAAAAAGTTCATCACTGATGGACGCACGACCACAACGAAATTCTGCAAACCAATTGTAAACAGTCTTTTATGATAATCCTTCATTACTAAAAGTTCAACGAAGCGATTTTATCCATTGCTGTTGAGTTAGGCCTTTACTAAAATCATAAAAAATCATCCAACAAACCTTCACGTGAAGTTTCCATTTATCCGCAAATTATTTGTTTGTTTAAACTCTCACTTTGAACAAACTACTCTGTCAATTTCTAAGCTGCAAAATTGTTTTCATAATAACAAATGTCAATTGTTTCCAAAAAAGTAATGTATCTCAATAGCGCCACCTAGTGGTCGTTTGTAAAAACTTAAGAGGTAACCCTCGTAACTTTAAACATATTTCATTTTTTATACAGGATGAACCAGGACCTCTGCCACAAATTCAGAGAGATGGTTTCACAGCGAGAAACACATTTGTTAAATAACCTATGTTCTCCGATGCGTCGTTTAGAAGTTCTGTACTTCTGTTTATGTGTCCGGTTCCAACGTTAAACCACATGACGTCGTCGTGTACCTCTGTGTGCAGTCGATGCGTGTAGAGTTGAATGCAAGCATCCACCAAGAACATAAATGTCTACACGAGTTGACCGACTATGTGTTACAGGGAGTCTACATAGGAAAAGCCCACCCGATTTATTCCTCTTGATATTTTCTTTAGAGAATGTGCAGTGTGTTATGCACACGATTCCAGTTTACACAAGACACAAACTGACTGATCGAATATTCGCTACTTTTGACAAAGTTCTGAAACATTTGCCTGAGATCGACAGATGCTGCTGCTACGACGGTGTAATTAATGTAATCAATCAATATATATATATATATATATATATATATATATATATATATATATATATATATATAAAATTCAGTGTATGAAAAAATTATTAAACTGAGGTCCTTGACTAAAACATAGCCGTGCATGTTTGACAGTTTACACTGATAGGGCATGGTTTTACTGCCACGGGTGGCCGAAGCCGGACTCGCGAGAGGGAGATCTGGGGTTCGAATCCCGCCAGGAGTCCTTCCAGTCCTTTTTAACTGAGGTTTTTCCAGGTTTTCCATTCTTCATAACTGGCAAATGCCGGAGAGGTACCTTAAAATTAGGCCTGGAACGTTTCCTTCCTTAAAAAAAAAATTCTTTCCCATTATATCATTTCATTTCATATATCACCGGTATTCACCGCCTGTGGTGCCTCAGTAGTAAAAACAGGCGTTAAACACCATTAAAAGGGGGGGGGGGCATGGTTTAATGATTTTTAGGTCATATACCTTTTAAAGGAGTTTAAAATTTGTCCATATTTTAACTTTATTTCACTCTTCCTCTCAGTTTCTTAGAAATACGTTCTCTCATTCTCTTCTAAAAAATAAAACATTCTTTTACTTCTATTATGTGGAAGGAGCCATGCACAACATTGGCCTTTAAATGGTCACGACAAACATTGCGATAACCAGGTACAGAAAAAATATTAAAGTAGTTAAACCACTTTGTTACCAAATTTATCTAAGAGACTGCTATGAAAAATGTTGCATGAGATTAGAAATACGTTTAGAGGTAAATAAACAGCACAATAGTAAGGAATACAGCAAATATTATTGTAGAAATACTAGAAAATGACAGTCCAGGTGAATAATGTTTAATAAACTGCAAAGCATTTGGGGAAATTTTATTTGCTATAGTTTGATCGGTTCATGAATTTGGTAGGCACTTAACAAAACAATGTACTGTTGTTTTTACCGATGCTGCAACTAACATGGTAAAAGCAGTTTATTCTCTCAAAGCTGTATTACATATGCTTTGCATAGAGTCGCAGAGGAGATAGGCAGTCAATTTCTAGAAGTTGATCAATTAACTGGGTGTGCCAAAAATATTCATTGCAAACCTTCACATGAGCATCATTCAAATTAAAAGCTTCACACATTCCGTTGCCGCCTTCTTCCATAATGACAAAATGGGGGACCTGGATATGCTTGCTATTATTACTGCAACTATTTCAAGAAAATTATGACTCATTTGACAGCAGTGAATCTGCTTCAATCAAACTAGTTCAGGAACTGAACTAGCAAGATGAAATTGTATGTATTACATCGCAAATTTTGGATTCTCACCCTCTGCTATAAAAGTTTTGGGAAAATCATGAATGCTACTAACGAAACAAATCTACTGTGAAAATCAAATAGTAAACATATTAAATAGGGCTTGTGATATAACACGACTAAGAAAATAAATTGGTTTTCGATTTTAAAAAAGGCGATATTAAACATCTGCAAAACGTTTGCAAAGATTTTTTCTGTCAACAATTTAGAATAAGTGTCAAGTTTTAAATATGCTCCCAACATATCAGTAACATGCAATGCCCTTTTAGTCCAAAACAGCCAATGTTTTTCATTTCTATTTTTACTGAATATATTTATTGTATATTCCAATTGAAGTGTGACGATATAGGAACAATGAAAAGAGTTTGTGTAAATATGCTAGCATTTGCTGTATTGAATAAATTAACATGCATTGATATTCCTTAGCATTTACTTTTTCTCTTCTAGTTGTAAATGTTATTAGTTTACATCCCCAGAGTAAATTATATAAAATAAAATAGTTATATTTGCTAGGAGATAACTTTTATATCATTAATCATATTTCTGAAATGTTTAGGTCATACGTGCATGTTTTATTTGGTATATTTTCGCAATTTTAGAGCAAAAATTACAGCTCTATAATCAGGTTTAAGGCCAATAGGGCTTGAAATGAAAAGGGACAAGTTGTGCCGAAGAAAATGAAGTTGGTTTTGGATTAAAAAAACAGGTGATATTAAACAGTTGCAAAACCATTACAAAGATTTTTTTTCTGTCAATAGTTTAGAATAAGTGTCAAGTTACATGTTAATTTCAAACACGCATCAGTAGAAAGAAGCTTTTCTATATACAATCTCTTTTAGCCAACAACAGTCAATCATTTTCATTCCAAAATTTACTGAATGTATTAATTGTACATTGGAACTGAAGTGTGACGATGTAGGAACCATGAAAAGAGTTTTTGAAAATGTGCTTGCATTTGCTGTACTGAATAAAATTTACATGCATTGATATTCCTTAAATTTTACTTTTTCTCATCTGGTTGTAAATCTTATTTACATCTCCAAAGTAAATAAAATGGTTAAATTTGTTACGGCATAATTTTTATACTACTGAGCATATTTCTGTAATGTTTAGGTCATAGGTGTATGTTTATTTGGTATATTTTGGCAATTTTAGAGCAAAAAGTGGTAACCAGATTCATGGCAGACACTTTGAACACCTTCTGTAGCCTGCCCCAAGAGTACCTGCACAATAAATTAATAAAATATGACAATTGCTAAATGTCCCTAACATCTATATTTCCTCCGATGATGAATGCCTCGACGCGTCAGAGAGCATGGGTCTTGTTAAAAAAATGTTACTTATTGTGAGATCTCTCTTTTCTCGGAATTTGCCTCAGAAGCCCTGACAGTTAATATTTCAGATCACGAACATTAAAATGAAATATTTAAACATTTACGTGATTAACAAGGTACAAGAATTTACTGCTAAGTATCGAAACCTGATTCTGCTGTATAAAAAAAAGTATGAAGCGGTTACGCTAGATCTATCATAATAAAGAGCTTGAAATGTTTTTCTTCCTTGCATTTGATGAATGAAAAGAACGACAAATGCTGACCCGGAACACGACACCATTTGCTGAATCCGAACTTAATAAATGTTACGCTAATGGGGTCAAACCAAAAGGTACCAAGAGTAACAATGTATCACTGCAGCGGTTTACCTTCGATGTAACTCAATCCTAAAAAGAAACACTCTCCAGCCTTCAAATGTGCGTCACAAAGTGCTAAAGAACAAGCCACGAAACAAATGCCAGTCACGGAATGAAATACGCAGATAAAGCGTTCAACAAATGATGGACGCTGCTGCAGCTTATTCTCCAAAACTTAGCAAATGGAATGGACGAAATAATTATTTATTTAAACTAATGCCGGCAATCGTTCACTGTATAAGCTTGTGGGAAGTAACAGCTTTATAGAAAATAATATCATCTCACTAATAAACGCTTCAGATAACGAAAAGAATTTGAGACGATATTACAATTCAAATTTTTCTCAAGCTTGCAATAAAAAGCGAAAAATCATTTTTGCAGCGATTAAAGCTCAAAATAACTGACAACTATTATAATAATAATTGCATATTATTTCAGGTAATCAAGGGTATTAATATTATAGTTAACAGGAGGACCCCAATATTATATATATTAATGTATGTATGTATAGATAGCTCTTGTTACTAGTAAGCAATATTCAAGTTATCTTTCTATAATACCAATGATTGACAATTCCTTATTAACTTTGTTATGTTTTGTAAAAGGAATGGGGCGTGCTGTCCTTGTACGGAAGCCATTAGCGTAGCTGAGGAAAAAAAAAGTCTTTCGGTTAAGCTTTACCCATTGTCAAACCCTCACCGAGACACATTTTCGGCGCCAGGGGTAATAACACTGCAAATAGCCAGGGTTCAATTGGAAACGGTACTTGCCCTTTTTCAAATGTATTTACCGCGGGCAGAGACACGCGTTTTCTAGCTAAGGGAGGAAAAAGACATTACTTTAGAAATCAAGCATGTAAGGAAAGTGCTGAAATTTATGACAGGCCTTTCTTGGAAAGCTCAACCGTGGGAAGATATTGTAGATCAGCAAGTGGGCATGGAATAAAAATCAACGAATGAGCAGAACATAGTTATACAATAAATATTTTAAGATAGCCAATGGTGAACATATAACTAGGGAATAGAATAACAATCAAGGGAATTTAATTTAGCGAGAGGCGTGGCGATGTTATAGAAACCTGGAGTACAGTATCAGAAATTAGTCACTCGATATCAGTTATTCATTCAAAAAGTCATTTCTAAAGCAGTCGAGGTCAGCATTTCTAGTTCAGTCGAGGGCAGTCTAAGGAATTCTAAAGTCATCCTAAAGTAGTAAGAGTCAGTCAGGCAGTGCAACGTAATAGCAATAATAATCACCATCGTGTTCAAGTGAATAAATACGCTAGTGAATACCGCGAATTATAATCCGCCGAAGAACAGCATGTTCCAGAACCTTCCAAGTTGTAAAATAAATTAAATCTTCAACCAGTGCCGAACATCATTATTACAGTGAACAATCTCCTTACCCACCTAATGACATTACGTCATTAAAAACAGTCCATATTACCCCTGAGAACCCATCCATTTACATTACATTGGAACAACAAATACGGTTCCAAAATCGTCGACCTACTCTGAGGCAATATTATTGATGCAAAATTGTCGACCTACTTTGGGGCGATATTCCTGTTGCAATAACTAATAGAATTATATTTACTTCATTCATTATTTGCCTCGCTTAAAACCACAAAGACCAAATGCACTGCAGACTCTTCTTTGAAAATTAACCATTTTAAGGTACAGTTACAATGATCAACTTGCAAAAATATACGCTAATGCTACGATATATTTCGTGTGTTTTGAACGTGAGTGTTTACTTGTTGTTTTGCCAATTGCCTACAATACTGTGATTTATGGCACTGAGCGGACTGTCGACTGCCGAGTTACACTGGGCTCGAAAATGAGGCCCAAACAAATGAATGGCACGATATTCTTGTATTACGTAAAACGTTAAAAACAAGGCAATATTGTGTATCATTTAGCAAAATTCTGTGCAATGCTTTATGAATTTATATTACTTTTATGTTTCGCACTTTGTGAATGCAACTTCAAACTGCATCTAACAGTCCACCTGCTTCCTCACTCCACTTCTCCGATTAACTGCAGCAGCAATACTTCCCAATGATGGGACTAGAAATCTGGACTTCGTTTATGACACGTGCTCTAGTGATTTGTAAGCCAACGTTTAAAAAATTAAACCCTGAACGCTTTAAAAAGGACCTTTATTCTTTTACGCGGACTTTATGTGCTATGTGTAATGTTAACTGTATATGGTAAAATGTATTTACACACATACTCCTGATTTTTCAAAGGAAGCGAGAAGTGACAAAAATGTTTAGTGAATCAATATCGAGCAATTTCAAAATCCGCTTGCCCTTTGAGTACTTACGTACTTACTTACGTACATAAATTTATTTAATAATTTGTTACCGAACTGGTTTATGCTCTAGGAATGGAACAGCTGCACAGCAACTAGTAAAACGCTTTCCGAGAACGCCAGTGCCATCAAAATGATCACTCTTCACTAGGGTTAGCCGCGAGTTATCGATCGGTGGCGTTGTTATGACGACTCTCGATTGCTATCCCGCCACTTAGAAATAAAGCGATGCGGGCTGCAAGCCTCAAGTTTGATTGGGCGGCTTAGATAGCGCGCTATGTGCATACATATACACAACTCATATAGTACCTTAGTTATAGAAGTTGGAAATGATGCTCTGAGTTACCAGCATCTCTCACACCTTTGAAGAAAATTTGTATTCACAAGCATTAATTCTTTTTGCTGCAATTTCTCCAAAAATTATCAAAATTTAGAAACCAATTCCGATGATGCGAATTTTTTTCATTAAGACCTCTTTGCATTCTCTGTATAAACTGTCTTTGTTACTACAATCTTGCTAACAAATGAAGTCAGGGATAGTTTTTTTTTTGATTGATTTATTTAAGGACGCTCTTTAACAGCTCAGGTCATCAGCGTCCTATTCAACTCAGGGCGTGAAACGGCCGACAAATTTTGCTCAGAGGCCTCTCTTTCAGGCTTTTGGGGTTCTTTATCGTGCCGTAAATGTACGACACGGGACCCACGGCTTTACTTCCCTTCCGAAGGAAGCCATACTTACGATTTTTACGCCCCGAAAAAATCCATCGGTCCTGGCCGGGTTCGAACCCGCTATCTTGGGTTTAGGAGGCAAGTATGGTAAACACTACATCACCAGGACCACTCAGGGATAGTGAAACATCGTCATTTAGAGAAAAATTCCATTAATAGATAAATTGCTGTTTTGTAAAGTAATGCTCATAATAAAAATAACATTCGGTTGATTTAATTGCAACATATATTTCCAACGTTAATTCCTATATATATAATATAAATAATTCTACTGTGGTTTGTTTCTGGCATATTATACTTTTTATTTCTACATTACAGATTAAATTAACTTCAATATTTTACAGCTTTAAGACATAAATTTACATTAAAATAGCATGTTTAAGTTTGGAAGTAAAAGAAAAGTATTCTAATAATAAAATTGGATATAATGTAGACTCAAGCTCTAAGTGCGGATTTTGTTCGATTTCTGATTTGGACAAGTTGATCGGAGGATTTATTTTCAACAATGAGTATTGTGTTCCTTTGTCAATTATTGTTTTTGAAGAGGAGCCCAATGAAAAATGCATACCATTAATATTCTACAATAATACATTTTTTAAAGAAATGGATTCTTTATTGGCTCTTAGTCCGTCGGTATACTTTAATTCAAGGTACATGTCGATGTGGTAGTTTAGTCAAGCAGTTAGCTACTATCAAAAAGTTGAAGAAAGTTGTGTATAAAAGAGAACGAAGAACATCTACATTTACAAAAATCTGATTCAATTATATATTTATTTATCTTTTCCTTCGGCATACATTTTTAAAATAAAATATTATTACACTTTTAAGTTTTAAGGGTATTATCTGCACTCTTAAACAGAAACAGTAATTATAATGCTAACTTCTAACTTGAAGTTTAAAAAATTACATAAAAATTTATTAATACAGGCTTTCAAACGCTGCAGATCTAATGTCCTTTGTTAACCATAAGAAACCAACTGTTTTCGATCCGATTCAGATTTGGGGATTTAATAGCCCACAAAAGGAGAGTCATTTCAGCATGCAAATCCTTCACCGCTGAGTTCCATGAAAGATCGCTCTATGTTGCGGACTCCTAATTATCAACTCAAAAGATTAAAATATATAATGTGCATTCTACATGTTTTTTAAAATTGTTCAGTATTGGTTCCCATATTTGTTTTTTATTATAGTATATTCTTGTACGGCAGTACTAATAATTTTTTTCTATAAAAAGAGCATTAAAAGCTCTTAAGCCTCAAAGGGCCGCACGACCTCTGCGTCCTCTATCTCCGTCTTGCGGCATCATTGACAGAGGGCAGTATTGCAGGGGAGCATGAGATCAGCACACCGCACCCCGGTGGCCGTAATTAAACGCCTTTGTCGATGTGGGGATGCTAGCTGTTCATAAAGTAGCCACCCAATTGACTTCACGACGGTATGTGGACCTCCCTAACTTAGAAAATGTACCGAGAATCGAACCAGGTCTCAAGCGCCCAAAACCTTACTATTAATAACATACAATGTGTGACGGCACTCATTTCTGAACGAGACAAATGATGTTGCATTTTATTTTGTCATATATGGGATTTAATAGAAGAAATGCCTATTCTGAGTGCGAGTTCTTCGTTGTACAAACAGTTTCTTATTTGTTTCCTACACAGATGAGTGTCGAGAATTGATTTTCACATACCTGATACGAAAGGATTCAATAATTTCATGACGTGCCTTGAAAATCCATTCCCCCTCCCTTTCACTATAACCCCCCATATCAACGAAGTTCTATAGAGACGACTGAATAGTTGATGAAATGAATGAGTAAATAAGCCGAGAGCCCCCCACGGTTAAAGTCACCTGGCAATCAAATTATCAGGATAAGCAAAAACGTTACGGAATTCGAAACAGGGACCTCTGATTTACAAAAAGACAGGTTAACACAAAATCACGGAAGCGGTCAATCCCTGAGAGGCAAACTAGCCCCAACAAACGCATTTCACTGTCGAAAAATGAGTGCTTTTGCCAGTGAAACTATGACGGCACATATTATTTTGCCTGGTCCACACTGTTGGCTTACTAAATGTTATTATAATTTTACCTTACCTCAATAAATACACATACTAGATTTGTAAATTTTTCCGTTTTCTCATAACTCATTTTTATATATAAATATTTATTATTTATTTATTTATGGACGCTCTTTAACGTCTCAGGTCATCAGCGTCCCATTCAACTCAGGGCGTGAAACGGCCGACAAATTTGCTCAGAGGCCTCTCTTTCAGGCTTGAGGTTCTTTTTCGTGCCTTAAATGTACGACACGGGACCCACGGCTTTACTTCCCTTCCGAAGGAAGCCATACTTACGATTTTTACGCCCGAAAAAATCCATCGGTCCTGGCCGGGTTCGAACCCGCGATCTTGTTTTATATATACAGGGGATAAGTCATAAGTTATGAAAAATATTTTTTACTTGCGAACAAGGGACAACACGAAAAATCTAAGATACATGATTGAAAGTGTATGGAATGTACTTTCGAATGAAGTCATCACGACAGCGCATGTGAGCAGAACTGTGCGCCTCAGCATCCGAAGTTCAGCGCCCAGGAATGGATATCACGAAGAGTGAACACCGTGCATAAGTGAAAATAGCATTTCTACTCGTCAAAAATGCACGAAAAGACCACACAGATCTACGGGAAGCACTGGTTGCGCGTGCACTGCCCTGTCGAAAGCAGTAAGGTGGAGAGAGGCCTTCAATCGGGATAGCATATCGACTGCCACGCAGTGGGCTCCTGCATCCCTGGACACGGATGTCCGTGTGATGGTGGTGGAACACGGCTTACGCTGAACATTTGTGGAAATAGAACGGGTGGACATGCGGAAAACGTGTGCAAAGTGGGTGGCCACATTAAGCGATGTAAAGAAGAGGGCTCGCTACGAAACATAACTCATCAATCTAGCGAGATTTCAGGAAGAATGTTGAATCGCATCATTGCAATTGACGAAACGTGGGCAAGGGTGTATGACCACAATTCAGCGACAGTCCAGTGAATGGCGTCACCCTGGGTCACCGCGCAAACACAAGTTTCGCCAAACTGCTTCAGCATGGTAATTCTGGTGTGTGACAGACAAAATGTGCTTGTGTGTTATTCAGAGCGTGAGGGGATCACTGTGAGTGCCCAGTGTTACAGATCTTTTTGGTGTCACAATTGCGCCGTGCCAGAGGTCCAGAAATTTTCAACAACCCATTATTCTGCATGATGACGCGACAGACAGTTCACATAGCCGACAGAAGTGTCTTTTACAGCGGTGGTGATCGGGAGTTCTTCCAAACCCGCCATATTTGCCCGATCACCGATTATGATCTCATCCCCAAAGTGAAGCAGTTATTGCACGGGAAACGTTTTGCTAGCAAAGCAGACATTTTGGAGGCATTCGGCGCGAGGTGGCTCACGTTAGCAACTTATATGCAGCAGATGGTATTCAACGCTTTCCCCATCGCTGTAACGAACCGTCGATGTACTTGGTGACTTCTTTGAAGGCTGCTAAACACCGTGAATTATCTGGAGACCCGTCTGTGATTAATCTGACACCTTGTGTAAGCAGTCTGCGAGGGCCGCCTACATCCAGCCTTCCGTTGGTGGTACCACTTTGCTGTACAGCAGCTCTGCTCTGCTACTTTCAATCGTATGTCTTTGATATTTCGTGTTGTCCCTTGTTCGTGAGAAAAATAATAGTTGCCATGACTTATGCTTTATATATATATATATATATATATATATATATATATATAACAATAAATGTTGTTAACAATATTCTTAATGGATTCCCCTGGCTACCCAAGGAGTGTGACGCTGCTATTATCAAGGGCAATACAGCCCAAACTCTTGGTAACATACATTCTCAATATATGTTTTATACTTGGACACAATCGGAAATGCTCACCCACACCGGCAGTAGACATCCAGCCCTAGAAAGCGACACTACACCACCACTACATGTTTTGGGTTGTGATGGCTTTTATCTTCCCGCCAAATTGTGATAAAATAATTATTACCCGGAAGAAATCTTAACAAATTAAGATTTTCAACAACGGTGTAGTTTATAACCCACTTTATTTATATATTAACGACCTAGTTATGAGGTGGAAGATGAAATACAGTCTGGGATTAAAGTAAAACCAAACACATCTTTAAAGACTTATGCTGATGATCAAATAGTTAACCATAAACAAAGATAATTTTTAAAGAACAGTGTATAGATAGACCAAAATCAATGTATTAACAATTTAACTATATATACAAGCAAGGATAATGGCTTTTAAAGGGGAGAACTCTGTTAGACCGAAGATACCAATAAATGAAAAAAATTAAATAAAATATTGCACTTCAATTATTTAAGATGCGATATTAGTTATAACTTTTAAAAAAGACGTTGATATGAAAATGAACAAATTTCAAACCATTTTGGAACAATTAGGAAGAAACACTAGAAGAGAGACACAAAATGTGGTTTTATAAGGTTATGGCTGCGATTGTTATATGGTTCCGAATCGTGCACAAAAAAAGTCGTATCTACAGTATTCGGAAATGAAATTTATGAGATATGCAACAGAATGCACTAAAGTTAATGAAATAATAAGATTAAATTTGAATATGTTTCAATTAAGATAGGAGAAATGAAAATAAACTGAAATGGGAAGATTATATTGATAGTATGACAGAGAATACATGTCAAAGAAGATAGTGAATCACCAACCGATAGAGAGGAGAGACTTAGGTAGACCCCGTAAAAGTGGCTTGACGATAGAGCCCGGAACAGGTGAAATCACGTAATCCTAGAAAGGAGTAGCAGAAGTGTGATCCAGACAAAAACTCTTTCTCGTTGATCCATATTACTGCGTTAAACTTCTTTGGGCCTTGCGAGGAAATTCAATGCAACTGAAGACACGAACTGCCTGGTGTTGGGCTGATGATGCCCCGTCTTCTTACGTCGGTAGGTTCAAGTATATCATAACAGTGAACTATTCCGCATCCAAATCCGGAGTACACTTTGGTCTTCCAAATTTGCGTCGAGCTAAGAACGCAGTTCTCTCCTCTGCTATTTGGGCAGTTCCAGGTCAGCCTCCGATAATTTGGCCGCGTGTTATTTCCAAACCAGTAATTTACCCTTAGCAAGTTCCTTCAATCGCTTCTTTAGCATGTAAAGACCTTGGAGACGAAGACCTGCTGACTAACAAAACAACTGTTGCCCAAAACCATCCCCTTCTACCACCTCTCAGCCAATATGCGACCTAGAAAACATTTGAACATGGACTCGTATTATGTGCCCAACAGTGTTGCTACAGCTCAGTTATTTTACGTTCAAGGACATATTAGGCATCGGCTTTTTTTTTTTTTTATTTTATATTATTCGTGAGATGGTCCAGCGGTACAACTTAATCTATTTGATAATACATTTCGCTTCTGCTGCTGTTGACTTTTCGTCACAGCCCAAGCTTCACTTCAATAAGCAACAGACTGGTTTTTTCCTAGAAAGCCTGATATACGACATCTGCTAGTTGAACAAGAGGTACCAGTTTAGGAGTTTATTTCAGTTAGATATGTTTCACATTTCTGAGATGAATCTTTCGTATTTATTTAAAAAAAAAAACACTTAATCAGATTTGACTTTTACAACATTCTTTGCCTTAACTTCATGAAAAACTGGGAAAAAGAATATTAACTAAGAATTCTTGCGGCCGCAACAAATTATTACAGGTTGGTAAAAGAGCAGATCACACCGTCGTGCAAACTGTTCCTACGCTACTACAGAAAGTAATTATTTGCATGACGATATAAACTGTGGAAATTTTCATATGTGAATGTTGCTGTAGGGAGGTACAGTTATGTGTCACATGTCCCTATTATTACTTTGATCATAGCCCTCGGAGGCCAATGACTGGAGTTATGAACTTTCACTACACCAGGCTGGGTTTAATGATAAATATAATCTGCACCTTAGCCCCTATTTCAAGCAGTATACATAGAGGGATTAAACTTTCATTTCCCGTGAAACAAATTTCTGCCTGCTTTTCAATGGATTTAAATTCCAAGAACATAACTATTCCCTTTCACTCTGCGTGTGCTGTTATTTTCTTCAATACGTTACCATTTGTATTATGATCATTATCAACTCTTTTATTTTGTGCGACAAAGTAATTGCGGTTAAAAGTTTTCTGGCTTAAAATCTTCGATTATATCTATTTGAAAACGGAATTATGCAAGCATATCAGTTAACATTTAGTTGCAGCATTTTCCAAAAGCATTAACTTACTATCAAGTAAAATATATCAGTTTCTGATACCTTGGACAAACGGGAAAGTTTCAACATTCACAAGATATTGCAAAGAAATGTAGTGGAAAAAATGTTCTTTCACAGGACAGGATTGCAACACCTTAGCGGCATTGGAAGTTTAACACGTATATTTATACTAGTAATTTTATATGCTTGCAGTTTAACAGACTGTTGACAGGTTTGCCTTATTCTCTAATTCTCAGTAGAACATGGCTACTAGCTGTCATTTTGGAGGTGTGTTTCAGCTGAGTGATGTTTCACCATTAAGTCCTTCAGTTGTTGCTTCAACAATCTTTCAGCACGACCAAATGTTCTGTATTTTCATCCGAAGCCTGTTTTCTGTGTTGATTGGTAGCTTCCAGGCTGAAAGATGCGAATTGCGAAATTGATCATTTGCTCACACTGAGGGCATCATAGCCAGTATAATGTTCTACTATGCAGTCAGAAAATCTTGATGATGCTTACTACTTCGGAAACGTTAGCAACAGAAATGTTCAACCCAAAATTTAAATTTAAAACTTAAGTTTTCATGCACTTCTCAGTTTTGTATTTCGGGCATTATATCATAATAAGAGGGATAGTCAGCAGAGACCGTGAATGTTTATTTTACTTACGAAATACACTAGGCAGGGTCATGCTTGTAATGACATTTTTCGAAGTAGTCCCCCATTGAGTTGTATTCATTTGATCCAGCGTGTCTGTCAATCCTGGAAGATATGCAGAAAACCGTTTTTCGTTATGGTCTTCAGAACCACCCTCGCCTTCTGCGGAAAACCGTTTATAAAACAAAGCGCCGGCCCCACAGCTCGTTTTTGAAACGATGGAACATAACAAATTCACAATGAGTTATGTCTTGGTTGTATGGAGGATGGGGCACGCATTTTAAGTATTATTTATGTGCCAAATGCTGAGCAGCAGTGTAGTGAACGTGAAGGTGTGCATTGTCATGGTGAAGGCGCCAACCAGGGACATTTTGTGTTTGTCCAGGGCGTTCAAAATAGTTTTGCGGAGGGACTTCATGTTGATTAACCATTCCATGACAGTCGCAGAATGCCGGGCATTGTGTTTTGTAGCGGTTACCATACTTGCCTCCTAAACCCAAGATCGCGGATTCGATCCCGCCCAGGACCAATGGATTTTTTTTTCGGGCGTAAAAATCCTAATTATGGCTTTCTTTGGAAGGGAAGAAAAGTCGTGGGTCCCGTGTCGTATATTTACGGCACGAAAAAGAACCTCAAGCCTGAAAGAAGAGGCCTCTGAGCACAATTTGTCGGCCGTTTCATGCCCTGAATAGAATAGGACGCTGATGACTTGAGATGTTAAAGAGCGTCCGTAAATAAATAAAATAAAATAAAAAAACAGTCGAATAACGAAGTTATTATAGTCCTTCCTACCGACCGAATAACTTTCGCCTTCTTTAGTGTCGGAGAACCAGGTGATTTCCAATTGCTTTCGGGATTGACAGTGAAGCCAGAGTAATGATTCCATCATCTGTAATGATGGAATTCAGGTATGACTCCCCATGCTCCGCTGAAGCTCCCGAAACACCACCTTCTATTCAGCGTAAACAATCTCGGCACCCATCTGGCACAGGCGAGTCTCATATGTAAGCGATCGTACACAATGGTGAACGCACCATCATGGGAAATCTGTAACATATCTGCCATTCTGTGCACTGTTATTCGTCGATCTTGCCGAACAATGGCGGCAGCTTTGTTAATCTAGACTCATTCACTGCAGTAGCTGGAGCACCTGGACCACTCTGCTTTGTTGTTGAAACACGATCCTCTCTAAATTCCTTGAACCATCAAAATGCGGTTGATTGTTGTAGAGAATTCGCCATGTGGTGTCTGGAACTCGCGCAGGCTTCTCTACTGGATTTTTGC
Organism: Metallyticus violacea; assembly: GCA_030762175.1. NCBI lineage: Eukaryota > Metazoa > Arthropoda > Insecta > Mantodea > Metallyticidae > Metallyticus > Metallyticus violacea. The sequence continues at coordinate 361,281,622 of CM060846.1, read as the reverse complement.
AGACGGAAGCAAAATTTCAATGCCCGTTACGAAGCGACTACATTTTACCCAGTCGATTGGCAAATTGTTGGCGTTCTGTACTAAGACGCATGCGCGTACGTGTTCCTATTCCCCCCTCCCCATAAAAATCACTTCAGATTTGTTTTTCTCATGAAAAATTGTTTCACCGCCGTATCTCACTGTGTGATGGGAAAATATGTCTTTCTCAGTCCTTATTGAGTAGCCCTCGTAGATTACTTTTGTATGCGTATGTAATAAAGCTATTTAAGATCAAAGCCACAGATCCACAGACTGCGAAAAGCATTTTGAACAGCCATAGCAAAAATATTAAAATATGTCAACTTTTATATGGGTTTCAGCAGTTTTATCTTTTAGGAAGAAAGCGGCTAAAGGAAAAGTATACCTACCACGGCACTATAGCGGTGCGTTTACGTTTTGTGCGTGCGTGTTGCAGCGATATTCTATGGACCACGGAACGAACTATGAAAAAGGAAAAACGCGATTTAGAGGAAAATATCCATTCCAGTATTCGCATAAGTAATCGAAGGATATCACAAAAAGTCAAAAGTCAGAATTGCCGGCCCCAAGGAATCCAAAACCTTCTAAATGCAGGTTCCTCCAAGAGTTACCACTTAATCCACCCAGCTTGGGGCTTTCTTATAATTATCTTGTATATTTTTCTGCAGAAATAGCCCATAAAATTTCAAGTTATATTACACAACAGCATAAATAAAATGTTTAAATATGATCTGCATTGTATTTTCTTGCAAAATAGGTATCTATTATATTTTATTGTTGATATATTATAATTTATTATATGAATATAAATTTATGACAATTTCTAAACAGTAGAGAAAAGGACATTTACCACTCTTCAAGTTAACGGTTTTGCATCCTTCCATCGTTGTCAGACCAGTTTTAACTTTGGAAATAAGCTGGAAGAAAATCCCCAGAAAATGGCTGTGGAAAGGTAACTTTGTAATATGGAAGAAGAATTTATAATTTATCACAATGTAAAAACCAATATAATTTAAAATATATAACATTGGTAATGGGTGTGTGAATAGCAACTAATAAAAGGGTACAGAACTTGATGTATACACGTATTGAAACGCGTATGCATGATCTTGGGTCTACGAGGCAAGCATGATATAACTAGACTGCCAGGACAGATGTGCATACAAGTTACATTAATATACTCGTTAGTGGGGATGAAAAATGTGTAAAGTACGTGTAAACAGGGAAAATAAAGAAGAGCAATACAATTCATACAATGTCATATGCTTGATACTTTGCCACATTTTATGTTGTTTTATGACTATTTGAACATCATACATTATTCATCTTTGAATTTGCCAACTAATAGGCACAGATCTTGTCTAATAGCAGATTTGAATATTTTGATAATTTCAGAGTAATTGAAGAACATTGTTACATTCTGATGCATTCAAAGTAAGCTCATTTTTGATAACAAAATAAATTTGCAATGGGCCTATGCAGATTACTCTTTTGTCTAGTGTTTATGTTATGTATTTGCGTATTTTTAATGGAATGTGGAATTTGAATGAGTTATTACAGTAATGATATACTGGTAAGGAGGTGTTAAAACTTTAATTTTCAAAATAAACCACATATTACACTGGTCTACAAGGAAGCACGTTTTCCTTACTTTTTTAGTTTTCCATCTAGATAGAGGTAATATGAATGCCCTGAATTAAAATATGTTTTCAGTTTTACTACATCAGGTTAGGTTTTTAAACAATTTGCATTAATTGTAATAATATATTTATATATTTTATGAAATTTACTAAGTTTTAAAACATATAGCTAAGACATAATTGTTTTTGAAGGTTTCACTCTAACTTAAATATTAATGCATATATTGAAAAAGAGAGCTATGTATCAATAACTATGAATTTCCAAACTTTTTTCAATATTAGAGAGAAGAAACTTTTTTTTTTTCGAAGTTCTGATATGTCCTTCATCCCTTTCCAAACACAAACAACAATTAGCCATTATTTACACATCCCAATGACATTAATGGCAGGGCTTCGTGTTTGAATGTCTTTATGAAACAGCTCACCTTGTTCTTCACCCATTACACCAAGATTTGCAGGGAGGTAATCAATATGGCTGTTTAGAATATGTACTTCTACACCGTAGATTCCCAAAATATTGTAACATTTCCTCCACAATTTCTTTATAGTTCTCAGATTTCTTGTTGCCAAGAAAGTTTTCCGCCACTTTTTGTATGCCAAATATGCTGACTTCTTTAATTTGGACATCGGCTGAGGAAAGGTTTCATCCTGCATAACCTCAAGAATCTGCGTCCATCGAAAATAGCTGCGGCTATCTTAGCTGTGGGAACTTTGTAATAAGAAGTTAAAACAATCACTATCCTTACTCAGGGCAATAACAAATTGCTTCATTAGGTCTAAATTAATATGGAATGGTAGAAGAAGAAACCATTGATTCATAATTCACATTTTTTTCTCTAGGACCTAAATTATTCCATAGTGGCCAATTTTTCTGTTCCAATGGTCTGATTTAGCCCTACTTCCCTTTTTATTTATTATCCTGTTTCAATCTGTCAAAAATTCATTTTATGTATCTGTTCAATGAACAAATAATAAAAACTGTTATTTCCCATAATACCGATTTCTGAAAGACTCTAGCCACATGAAACAAAACTAAGGCTGGTTTGAGAGATTCCATGTGGTAAGGAATCAGAAAATTGAACAGTTTTCATTCAGAAAAATTGTGTAGACCTGTATTTTTCTTATTGCTTTCCTTTGTAATATAGAAATTCGTTTTCAATTAATTTTTCCATAATATTGAACCATATTTCATAATGGAAAAGTAATATGGTCTTTTGAGGATAGCTTCAGAGCTAACACGTATTATATAATGAGTGAAGCGCATACGTTGCTGATTTCAGTTTTGGCACAATACACTCTATATGAGCGTTGCCAATTTGAAAATCTAGAAATTTGATATCATCTTGTTTGTATACTTATATTTAATGTGAGATCAAATGAGTTTTGTGTTATGAATTATATGATGACTGTTTTAGCTAGATTTAACAATAATTTGTTACCTTTGAATCAGTTACAAATTGTATTAATAACAATGAAATTTTTCCACCAGATTATCAAAGTTATTGCTAGAAAAGTATTAAACTGGTGTCATCAACAAACAGAACAGCAGTACTAATGCTATTTAATGACAGTGGGCCAAGAATTGATCCCTGCGGAACTCCGTGTTCCATAATTCTCCAATTTGAAATACTACTGTGAATGTTTTCTGAACAACTTAATTGTACTTTTTTTTTTTTGGTTGAATTATTTATGGACGCTCTTTAACAACTCAGGGCGTGAAACGGCCGACAAATTTTGCTCAGAGGCCTCTCTTTCAGGCTTGAGGTTCTTTATCGTGCCGTAAATGTACGACACGGGACCCACGGCTTTACTTCCCTTCCGAAGGATTAGGATTTTTACGTCCGAAAAAATCCATCGGTCCTGACCGGATTCGAACCCGCGATCTTGGGTTTAGGAGGCAAGTAGGTAACGTACCATTTGTATTATTCTGTCAAGGTAAGATATAAACCAGTTTAGACCTTCATTTATTTCACAAAAGCTTAATTTTCCTATTACAATTTAGTGGTTAATACAGTGAAATGCTTTAAGTAGGCCAAAGAAATGTCCGGCAATGTGAGTTTTATTTAGATTTGATAAGGTGCATTTTCTGTAGATAGACCTTTATTGAAACCACGTTGACTTTTGCCAGAATATTGTTCGTTTCTACATAATGATACAATCTGATATACGTTACTTTTTCAAATATTTGTGAGAAAAGTGATATGGGCCTGTAATTGCAAACCTCGTGCTTTTCTCCTGTTTAACACTTAGTTCATTCTGGAAAAATTCCAAAAACAGCGAAATATCAAATAGATAACTGTGTGATACACTTATTATTGATTAGTATGCTTTTACGGGTAGTTTCATCATATACTGATTCATTTTTTTGTTTTAAGAGTTAAACAAAACTGTCATTTAAATGGTTTCCTCCTGTAAATGTTAAATTCTGGAATGTCATTCAGAAAGGATGCCTTTAATATACCTAATGCATCTTCTTTACTTCCATTATATTTAAATTGTTGCCAATCATTTTAAAAATATTTAAATATCTTGGCAATTTTCTGTGAGTCACTTATTTCTTTATTTTCTATTATTAATGTTAGTGGTGTGAGTGTTTTCCAAATCACCTTTTTATAATATGCAAGCGGTTCTTATTTAATTATCCGATTTCTCAGTGATTGTGATAATGAAGGATTTTTTCTGCTTTTATAGCTGCAATAGTAGCATTTGTATACTCAGTTTATAAAATGTATAGCAAGTCTACTTTCTAGGTCATTCACAACGCTTTAAAATTCATTTGCTCCCCCTAATGCTCCAGTTGTTCAGTTTGCACTACCATGGAAGTTCTTTATTTTGTGTGACAGTCTGAAACTCGGGTTAGAGAACAACTGTGCATGATATTGGAAATATATTTTTAGCTCTGTAATTAGCGATTACATTGCATGCAGAAAACGTTTCTATGTCGACTATAGTTATATCCTCGCACTTCGCATTGCTTTACCATGGGCCGTCAGCTCTGTTTAGTGTTGTATGAAGTAACAATTTGTATTGGGAACAACAGTTTTACATTTATCAAGGATTTTGTCGTCGTTTAATGGTGTCTGTTTTAAAATTCGTTGCTTGGGTGATGTATACAGTAACATAATAGACAAATACTTAGACATGAGCCTTCCCGGTTAAAGAAGACTACAAAGGAAAAAGTTATGGCTTGGATAAAAAATTATGTCTCTAAAAGCATTAGCAATGACTGGTATTGAAAATGCAGAAATAATACTTAGACATTCTCCTTACCTGAAAACGTAACACTGTTGTCAGAGATCAATAAGTTTCGAAACAGGAATATCGACACAAAGATTTGCTGCAGAAAACTGTTTACGTTAGGGATTTAAAGAGGAGAGCTGTAATAGGCTAATGCCAAGGCACACAATGCAGCTACTGCGAGACTGAATCTTAGCAGATGTATCTCCCTACGGTGATTTTCTTCTTTTCGGAATAACACATTCATGGAAAAGAAGAAGTTGAGACAACTGTCAGCAACAGATTGCAAGCATCTTTCGCGACAGCTTCACGAAACATTTTCATCGTATCGTAATGTGTACAAGGAATCAAAGCATTTTCCTGCCTTATATTTATTACAATAATCTACTCATTGGGGTTTTACTTTCCATTCAACGCAAAGCTAAGTGATGCTTTCTATCAACCATTATGTTAGCCCACTTTTGTATTATATTCTCTAAATTCTTTTACCCTTTCGTACTTTTGTTTTTCTTGGGGGGGGGGGAAGGTCATTCTCCTAAATTTTCCCACCGTCTAAGCTTTTTCTTGACCTCTCTTACCACATATTTATTTATTTATTTATTTAAACTCCAAATATAATAGGGCCATTCCACCTTATGGCATGTTAGGGGTTAGTTTTACACTGTTTCAGAATTGCAATAATATTAGAATGATACTAATAATAAAATGGAATATTATAAAATATTCATATATGTTTTAGTTTGCAATATTTTATAAATATAAGTTACTAATTTCTTAAATGCAGCAATGTGGTTAGGTGAAATTTACATAATAATGACGAAGAGGCCTAAACATGTCACCTCTTTTTAAATGGCAAAGATCACAATTGAAGGGGCACAGAATCTGCCTGTTGATTTTTCACATGTACAGGAATCATTGTGGTGTAAAATACCAAATCTTTGAAAGCAGTTTTTAAATTTTGCATTACCACTAAACAAAAATTGGGTGCATTTAAAGAAATGTGTGCCCAAATGATGTAAAACAAAGGGAAAGAAGAAATCTTTGGTAAACGTTATTCTTACTGTATTTCAATTGCTTATGGTGTCGTTTTTTAAATTTTATTTTTTATTTATTTTTATGTGATAAAGCAGGAATTTAACGTTATAGATGCATATGCCTTATAGGATTAATGAAAAATTGTACTCTCAGTTTTACACGTGCTACGTTTCGAGATATTTGTATTTTCAAACAAAACTCTGTCTTAATTCTGTGCATATAGGACGTGTACGTATAAGTTTTCTGCAATTTGAATATTTTAACATCTTATTTATAGATATGACGAACAAAATTAATTAGTCTTCAAAATCCTTTCAATATCAGGTTTGTTACATCTGAAGGCAGCAAATCTGAGATATACACAGAAAATTCTTTTGCGAGCGTATTCAACTAGCTTATGCTATAAAGCTGTACCAGTAGTAAAATCAATTTCGCTCTTTCTGCATTATCTTTAGTTACTTTTTATTTGTTTGTTCCGTATTTATTCATTATTTATCACAAACAGTAAAACTTTACTCGCCACTACACAAGCTCTCTAAGATATAGTATAGCTAATTTTGGTTAGTACTTTGTAGCACTTGAGGAATATTTTCCGTTAGTGTTTGCAGAACAAGATGATTCTCTATACTTTATATCTTTAAGATTATCACACAAACAATAATCACAAGGATTTAAATTTGGAAACCTTGGAGACTACAAACCTGTGCTAATTATTCTGACACTGAAAGATTCTTTTAAAGCGCGCACTGAAAGTTCAGCCCTATATGAAATCCGCCATCTGGCACAAAACAATTATACAATTGTTTGGCCTTTGCCAACTTCGCCAAAAAAAGAATTTCGTACTTGCATTTATATGTCCTCCAGAGTTAAGAATCCTCCCCTTTTTATTCTATATTAATATCTCAGTTCATCAGCGTCCCATTCAAATCACGGCTCGAAACGACCGATAAATTTTGCTCAGAGGTCTCTTTTCGGGCTTGAGGTTCTTTTTCGTGCCATAAATGTAGGACACGGGACCCACGGCTTTTCTTCACTTCCGAAGGAAGCCACACTTAGAATTTTTACGCCTGAAAAAAATCCATCGGTTCTGGCAAGGATCGAACCCGCAGTCTTGAGTTTAGGAGGCAAAGTATGGTTACCACTACAACACCAGGGCCGACAAGAATTTCTTCAAAATATGTGGTTCCACTATATAATTTGTTCCTATTGCATACCACATGCCACATGTCAATTTTCTAATCGTGCGGAGGGACTTAAAAAGCAGAAATAAAGAGCTTTCGTTGCTCTCTTAAAAATTCCAACATAATGTGCTAATCATCGCAAAATATTTCATAGAAGAATTTTCTAGGTCTTGGCCCACATCATCTAATTTCTCTGTCAAAACATAAATCACTATTCTGGACTTTTTATCCATTAAAATACCTTTACTTTCAAACTCCTTCCCGAAATATTTCAAATATTTATTTTTTTAACACAGCACACATAAATATACATTTCTCACACAAACTTCTTCTTATTCACTTGATTGTACATCACTTTACCAGAGAGAGAGAGGGAGAGAGAGGGGAAGAGAGAGAGAGAGGGGGGAAGAGAGAGGGGAAGAGAGAGACAGAGGGGGGAAGAGAGAGACAGAGTAATGTCTAATCCTTCTAGGTCCTACTCAAGATAGCGGGAGATTCACAAGGTAACCAGCAATTTTTTTTTTTAATAAACCTTTATACCATATAATGACAAATTAGTTTTGTTTACCTGGCACATCAAGCTTTAACATTAACAGACTATGTGCTTTATTATTATTATTATTATTATTATTATTATTATTATTATTATTATTATTATTATTATTATTATTATTATTTTCCCTTTAGCATTTGTTTTATATAAATGCAATATGCTGCACACGCACGAAATACAAAAGATGGCTTGCGGGGGGGACAAATTCAAGAAGATTGGAATGTTGTAGCCTCTCGTTCACACAATCCCTTAGGGTCTTACTTTTGGGTACGGGGCGTAGCGACCCCGAGGCACCTGAGCTGCTCTCACAGATCCACGCTTAGCGTGTTTGACCATTTTAATTTCGCCTACTTTTTATTTATTTTGTTCTTACTTCTCTGTTCTTAGCTTTGATGGATGGCCCCGTGTTTGACGCCGTAAAAAGTGACTGGGTAATGGCGTAACCCCCAGCACTGGGTTATCCTGTAGGACAGGAGCGTATCCCCTGTTAAAGGCCAGGCCTGGGAAGAGGCCATTGCATATGCTGTTTACTTCATGAAGACGATTGGGTCTATATCCCGGGAGGTGTGACCCTGAGGTGACTTTTGTTCAGGCCAGAAGAACCCACCTAGTGGCGCCCAGGAAGCAGCCTGCCATCGGAGACAGTTGCAATAGTGCAGGATGAACCCACTACGGTGAACAATAATGAACCCACTATGGTGAACAATAATTCCCACCAAAAAAAAAAAAAAAAAATGGGCGTAAAAGAAGTAACCAAGACGACTTTTCCTCGTTACTTGGTTATTAGTCGAACTTATGCAGGTCAGGTCTTAGGCGTGTAACTCTTTCATCTTTCAGAAGGGCATGGATAATATCTCCGGCCCCGTGAAATCCTGTACGGGACTTAGAAACGGATCTCTTTTGGTGGAGATGCTTCAAGTACAACAAACCAACTCACTGCTCAAAGCGACAATACTCCATGGATACCAGATTCGTGTCGAGCAGCATAGAATCCTGAATGTTTATCGCGGAGTTATTAACACCAATATACTCGACGCCATGTCCGATACTGAAAATCAGGGTTTTCTGGAGGGAAAGGCATTTATCGCGTATAGAGGAGGAAAGATGGTGAAATACAGTATTCTCTTCCTTACATTTAATAGGGCCGACCTACCGCAGAGGATAAAAACTGGATAGAGGTGCGCCGGTAGATTCCCAGCCTCATGCGGTGTTTGCAGTGCCAACGTTTCGGCCACACTCGCATGTCATGTGCTATATCCATATTTGCGACCTGCGGTAAACAAAGTCATGAAGGAGCATGTTCATCCGCTCCTGTCTGCATCAACTGCCGCAGTGATCATATTCATCCCGCGAGTGCCCTCGCTATCGCGAAAAGCGCTGAATCCAGGGAAAGGTTTCCTCTTCTGAGACCCGGAAACACTTTCAAGCATGCCAACCTGTGGTACCTAAGACCGGTACATAAAGCTCTGTAGCCTCAGCAGCACGCAGACCTGCAACTTAGTTTTCACTAAAATCGCTAGTGTTTCAAATTCCGCCAATCGCTCTACCAAGAAGTTGAAAAATAGAAGATTTCGAGCCCTTCTCCTCATCGGCGGCCGAGCACCTTTGGTAATTCAAGGAGCACACCCGCTAGGCGGTCGCATCACCATCTATTTCCACCTTCAACCGAGCCCTCCCTCCGAGGAAGTGATGGAGCAGGACGTGCCTGCTCCTGCTAAACCATCCCAAACCACACGTCTAAAGAACGGACAGTTGACTCGACCTATACCAGCGAAAGAACAAGACTCGATAAGTTTATTCTCACGTATATTCACAATGGCTGCCCTATCGTGGAATTCCTACTCGAGGACTTGAACTGAAGTTGCTTTTACGGTCGACTGACACTCCATAAGTGCGTCTCCAGCAGACAAATCTTCGCTCACTGGACTCATTTGTCCTCCGCGGTTACTCTACGGTAGGTTCGACTTTCAACTAGAAGATGGCACTGCCGCGCATGGCGGTGTATTAATCTTATCAGAGATGTCGTATTCAGGTCTACAGTGTCCTATACAGGCTGCAGCAGCTACCGTTTACTTTTCCGGCCTTAGTTTTACTGCCTGTAATATTTACACACCTCCATCTGCTACTATCGCAGCGGCTGATTTAAGATCATCTTCTGTCCTATTTAACATCCCCTTTACAACTGTTGGGGGACTTTAATGCGCACCATCCCCTATGGGGTTCTTCCACGGAGTGTGAAAGGGGTAGCATGGCAGCGGTATTTTTAAATAGCCACAATCTTACTTTACTTTATACAAGTAGCCCACTTTTCTTTCCGATAGTACAAACAGTTTCCCACATTTGGATCCATCTTTCTGTTCCGCTTCTCATTCTGTATAGCTTACCTGGAACGTCCTCTCTGATTTAGACTCCAGAGATCATTTTCCGGGCCAGATCCATATCGTGTCATCCCAAGATCATTCAATTCTATCGCCATATTTTCAGGGTGTGCTTTTATATCTATTTACGTCGTGATCGAGCAACTCGATACCGTATTCATTACTGCCGCAGATCAGCCCATTACCCGGTCGTCTTCCCACTCTAGACGCTTTCTTGTACCTTGGTGGACCGATGAATGCAAGGACGCATTGCGTGCACGCCGAGGTGCTTTGAGAATTTTTGTCACCACTCTACAATGGAAAATGTGATTCGATACAAACAGCTGCCCGCTGAATGCCGTCGAGTACTGTAGGAAAGCCAAAAGGCGTCTTGGATTACTTTCGCGTCTTCTTTTAATAGTTCAACGCCTTCGTCTGCTGTATGGGATAAGCTACACAGCATTGCAAGTAAGCCTGGGTTTTTGCCCATACTCGATCTCAATGTACAATACCGTGTACTTGTTTCTCCTGCTTGCCAAAAAATTAGGGCGTACTTTCACTGATATTTCGAGCTCCGCTAATTATCCTCCAGCGTTTTGCACAATTAAGGTGCAAATGGAATCAAGGAGATTCTCCTTTGCCTCCGACAATCAGGAGTGCTATAATGTCCCATTTTCAGCCAGGGAATTGGAGCATGTGCTGTGTACTTCTAGGCATTGCGCTCCGGGACCAGATGGTAAACATGTTGCAGCATTTATCAGCGGAAGGAAAGACTTTTTGCTCCAGATTTTCAAATGTATCTGGTGTGATGGCACGTTTCCGTGCTCTTGGAGGGTTGCCACCGTCATTCCAATATCAAATTCATCCATTATCCATTTACCGTTCGATTTCCCTCACCAGTTGTGTATGCAAGATGATGGGACGCATGATTAACGGGCGGCTTATATGACGGTTAGAATCGCAGCATCTTTTGACGAACGTCCAGTGCTATGTTCGTCGTCATCGCTCTTCTGTCAACCATCTGCTGTCTCCACCCATATAATGAACGGTTCTTTACGAAAGTGCTAAGCGATCGATGTCTTCTTTGATC